>PVIA01001778.1:0-250118 GCA_004024845.1 Tonatia bakeri
TCTCTCTCTTTCTACATAGGTGCTCACTGCATAAACTTCTGCTTTGAATTTTTTGGTTGTTGTTTCCGAGCAGAACTACCTAGTAGAGGGAATACACTGCCCTGAAGCCTCCTGTTGTAACATACATGCACACACCGGTTTATACAGCAGTCTCTGTGTGTGAGGTCCGTTTGGGCCTACCCCCTAATGTGCTGTCCTTCAGGGTGACTTGATCAACTCAAGGGCCTGAATCTCTGCAGTGAGGGGTCCTTCTTAGACCTGTGTGATTTAGTTAAGTTCCTCCTGAGGCTCCAGCTGAAGCAGCCTCTAGGGCTTCTCTCCAACCATCTGATTATAACCCTGACGGTCTTGAAGAAGCTTTATAAACTGGTTTTCAGCTTTCTATTTGTGTAGCATGATATAGAAAAATACAAATCAAAATGAATTATTAAGTGTCCAAGTGGGAACTCCCTACCAGTAAAGAACAATTCCTTAATCAGCTTTCTAAAGGCTTTGTTTAGTCCCTTGAAAACATGGTTCAAACTGTAGAGTTTCCATCACTCGCTCCCCACCCCGCCCCCACCCCCAACATATCTGTGCCTTTGCCACTCAGCTTGTGTCACGGCTGTTCCACCACATCAGCTGGTTGGTCCTGGCCACACAATTCCAACTCCTAACCCCTGGCTCTAGCTGGCACTGGGGCCATCTTGCAGAGGGAAAGCAAGTACATCCTAAGTATTCACTTCAATACCTAGGATAGTTCCTGAGGCCACTCAAAGGAAGCATCCAATACTAAACAATAAACAGAAAGACCATATTATACTGTCCTGCTGTTCCACTGCCTTGCGATTCAGAGAAATTTCTTTAACCATAGAAGACATAGGGACAGAGATGTTTGGCTACTTCCCAGAGATTACTTGAGAGTTGGAGAAAAAATCCCACACAGATGTCACTTTACAATATCATATGTGCTCTTGTGCATGGGTAGAAGGGCACTGTGAATAACACATATGTCACCTGTCAGTTATCTGGGATGGATGACTGGTAAGGGCTCACCTCATGAAGCCCTTCCATTTAGGATTATTGAATAAAACACACAGCATTACATCGGGACAGGGTGCAACAATGAGCAGTCCTGAGAGGTAATGTGACCATTGCAGGCTCACAGGGCCTGCAAGGTGCAGAGCCAGGGCCAGAGCCAGTCTGGTCTCAGGCTCTCCCACGGGCCGCAACGAAGCTTCTGGCCAAGTAATGCCAGGTGAGCACCGTCAATATTTCACCTCACAATTTAGTTTCACTCACTGTCCCTATTGGCGGAGTTATCTTCTGCTTCCTAGGAAGGTATGAACATGACGGCCCTGCTCAGGGTCATATTCAGTCTAGGTCATTCATCTGAAGACCAGAGTGGATGAGAACAGGGAGTGACCATAATTAGGATAGAATCTATTTGAATCAGATGAGACTAGATCATTTATTTTTTCTCCCAAGACAAAGCTTTACACTATGAACTCATTATTTTCTTCAAAATGGTTTGTCAGGACATTTAGCCTGCTCATATTTCAAAGAAACTAAATGCCATATTCTAACATCAAATGTCTAATCTTTTGGATGATTTACTGCTTGTGGTTAGCTACCCCAATTTCCTCTTCTAATGTGGACAGTTGAAACTGGACAATGCTGAGAAAGAGTATCATTTCATGTGCTGTGACTTACAGTACAAATTCTGCCATGACGTGATAAGTGTGGCATAGAGGTAGAGGGGAACATCATTTCTAGTGCAATAATGGCTTCGGGACACCCTGGGGCTAACTGCAACTTGATGCCCTCTGAGGGCTGTTGTCAGCTCCTCTTCAGTTCCCGTAGGGCTAACTCTGGGTGCTGAAGAGAGCCGAATTTTTGCCACCTGGGAGCTGCTTTTTGGGATACGGATCTTCAGCTGTTTATTAAGAAACAAAAGACTCAGAAAGAACTTGTCTTCCCCCCTTTCCTGCCCAAGATATTCAGACAGAGAAACCTGCTTTAAAAGGAGCCTTGTCTTAATCACCTCAAGAATCTTCACCCTAGCAGGAAGACTCCAAGCCTCTTAGCTAGATACCCCCTGTGTCCCATTGTTTCTGAGTTGCCTAGCAAGAATTTACCGGACTCCTAGGTTCCCCGTCTCCCTCAACTACCTGTAAATCGCCCATTCTCACTTCTGAAATCTAATCCCTCCTTCCCGCTTCCCCTTTCCCCTTTGTTCAAAAATGTCTCATACACCCAATGCTGCCTCACGGTCTTTCGTGGAGTTTTCATGCTTCTGTGAATTGCCCATGTGCATGTATTAGAGCTTTGATTTTCCTCTGTTAATCTGTCTCTGTTCATTTGATTATTAGCCCAGCCAAAAGACCTTAGAAAGTGTGTGTGGGGGGAAGTGTTAATATTTTCTTTTAGTCCCCCACACACTTTGATCAATGGGGACGTCCAGAGAGAGCCGCAGTGCCAGAGTTCACCAGGGTCAGATTGGACAGGGAGGACCCTGCACTTAGGTCTTCCCTAACAGGCTGGCCCAGCTCCAGTGCCCTAAGGAGGTAAGGATTTAAGATTGTCCCACTATGAATAAGGCAGCTGAATAGAGGTGAGAACCATTGACCACGTTTCATCCCAGGGGCTTTAGGATGAGGTTTGGCTGCAGTGTGGAGCTCGGCCCAGTTCTGCTGCAGGAGTCAGGCAAGCAAGTACCACTGCCAGTCACCAAATAGGAATGAGAAGGAGTTCATATCTTTCAGATTACCTTTTGAAGCAGAAGAAAGATCCAACATACAGCTCGCACTTCTCACAATTCTCTTCCTTCTCATGCCTCAAATCTTTTGCATTCAAGGCTGCCCTAGGAACTCATACAATTCAATCCCCCAGTTTTTTCCAGCATCACTCTTTCCTACCTTTTTGGGCTAAGCCCTAAACCCTTCTTCTCTCCTAGGTTTTTTTTGTTTTTTAATTCTACTCTCATGATTCTATACCATGAACAAAAGGGGTTGTTCAGTTCGCAAGGGAAGGAAGCTAGAGGGCTTTTTAATTATTTTGAAGGCTATTGTGTAGAAGATGGCATGGACTTGTTTTCTATAAGGACCCAGGAAAACGACCAACGTGAAAGCTTAGAGTCAGTTGCCCAAAGATGGAACATGGGGACCTTGCTGGATAGTGAGTGCTCAGTCTGGAAGTTGTGCAAACGCAGACAAGCTCATCTTTGGTTGGGAAGTTACTGAAATTGCACCACCATGTTGAGGGCACCTGAAGTAGGTGACAAGGTTCCTTTCAAACTGGAGCACTGTGGCTCTAGGAATATGAGTGGAAATCTAAAAAGTATTTCAGTACAGACCCACTGAGAGCGATGTCACAGAGCTGAGAAGGAAGCCGAGAGACAGGCAGATTACATTACCAACAGGCTGTTTGGTAGCAGTGGCACATGTTCTGGCGTCCTGGGCACACGTTTTGGCACAGCTGAGGACAAAATGGCTACCAGAGAAGTTCACTGCTGCTGCTTCCAATCAGTAGGCCCGGAAATGCTGACCTTACAGTGAATTGTGGAGGTCGGGCCACCATGGTGATTCACTACACAAGGTGGACTCTCCACCCGGTGCCAGTCAGTGGTCTGGCTGGAGTCCTTCACAGGATAAAAACATAAATCCAAGTGAAAACAGAGATGATGAGATGGAGAATTCGTCCATGTGATGGGTGTGCTATTATACCAACCTAACCATCAGAGAGTGAGTCCTTGCTCTAACACACACTGTGCTAAGAATTTAATAGACATGGTCTAACGACAGACAGAGGAAGATCTCACTATCCCCATTTGTTTCACAGTAAGACTGATGCTCAGAGCAGGTAAGTCATTCAGCTACTCATTGGTACAGTTAGCATACTCAGGACTCTACATCTCATCTCTAATCCATCACCGAAACCACCTGTATTCATGCCCTCATTAAACCTTCCATTTCAACACCTTGTCCAGTTAAGCCTAATGCTTTCCTTGAGAAACTGTCAGGAAACTGCTCCTAGCACAGTTCTTTGTGCCCTGCAGGAACTTGTCAAAGCTTTGGAGAATGAATGAATTTGGAGTGGTCAACAAGGGGTGTACCAGCCACAACTTTAAAAATACTGCAAAAAAGGAGAAACTCCACAAAATAAAATACACATAGAAAAATCGCTCCCATGTTTCAAAATATTTACAGCCTAGCATTTACAGGCCACCCAGAGTGTGGCGGTCAGCTATCCCTCCCGGCCCGCGTCATGGTGCGAAGGCAGAGAGCTGTGGGGTGGGGGTGCGGGCTGCTGGGACGGGCACAGAACTTCCCCTAGCTTTCTCTCCTGGTTAGTTTTGGCACAAGGGATGTAGCTATGAGAATGATTTCCACTAAAGTCATCCTCCACGGAAACCACAAAGACTAGTTAACCTTCTCTCCATTGAAGTAGAAAAAAGCATGCTTGTGTGAGCGTGTAGGGGAAGGAGAGGGAATGTGGACAGAGGGAGGGGTGGTGTAATAACTCTTGTAGTCATAAGACTTGCCAGTTGGTAGTTACTAGTATTCCAGACACTTCCTAATGCCAGACAAATGCCCCAAGCCTCGACATGTCTGGCTCAGAGATCTATTCAACTGATAGCAGCCGTTCTTGTGCGGAGAACAGACCTTTCACGGAGCAGTGCTCTGAGGCTAATCAAACACAACATTGTTCTCAGAAGGAAGAATGGAAAGGTTTGTTTTAGGCACAATTTTTTTTTTAAAGAGGCACTCAAGTTGTTTTAACAAGTTGCTACAAAACTTGGGCTTCCTGAGGTGAGTCTGTTGCTCACAGTGCCTGTACTGTACCTAAATCCAGAGAGGGAGGGATCAGAAAGTTAGTCATAAAAAAAGAAGAAGAAAAAAAAAAAGCCCCAGGCACTTCATGCCTGGAAATGATGTAAGACGCAGCCACTCCTCTGTTAGAACTACAATCAAACAATGCTCAGGCAATCCGCGGCAGCTGCTCTCCAAATGTCAGCGACAGCCCGTCAACAGAGCTTGAAAGCCACCAATCTGAAGGACTTTGTGCTGTACCTTTCTCGCCCACATTTTCCCCAAGCACTCTCAGGAACCTGGCAACAGGTAACGTGGCAACTTTTGCTTTACAAAATGGCAAGTGGCATAATTTCAGAGAACAATTTTTTTTTTGTAAGTCAGCTGTAACTCCCGCACCACCCCCACACCCGTCCCCCTCCCTCCCAACTAAAAGTCTGAGAAAACAAAGTACTTTAGGGCTGGCAACCCTGCTCTCCAGTGTCCCCTGGTGGCCAAGCTTGGAACATCACCGATGCTACCTTGAATTCCGCGGCTCAGCTCCAAGGTAAGTAATGCTCGTGGAAAGGGGTGGACATCTTTGCTGAACTCATCTTCCAAAAAGGCATAAAGAGTGGAAATCAAAACTGAGCATGTCTTGCTTTTTAACTTACCACCTTAACAAAAATTTTAGTCTAGCTTCAGGGTAAGATCTCTGGTTTGAGATTGCAGATTCCTTTTTTTTTTTTTTTTTTAAGCAGCTACCAGAGTAACATTTTTTTAAGATGGCAAGTTGAAAAGCAAGAACTGTTGTAGCCATTTGGTATGGTGGATGGCAGTGAGGATCCCTGCTGGGTGAGACTTGCATTTTCCATTTTTATCTGAATGTGTATGTTGAATGCAGACAACTTTCAGGCAGAAGCATTTGTAATTTACATTGCTCGTTTCCCCATTTGCCCCTTTGCAAGGATTACTTGGGATTTCCAGACGGTAGGCCCAGCTTCCCAGAGAGCAAGCCTTGCAGCCGCCCCCCTTAGCTCTTTTATCTCTGTGTGGGGCACACACCCACAAAAATGCCAAGGGCAGTATTTTTAACCAGTCTTCTTCCTCGTGGGTCCTCTGTCCTCTGCTCTGTCTCTGATTTGGAGGCAGGACTACAGTTGTGAGTGTTGGTAGTTCCAGCCAGTTGTGAGGCCGTCCGTTCTCTCTCCCTCTCTGGAGATGTGAACTGGAAACTAAGAAAGAGGCTCAGATCAAAGAAACTGTTCTCTTCAAAAAGTTCCATTAATTAACTAAATTAAAGGAAGTTAAATGATGTTTGGAGGAAAGTCATTTTGGAAGGCCCAAGTCCAGGCGCTGAGGTTTGAAACTTGTATTTTGGACTTTCAATGAAGCTTGGCAACAAGTTAAATAGTATTAGAAACGGACGGTTACCATATGTGAAACCATTTGTTGCCTGAAATCAATCATATCAAAGGAACATCTTGAAAGTAGACATTTGGGTAAAATTTGCCCAGACCACTTACTACTAAAGATTAAAAAGCCAGGGCTCTGAGTAAGAATTATTTGCCCAGTAGCTAAGGTGAATCACAGCCTCTCAGAACTAGGCACACCTGTTGAAGTCAGGATGTCGAGAACATTAGGCGTACTAATTTGCCAGGCAGGGCTGTTGTTTCCAGTAGAGAATGTGATCAGGATTTCACGGCTCATTTTCCCGGCCGTTCCAACAGGTGCTATTGAGTCATCCATGTACACAAGTGGCTGCCCCGGCAGTTTCATCTGTTGGAATTAAATTTCTTTTGGTTCCATCAGTTTATGAAGTGATTTCAACCACTGAATCAGATATGTCACTTCCTCTAGGATTTAGAGGGGTTTTTTTTTCAATGTTTATAACATGATGTATCTTTCAAAATTTGTTCCAGTGAGGTCTGCAGGCCTTCCTGGGTTGAATAGACTGTTTACAGGAGGGGAAGATTCAGGGCCCAAGGTCAGGGTTACTGAATTATATAAGGTTTCCTGTTTGGGCAGCTGGTGTACCAACTCCTCAGGTTAGGGCAGACCAAGTTTTGTTGAAAGACAGCATGCCTAGGAGTCCTGGGGTAGGGATAGTGCCAGAGCAGGGAAGGAAAGTTTTCTTTTAAACTTATCATCAACAAGTTTTCATTTCTTCTCAGATGTCACTTCTCAGCAATACTTTCCTGTATTCTCTCATGTGATTTTTTTTTCCTGACCAGACTGAGAAAGGAATTAGTTGAGGAAGTGAGAATCATAGGTCAGTCATTGTTGTCTGTTTCATTCGTGATGTGACCACAGTACTTAGAACATGTGTGGCACGGAGTAGTGCCGTGTAAGGTAAATACTTGTTATGTGAAAAATGAACAGGGACGAGAAGAGACTTCTTGGCAAAAAGAAGAAGACACTAACAAGGAGGTTACTGCAGCTCAAGTAAAACGAATACTCACCAAAGCTATTCTCAGTGATCTTGGATATTGCAATTTAATGTCCTTTTACCAGTGCCCACTTCTGCTTTGGCATTGGCCAGATGCAGCTGTGATGACCCAGCTTCTGACTCGGAGCTAGCATTTGAAAGACCAACCGCACGTCAGGGGAAAGAGGACCCTACGCGCTTTCCACCCAATTTCCTCCATCCTCTCCGCTTGGCTCTACCCACGGGCCCTGAGCAGATGGCTGTATGAGGGTCCCTGATGCTAACTGCCCTATCCCGTGCAGCTGCCTTTCTTCTCCTCCATTCGTTTCACTTCTTATTATTTGACTGATTATTTTGTACTCTGTCCACCTGCACGAGGTGGGTATCTGAGAGCCAGGGAACTTTCTTTGTGTCTTGTTCCCATTTCATGAGAATTTGGACTACCTGCACAATGAAAGCTGGAGCCTGGAATACAAGGAAAAGTCTGGAATGGAATTGTTCAACTGAACAGGACTCTCCCGCCCTGTAGCTGTGTGTCTGGTAAACAAAATAGAACTGAAGTGCCCTGAGGCTGTGTGCAGTAACTGGTTGGTTCTCGATGGGAACAAGGTACCGGGCATATATTGCCAACCTGCCTCCCTCAAGAAGGTGAGAGACGTGCAGAGTGAGTGACCTGTGTACAAACCAGGTAGGTCATGTGTAATGAGAATCCAGTCAGGCTAAGTCCAAACTAAAACTTCAGGCTGGATTTATCTGTAACCTCTGCCCACTGGAAGGAGGCAGACCTATCAAAGCAGCCTGGTGCTCCTGGCAGTGGACAGAGGGCCGGGAGGGAGAGCCTGACCTGAAGTAGACGTTTTTGCACAAGGCAAACTGAAATCCCCAAACCTGGGAAAACAGGATGTATGGGGAAGTGAAGAAGAAAGAAATGCATCCACCATTCCTTCCTGTTGGTTTCAGCATGATGAGGAATAATTACCTGAGTCTGGAGAACTGGGCATGTGGGAGGCCACAGGAGGCCCTGGTCTGTGTAGTTAGGCAGTTAATTATTCATCCTCCTTCCTCCCTGAAACCCGCCTTTTCAAAGTCAAAACAGGAAAAACTATCTGGGTTAACCTGTGGAGTACTGTTTTTTGTCCACCCGCTTGGCCCAGAAAGGACACCAGTCTAACTCTCAAATAACAGGATCAGCACTTCAAAATGACACCTCATTACCCGAATGTGTCACTGACTGATGAGGACCCAAATCCAGAGAAGAGCCTGTCCAGGTGTCCCACAGAGCTGTCTGTCTGCATCACCCAGCAAGCATGACTGCAGCCCTTGCACTAGCCTTTACGGTTGGGGCATAAAGGGCCACTTAAAGGCTCCACTTAACATTCAACTGTACAGCTGGGTTTTTGTCACTCATCAAAATTAAGTAAAAAACTCCAGGAAACTGGTGTGGCCAGTAGTAAAATCTGTATCAATTCACTCTGCCTACCTCCCGCCATTATCTTCATAATCCAGGTGCTATAACTACAATCTTAATTCTCCAAGGGACAAGGAGGCTGGAGAGTGTGGGCTGTCCACATTCCCAGGGTGGAGTCTGGTTGGAACCTGGGTTCTTCTCACCTAAGCTTCTTTACTGGGATTTGAAAGAGCTGCCTTGTATGTACTTCTGTCTTTAAGATCACCTTTTGACTCTTGTGAGAACAATGGCTGCACCCCAAAGCCCATATCAAGTATCTGTTGGTCAAATGTGCTTGGGATTCAGAACTGCTTTGGCTGTAGAAAGATAATATACCTGACACACCCAGGAGGCTTGGGGGAGCACCCCTTGATCACATGCTCTAAGGTGCCTGTCTGCAGGAAGCAGCAGCAATGTAACTACATTGCAAGTAGTTCCAAGGTCAGGTTTTGGGCAATGGCCTTCAGAACTGCAGACAGAGGAATAACGTCCACCCAGTGCTTTAGATGCCTTGGAGCAGTCAGCACTCCCTTCCAGGGCTTCCCTCAGCAGCGGCTCGGGTCCTGGTTGGAGCTCTGTCCCAAGTAAGCCCACACGGAGGGTGGCAGGTGGTGCTGGATTTGGCATTGTGTATGGGCAAGGTTTCTATATCTTCAAGGAAAAGAGGAATCCAAGATCAGACCTGATAATCCTGCTGACATTGTCTCTCTTTCTTTGACCACGTTGGAGTTTGGGGTGTTTATTGGTTTATCACTATGAGAAACATCCATTATGGTTTTTGTTATAAGGATAATCAGGGTATGAGTAGGGTTTTTTAACTGGCTTCCTACCACAACATGCTCCAGTCTCTATACCAGTTACAGAATCGGGTAGTCTGACATGTTCTTATAAACAGTTCACATTTGCAAGGTTGTGTGTGTGTGTGTGTGTGTGTGTGTGTGTGTGTGTTTTAACTCATCCTTTCCATCATTCTCTTCCTCATTCTTTTCCTGGACCCTCAAGCTATAGTCTGAGTTCACAGAACAATCCATAAAATCAACATTCTTTCCTTGGCCCATCATAATTTATAGTGACGGGGGGTGGCCCCATGCTAAGTCCAGGCACAGTGCTAATTTGATGTAACTCAGGACACACACCTACATGTTTATCTGCAGTGGCACTCTTCATTCATTAAGTGTTACCTACCATGGACAGTTTGAAAAAAATACGCATTTCTATATCACATTTCCAACCCAAGATCTAATACAGATAATCCATGTAAGTAACATAGATTGAATTAAAAAATAAATGGATGGGTTTACTAAGATATGTTAGTGAACTGCATATATAAAAAGATTGAGCACTAGAAATTTTTATTATTTAAAATAATCACTGCACCATCTCCAGGTGTGGATGACATTCTACTTTCAAAAAGAGCCATAAAAAGTAAAAGCAATACAATGTATTTTAGATTTCTACTGTCAGAGGTGAAAGATTTTTACATATCAACTCTTTGAAAAAAGATTTTTACATATCTTGGTGCATACTCATCTACCAAGCCAGAATGTGTTAAAATATTCTGCGTTGTGTGTTTGGGGCTGGGTTGGAATATTAGGCTCATGTTTTGGGATTGGGTCATGGTTGCTGCTTACACTGTTCATAGTTATGATTGTGATATGATTGCTTAAGTGCTAAGATGCAGGAATGCGGAAAAAGTAGAGGAATCAAAATTAAGTAGCAATAAAGGGTGGGGAAATGGATTACAAGGAAAGGAAGCATTTTGATGGCCGCTGCTCAAAGGTTCAGCCTGTTTACAGTTGCTGATAACCTTGTCAGGTCTCCAGATACAGGAAAGTCTTGTCACCCTCCAGCACCTGGCTGAGAGGTAATAAAAACAGTTGCCTTATCTTCTAATGGTGGAATTAATCCAACCTCAGCCCATGGTAATTAGAGTTAACTGAAATTGCCTGTCATTTACAGAAAAAGGGGGAGGGAGAAAGGAAGAGGCTTAAAGCAGGAAATTGCCTTCCTCCTTCTCTTTGGATTTTACAAAGAAAGTGAGCAAAACAGCCAGAAGATTTTCTGAGAGTGAGAAAAACAGTCTGGCCAGGCTGCGCTCTCCCGGGGGCCCAGGGTTGCTGACAGCTCAGTTCCACGTGACGGTCTAGGAAAGAAGCTCACGCTGATGAAAATCCAAGAAAGCTTCTGAGGAGCTCTCCTTTGTAAATGTAAATGACTGAGTCAGTGCTTCGCTAAGCAGGGAAGGAAGTCACAATCAACCGAGTGACTCATTCTGTGCTGTTGGTTCAGGCAGTTGGATAAAAAGTTTTAGCAAAAGCAGCAACAAATCTACTTTAAATACTAGCACAGTGAGGAAATTCCTCTCTTTCAGGCTGAATGCCATCTACACAAAAGAGCTCCTGTTGACATCTCATTTACAATCTCCCCCAGGACACAGACAAGACCATTTCAATAAACCCAGCTCAGAAACACCTATTGTTCAAAATCTTCAACTAGCAACAGGCTACCACCACTCCCTATTGTTTTGTAAAATAAAAGATTTAGAAGGAGAAGGATTGGGGCTCTGGATGCTATGAAAAGAGGAAGGAAAAAAAACTCCCTTTGACCCAGTGCTGTCAGAGGGCGTGCATGAAAAATAAAGTTAATGGATTTCCATTTCTATAAGCAGTGCCTAAGAAATGTTTGTTACGTTCCTGAACTGGTGATCGGGATTCTGTGTCTGATGCCAACACCGTGTGTTAAGAAGCTAACTCCTGCCAACAAGCTAGCTAAACAAAAAGCCGAAAGCTATGCTTACCCTAGTCTCAGTCTCTCAAAAGTCCTGATAGCTGCTGTAGCAAAGCCCCAGGTGAGTCTCTGATCTGGGCTATTTCTCTAGGATTTATAGTTTGTCCTTTCCAATGAGAATTTTCAGGCTCAACCTCTGGAGCCCATGCCTCTCCATTAATGAGTTCATCCTTCCCATCTCCACCATTTTGTTCCCCCTTTTAGGCAAGCTTGAACACTTTATGGAGTTATATAAGGTAGTCTTTAGGACCGAAGGGCGGGGGAGGGAATGGGCATTTCCCAAATGCTCAGTATCTTTAACCTCCTAATAGATCTTCCAGTTAATGTTCCTCATCTCAGCAGATGACCTTTTTATCTATCCAGAGTTCAAGCCAAAACTCTGGGTACTATCTCTCATTCCTTTGGGCCCTTCTATCTCTTAAATCCCTCGGGAATCCTTCCACATCCTTCAACCTTGCTGCTTCCCTAGATCCTATTCCCTCCTCTCTGGAGGGTCACAGCAACTTCCTAACTTGAGGTTTCTCAGACTGCTAGCTGTGACTTATCAATGGGTCATGAAATCAATTGAGATGGGTTATTGCTGTTTCACCTTTCAGAAAGTGAAATAGATTAGAAAGTGTCATTAGAAAATGCATTCAACAACGGAAAAGTAAGTATTGTTTCATAAAGCTTGTTTCAGTTTCTGTGTGTGTGTGTGTCTAGATGTGTGTACATTCTGTATTTTGTTTGTCAAAATATATTGAGAAATACTTTCTAATTGGTCTCCCTGGGTCTGTCTTGTCCCTGCTTCCGCATTGCTGCACACACTTCAGGCAAGAGTTGGAGACACTAAACAGACCCTGTTGCTTTCCAGCTGACAGGTCTCCCCTCAGGGTAGTCTCAAATCTGGGGCTTTGGAGATTCTGAATTACTTGCTTCCTGCTCACTGTTCAGGTCTCGGAACTCTCCTGACCACTTTTACTTTTAGTTGTTAAAACCCTCAAGTTCCCGGCCTTTGCAAACCGAGTAAGTTCTTTCCTCTTCTTTCTCCTTCTGGCATCATCCTAGGTGTCGCCTCTCCTAGGCACACTTCCGGAATGTCCTCAGTGCTTCTACTAGGTCTCATTAGTACTGCACTTTCTTTTTGACAGATCACTTATTATGTTACAATTATCTTCTCAATTCCCTGCTAGACTTCAAGCTGCAAGTGAGCCTTCAGTAAATATTTGTTAGGTAATTATTGTGCATTGCATGTTTTACGTTTTACGCACTTCCCATTTCCTTTCTACACATAAATTTGAATAATCATCATAAAGTATCTCTATTTTTCAAAGCTTTTGTTTTTATTCTTTTATACGTCAGTATCTCCTATTCAGTTGGTTTTTCAAAAACAACCTAATTAATTTAAAAATTTTCTGAACTCTTAGAATTCGAAATAATGAAATTTGGAGGAAGATGTTGAACTTCTGGCTGGTTGCTCACTCTTCTGAATCTCAGATCCTTCACGTGTAAAAGGAGGGACAAAACTCAATGATTTCTAAATTCTCTTCCAGTCTGCCACTCTGAACTTAAACTTTCTCCTTTTAAGGACCAGAAAGTCTAAGTGATTTATTCCCAAGGCTAAACAGCTTTTTAGGGGCAGGATATTGTTAGCCTTTCTGTAGATTTTTAACAACAAGCTGCAAACAAAAAACATAACTTTACCCAGAAACTTGACAGTGCCACTAAGTTTGTGAGAAAGAAAATCAGAAAATTAAAGAAAAGGGGACTTAAAAAAAACAGTAACCATAATGGAGTTCTGCCCAGGCAGGTCCTATCACTTTTTAAAATAGTCTTACTATTGTTTGTTATTAAATGGTGAGATGTTCAGAATTGCATTTTAAAATTGGAAGTGAAAAATTAAGGAATTTTGCACATCCTGACCCCTTGTAGTGGGGAAGTACAATGGACAGCTTCCTGAAGGTGCCAGTGAACACATCCAAATGCCTTTCTTGGGGCTGAGGACCTGGGGCCTTGACCTGTAGCCACTCTCAAGGCCAACACTGTATCTTACCAAGAAGAGACGTGGCCTCAGTTCTTGTAGCCACTCTCCCATGCCCACGCCTGCCAGAAGCTTCTGAAGAAGTCCCTGTTTTTGCCTGTTTTCGTTACTTACTTACGTTATAGAGTCTGGATTTGGATAACCTGCTCTACAAAGTAGAAAGTTGACAGACACCCCTTTGGGAGAAAAACCCTAAAACAGTGATATTACTTCTTATTTTTTTAAATGTAATAATGTTGTAAGCTATAACTTAAGCCAATGTGTGTATCTGCTTTATTTGTTGCTTTCTTCCTTCTGAAAAGACCAGCAGTTGTTTGCTTTTGCTTGACACAAAATTTGACAAGAAATTATGGTAAGAAGAAATCGACTTTGAAGTGCATTCTTAACAAAGAATCAAAAAAGAAACTCACTACTATAACTCCATATAACACAACTATGTACATGAGGACCCAACTTTGACATCAAATAGTTAGAGTCCAGTGATGGGCTGAGAGATGATTTTTATTTTATTCTTTGAGCTTCTCTGATTTGTCCAATTAGAAAAATGAACACAGATTACCACTGTAATCATAAAAAAAGTGCAAATAGTAGAATAAAAATTAGATACACTATTATGTCTTCATCGCTATGACACTTGACTAAATTAATCTTATTTTTTCATATATGTTGCTGTGTATTTTTCTGTATTTAACCACTTATTCTTGAAGGAAATTTTATGTGATCTCCACATTTTAAAAAAAGAATAATGAAAAACGCTTAACCTTTGATAGCTCACACTCTATTGAAGCAGTGTGCAGCCAAGAGGGGGGGCCCAAATAGGGATTTGGAATGGGATCCAGAACTCAAGGTGTCCAGGAAATATTAGAAAGATATATAGGATGTCCTGCCCTGGCTGGTGTAGCTCGGTGGATTGAGCGCGGGCTGCGAACCAGGCATCGCGAGTTCTATTCCCAGTCAGGGCACATGCCTGGGTTGCAGGCCATGTCCCCCAGCAGCCGCACACTGATGTTTCTCTCTCTCTCTCTCTCCCTCCCTCCCTTCCCTCTCTAAAATAAATAAATAAATAAAATCTTAAAAAAAAAAAAGATATATAGGATGTCCTTACCCCTTCCCCGCACAGGTGTGAGTTGGGGGAAGGGACACATGGAGCAAGAACATGCAGAGCTGTTTTGTACAGCAACAGCTTTGCAGCTAACCTCTGGCATGGTCATTTAACATACCTATAATCTTTGACTGGTTGCATAGATATGCTAAATAGCTATGGCCATGCTCTGAGCCAGGGGGATGGAAGGGACTTCCACCCAAGATGTAACTGTGGGGCAGGTCCCCCGGGTTACAGCGCCTGCGTGGGAGCTTGGACAAGATTGGCTCTATGACATGGGGCCACACCTGCCCAGTCTCACAATGGCAGCCCAGGAAACTTGGAATAATACAGGAATTCTGGCAGGTATAACTGACTGTAGGAGGAGCTGAAAATGGGGGTACAGAGGAAGATTGGAGCGGGGATTTAAACCAAGATGTGGCTATGGCAGTAGGGGGAGAACCACTCGGCTTTGCCAGAGTGGGGCCCCCTGCAGCTTTGGTAGAAGAGGACCACGTGGCTTCGGGGTGCTCCCTTTGGCCACATGGCCTAGGAAGCAGGAGAGACTTTGCCTGGAAGAAAAGGGTGAAAGAACTCTTGTCAGTGGGCCATGAGAAGGTGCCATATGGTTTTGGATTAGCTGGAGAACCTGAACAGCAACACAGCTGATGGTGCCGGCAGCCTGAATCATGGACTCCTACTTCTTTTCTTGAGATAAGGTACCCCAGTTTAGGGCAGAGAGAGAAGGAAGCACTATGTGCGGCTATGGGTATCCTAAAGGACTTTGATATTTTAATGAAGACATTAGGTCACTATGTTAAGTCTGTATAACTTTAAATAAACATTTCCTTTCCTTTTCACAAATCTCTGGCATTGAGAGCTGTCTTTCCTCTGGCAGCTGACGGGAACCTAGTAGGGGGTCCTTTCGGTAATAGTATATCGTACCCCCCTTGGCCCTGTGTTCTGTCATGCTATAAACACTTAAGGAACGCCGATCCACAAGACAGAGCCAGACACCAGCATGTAACTCCTTTACCACCTGGATGCGGCATGTTTTGTTTGCCTCTCCTGACATTTTCACGCCTAGCGACTTATCGCTTCCAGAATGCCATCTTTATCTGCCTTTCTGCCTGTGGCACACGTTTGCTTTCTGATAACCGCCCTCCTTGCCAACAGAAAACCCCAATGCTGTTGACTTCGCTGTGCAGCCAAGACTTCCGGCGGGGAGGTGAGCACCTCCCTAGATTTGGAGGCCGAATCTTCCTGCGTCTGTGGGCAAAGAAGAAGGGAAGTCTGGTGGGAATGCTTTGGGGAAGGTTTACCTCCCTCTTTACATGACACAAGTCAGGAACATCCCTTTCTTCCCCTGGACATTGTCATCAGCGAGGGATACTCTGAGCTGCATGGCTGCCATCTGGGGACCACAAGGGGTATTCTGCCTGAGCAGACAAGCCTGCAGTGATGGCCACGGGCGAAAAGACGACAAGAAGCTGGGTTTGATACACTCACTGGCTGCCCTTCCTTTAGACTTGCTATTTTTTGAAAAAATAAATGCCTTTACCAGCTAAGTCATTTTGATTGTATTTTTAAAATTTTGTTTATTTGCTTATTTATTTGTTTGGCTAGGCACTTAAGTGATGTCTTGATATATGGCAAGTGTCCCTTGTTGCTTGGAAAACTCCTATTCATTCATCAAGATTCTCTTAATCTGGGTTCCTTTGGCACCTGCTACATATCTTTATTACCGAACTCATCCCAGTTTGCTTGCTCCGGTCCTAGTCTAATGCTCTTGGACGAAAGCAGAGAAAACCAGTGATTGGGAAGATTTTTGTTCACTACTGTATGTACTTGTTGGGTTAAATGATTCCCTGTGGCAAATTCTATCACACAAGACAGCGATTTTCAACTGGTGTGCCGCAAGAAGTTTTAAAACATGCCAATATCTGACTATGTAGTCGGGGCACTGACCTCTTTTCCCTTAGATTGTCAAATTGAAAAAAAATGATAACAGCCACCACAACAATGGCAGTCTGGTGTGAGTGAATCAAAATTATACCTATTTTTTTTGGTCAGAGCTGCTGCAAACTATGTTTTTTGATGCGCCACAGAATTTTAGTAATTCATTTATCTGTGCCATGCAGTGAAAAATGTTGAAAATTACTGACCTAAGGGAATGAAAGAGATCTGGGAAATCTGGGATTGGAGTAAGTAGGGAAGAGCGGTGTGGCAGCAGATCTCCAGTTGTCGATTGTTGATGGCAAGAAAGACGAGGAATTTCACCTGCCTGGCAGCCGTGCTCGAGGCCGCCTCTGCGCGGTGGAGAGGCGGCGCGCGAACTGCCGTGCAGATGTCGCAGGAGGAGCGGCAACAGCAGCAGTGCGGACAGTTACTTTTTTGGGAGCCAGCCAAGTAATTTTTCTAAACCATAATTCTTCCTCGGAGCAGCAATTGACTTGGCTTTTGACTGGTATTGAGTTGGGACTCTGGGAATACCACAAAATACTTTTATAAAGTTTGCATGAAGTTGCAAATTTAGGCTCAATGGGAGGAGAGAATGCTGTACAAATTAATAGGACCAAAGGGAATGGTCTCTAATCAAATTGCACATTCCCCTCATAATATTTGATATGAAAATAAAACAGCAACAAATAACTTCATTAAAAGAGAACAATTCTTCCCACATAGTTTAGGATGAAGCTAAGTAGATTATAAAAGTGACTGAAGTTAAACATAACTTGAAGAGAAGACATAAAATAATTTTTTAAGTGATGCACAAATAGAACCAATAATTTAATTTTGATGGTTTGGAGAAAATGGGTAGAAAAGTTGGCAACGAAAGGTCTACTGTTACTCCAGTAAGTTAGAGGTCTCTATTTTCTTGAACAGAAGCTTGCTTCCGAAGAGAAGGAATTCAGAGGCGCTTAATCAATATGCTCTGTATGCCCCTTTTTGAATTTGGAGTAGGAGGAGAAGCCAGGTCACAGGCAAATAATCTCTTGGATGTTCTGGAGGACTGGCCTTGGAAATTCTTCATGAGGAGAGAAAAACAGCTCAAGGAGATCTTGGCAGGCGGGAGGAGGTTGGAGCAGAGATAGCAAGTCTGGGCAATGGAAAAGGGGAGCAAAGGGTAAGGGGAGGCCAAGAAAACATTTTTCAATGCTTTGTCTGTGAAGTAGGTAAAATTTCTCCAGTCTGTCTTGGCACAGGCAGTCAGAGATACGCCGCACTCCACTCTTTCCTACTTGCTCAGCCCAAATTCCAGATCTCTTTTGTTCCCTTAGGTACTTGCTCTCTTTGAAAGGTAAAAATATAGCTAGTCTGATAAAAGAATGCACTGAGGAATGTGGGGTGAGGATTGCATTTTTAAAAGAATTCTTGCAAACATTCCTTTCCTCCAGAGTACTAAATATGTATTTAAGCCTGAAAAGGGAAGAATTGAATTTTATACTTTATCTGTTACAGCCCTAGATTTGTGCTAAGTACTTTTTATTTATGATCCATTTTACAGATATGGAGCTGGAGGTCAAGGTCAGAAAGGCTGTTACCCTGCCTGTGGTAGGTGCCAACTATTAAAGGTGACTGAAATGATGTCTTTCATCTGACATGTTCTTGTAGAACAGGGGTCAGCAAACTTTTCGATAAAGAGCTATACACATTTCAGGCTTTGTGACCCCACACATTTAGCTCTGCCCCTGTGGCAAAGCCAGAGACGGTATGTAAATGAACAGGCTGGCTGTCTTGAAGAGATGAGCCAGATTTCGTGGGAGGGCACAGTTTGCTAAGCCTGCCCTAGAACGTCACCACTTCCTGTCAAGAGGTGGAGTCTAATCACCCTCTCCTTGAACCCAGTGTGATTTGCCTGCGACCAAGAGAATGTGAAGGAAGCGACACTGCATGGCTTCTGAAGCTAGACCAGAAAAGGCCATGAAATCTCCCTTCCCTGGGGCAGCGGCCTGCTGGGGCCAGAGCCACCACAGAAGCGGTCCAATTGTCCCGAGGCCCCCAGGCTGCAAGGGAGCCCATGTAGGCCCTGAGGAGAGACGGCGAGGCCTGAGGCTTTGAGAAGAGGGGAGATGCTCATCCAGCCCCCCAGTTGTTCTAGCTCTTCCCCTGACTGCAAGCTCTGGAGAGACACAGAGCCAGAGATAGCCAGCTGTATCTCCTCCAACTCCTGCCCCATAGAAACTGAGGGAGAAGATGATTGCCATTTTAAGACATGTACAGTGCATTGCTCCCAAACTAGTGAGTGGCAGATAGGGGATCCCAACCTAGGTTGGCCTGACCTCAACCATGTATTCTTTCTGTCCATGATTGCTTCCAGCAGCTGTTTTCAAAAATATTGTGTTAAAATATATGTTCATTAAATTTACCATGTTAACTATTTTTAAATGTACAGTTCAATAAGTACACTCATGTTGTGCAAACAATCCCCAGAATTCTTTTCATCTTGAAAAACTGAAACTCTGCTCATTCAACAACTGTCCCCCACCCTAGCCCCTGGCAACCACCATTCTACTTTCTGTCTCTATGAATTTGGTCATTGTAGGCCCCTTGTGCACGCGAATCATATATTATTTGTCTTTTTTGTGACTGGCTTGTTGCACTTAGTGTGAGAATATGTGTGTACATTTGTATGTTTATATACTCATATTTTAACCTGTGTTGGTTAGGAAGTCTACGAGTAGCAAAAGTTTGTCAAGGAAAAATGTCAGAGCTTCAGGTCCCGTGAATCACAGACCCAACATTTTCCAGGAAGGATCTTGCAACAGCGCTCGCTCTAACAAGGACAATTCAGTGTCCTGCCTCTAACGGGCTTTGAAGAAAGAGGAACCCATGAGCCAAGGATAAGATAAGGCTGTTTGATTTGTTTCAGCTTCTGGGCTGTTTGACTTCCCTCTCAGAGCCGTGCCTTGAGAATGAAATCATTTTCTCTCACACAGCCCTTTCAAAGAGCATCAAACACAAGCACTCACTGTCTGCTCCTTTATTTCTCCTCTGTGTCCAGGGTGGGCACTGACTGGGTGGAATTACTGTGACTAGCTATGAATTATGTATTGAGCCAAAAACCTGCAGGGAATCAGCTAAAATGCTACTATTTGCTTACACAGACTAAGATTGAGCCTTTGGAGGCTTCCTTGACCTTCTCTGCCTTTCCCTATGCCTAACCTAACACCAAGAGGCAGGTCTGGGCCGAGGTGCACACTTTCAAAGTCAAGGTCTTAGCTTCCTCTCTCCCCACTCACCCTAATTGCCTAGTCCACTTGTTACACCACAAACAAATGGAAGTGGTCTTTTTTAATCTTCCAGAGATTAGCCCACAATTATGGGCTGACTTGTGTCTCCCTCAAAATTTGTGTGTTGAAGTCCTAACTCTCAGTACTTCAGACTAATTGTATTCAGGTCTTCAGAGTGGTTATTAGGTTAAGTGAGGTCATTAGGTCCAAATCCAGTATGACTGGGTCTCTGTAAGAAGGGAGAGGCATGAACGGCACGTGCGCAAAGAGCAGGGCCATGTGAGGATGTGCAGGAGATGGCCATCCACAAGGCACGTAGAGAGGCCTTAGCGCGGGGGTGTCAAACTCATTTTCACGGGGGGCTACATCAGCCTCATGGTTGCCTTCAAAGGGTGGAATGTAATTTAGGACTGTATAAATGTAACTACTCCTTAACAGTTAAGTGAGAGCTCAGTGCTGCTGCCGGGTAGAAACAAGGTGCTGGGTTGAATAAAACAAGGTGGAGGGCCAGATTCGGCCGACGGGCTGATGTTGGACTTCCAGCCTCCAGAACTGTAAGAAAATACATTTCTTCTGTTTAAGCCCCCAGTCTGTGGTACTTTTTGTTATAGCAGCCCTGGTAAATGGATACGCTCATCAACAAAGTTCATAGCCTTGAGGCTGGGACAGTCCAGAAAAGCTCTGAAGGTAATCATCATCAACATGAAAGTCAAGAAAGCCTTTCAATACAGTTTCTCTTTCTGAATCTGTCACAAGTGGTCTACTGTCAGCTTAAGAAGGTGACCCTGGTGGCAGAGCCTGGGATGAAGGTCGACCTTCCCCAAACCCCCTGGGGCTGCTGGCTCTGAAGGGGAGGGACCATGGCTGTAGATTCTAGAAGTCTAGCAAGACTGAGTAGTTGTTTTAGGCATAGTCTAAGAGGCTCATCTGTTTCAGACTTAACTCTTTCCCTCTTCTGGGCATGACAGGCCTTCCTCCTCCCTCATCTCTTCCTCTCTTTGGGGCTTTTCCTACCCACCCCTCCTGCAAGAATGCTTTATTACCAGGAAAGTCAGAAGGGACTGTATCATCCAAATCCTGATATGGTTTTGGTTTTTCTTTTGTGGGAAGGGTGATAAAGGACAGAAGGGACACCTGCTGTATAAGCAGGTGATAGGATATGGGTGGGATGGGAGACAGAATAATGGCCCCTAAATTCCAAATCTTTGGAATGTGATTATGTTACCTAACATGGCAGAGAGGACTTCCCTGCTGTGTTAAGGCTCTTAAAATGCAAAGATTATGCTGGATCATCTAGGTGGCCCAATGTAATCACAAGGGCCCTTGCAGGAGGGAGGCAGGAGAGTCAGAGTCAGAGAGGGAGATGTGACAGAGGGGTTTGAAGACACCACACTGCTGCTGGCTTTGAAGGTGGAGGAAGATGCTACAAGGCAAGGATGGCAGGCCAGTCGTGGAGCTGGAATGGATTCTCCTCCAGAGCTTCCACGGTGGTGCAGCTCTGCCGACCTCTAAAATATAAGTTGATTGCTGTTCTTCTAAGTCACTAAGTTTGAGGTAATTTGTTACAGCAGCACTAGGAAACCCATACAGGTGGGGAAAATGAAAGTGCTAGAAGACAGCTGCTATCACACTTAAACAGGCTGATGCCCAGAAATAAAATAACAAAGCTAAAGCTTCTATCCCTTAAACTAGTGGACCTCAAAGGTCGTCTCTCAGCCAGCAGTGTCAGCAGCACCTGGATGTGGGTCAAATTCTCAGCCCCCACCCCAGACCCACTGATTCAGCAACTGGGGGTGGGACCCACTGATTCTGAAACTCTGGGGGTGGGCCCTGGCAGTCTGGGTTTTAACAAACCCTTTAGGTGATTTTGTTGCCTACCAAGGCTCACCTTAAAATAAGTGACCTGGGCCATCTCTTCATGACCAAAGGGTACCTGTGGACCCTCAGTGTCTGTGTTCCTATTGAGTCTACAGTTCAACTAGTTATTTCACTGTTTATGCTTGACTAGGAATCTGAATGACAGGCTCTGCTGGGGGAACGTGGGATAAGTGGGAGCACCTAACTCAGTCTCCATGTGTTTACAAGTCCCCACCCTCTTCACGTAGCCTGTGCCTATGGTCAAGGGACCAGGAATCTGGCTGGATGGTCATTCCAGAGCCCTGCACTGTCACACACATTTGTCCCGGCCTTTCCCTCTGACCTTCAATGTCCTTACCTGCTGGAGGTGACCCTATACTGGCTAGCTGGAAAGATACTTTTGAAAACAAGAGTGTCCTTATTCCTTCCAGAAGCTCTGGAATCACATAAACATTGATTTCAGTCCTGGATCTGCCTCCTATCGGTTGGGTGATCTTGGGTATGTGATCTCTCTTGTCTCAGTGCCCTTTCGGTAGGCAGGGCATGCTGAAAGTCCTTCTGTGATGGAGCTGTTGAGAAGTTAAGTGAAATAACATGTGTTAGGCCTTGGCTGGCATAGCTCAGTGGATTGAGCGTGGGCTGCGAACCAAAGCATCCCAGGTTCGATTCCCAGTCAGGGCACATGCCTGGGTTGCAGGCCACGGCCCCCAGCAACCGCACATTGATGTTTCTCTCTCTCTCTCTTTCTCCCTCCCTTCCTTCTCTAAAAATAAATAAAATCTTAAAAAAAAATAATCTCATTCAGTTATTTAAAAAAGAAAACATGTGTCAAGGTCCTAGTGTAGGACCTAGAAAAAATTAAAGGCCTAATGGCCTTGTTACTAATCGTCATTCATTGTAGTTAATATTATTAATCTAAATTAGTAGCTATTGTTTATACTGGCCCTGATATTCATTGCTTCCTGTTTCCAGGCTTCACATATATAAGGGATCCAATTCACAAGTTCAGCCCATTTGAAGTTCTGTTAATCGTCTCCTGTTGAGGTTCTTCAAGGCTCTGTGAAAAGGGAAAGCCCCTTATAAACTGAGGTCATTTCTCATAGCTTCCCAACTGATGGAACTTTTCGCAGGAGCCTGGGTCCCCCGCCCCGGATGTGGCCGGCCTGAGCGTGGAGGTTTCCCCTTCCCCCTCACTGCCTGCACTCCTCTGACCGTCTGGTCAGATCTAGTATTTTTCCTCCCTCCTCCTTCTCCGCTGCTCCACCATCACCCAGACAGCTGCCGCCACATCCTGCTGCTTCAGAAGCGGAAGTGAGGCGCATTACGACCTTTCCGGGTGACAGCATTTGCAATGAGATTAATGAAATGCCAGTGCTTAGGGGAAACCAGACTTTCCCTCGCTCACCTCGGCTCCACCTTTCTCGTGACACAGAAAACGAGCCTGACCAATGTTAGTCTGTGTGATGTGGTTGTGCCAGCCTCTTTGGGAGCTGGTGGGTGCTGGTGACCTTGGTGTCAACGGCCCCTTTGTGAAGGTGGGTCTGAGACACCCTGCCACTGAGTGAGCCTGTATGCATCTGGTCCCTGGTGGCTGTGCCCCCGAGCCTGTGCAGGGCTCCATGCAGCACTTGGGGTATCTGTCCCCCGTGGCAGACAAAGTATTATTCCAGTTCGCCCCTGGATGCTGCAGGGTTTTCCCTTAGCTGCCACATGACGCTGCGTGAAGACAGCATTCTAGGAAACCAGAAGGGCTGCTCCAGGCTCAGGGATTTCAAAGAAAACTGCTTGGCAAGGCTGCCGGCTCTGTTCCGCTGCCATGTCATTTTCTCTGAGCTGGCCTCCCCTTTGTGGCACGCTCACTTGCCACCGAATCCCACAAACTTTAAGATTTATCTTTCCTAGAAGGGAGAGCCTATTTATTTTTCTTCCACAGAAACTTTAAGATTCAAGAAGTTGCCAAAGGTCATGATAAAGACTATTTACAAGAACAGGGGAAACTATCAGATGAAGAGTACCTCACCCACTTTTAATTCAAATTTATCCTATTTAGCTAACAAGAGGCATTGGTTGTATTACATCTGATTTAGGCCATATGCACTCAAGGGCACTGCTTATGGACTCAATGTCTGTGCCTCCACAAAATGCATGTGCTGGAGCCCCAACTCCCAGTGTGATGGTATTTGGAGATAGGGACTTCGAGAGGTAGGTTTAGATGAGGTGATGAGGCGGAGTGCCCATGATGAAATTAGTGATCTTGTAAGAAGAGACACCAGATCTCTCTTTCCATGCAGAAAGGCCGTGTGAGACATAGCAAGAAGGCAGCCATCTGCAACCAAAGACAAAAACCGAAGTTCTCACTGGACATCTAACATGCTGGCACTTTGATTTTGGACTTCCCAGCCTCCAGCATTGTGAGAGAATAAATGTCTGTTGTTTCTATCTCCTGCTTCTCGGGGGACATAGTTTTTCATTCCCCCTCAGCCACAGCAATGCCATACGTAACCCCCAGCGAGGGGCCTGTGAGGGCCTCAAACCGGTGTTCCTATGTTTGTGTCCTGTGTCCTGCAGGGGCCCGGCCTTGCCTGGTAAACTTTGGAAAAGGGTTACTATCACTAAACCATGAATAAAAAAACTGCAAAATCAAAACAAATAAGGATTTAATTAAATGCTGCTATAAACTAATATTACTATGTCAGCATCACTTATTGTTAAACAATAAAATTATATCATATTTGAAAATGCTTTGTGGATTAGATATTTTTTTTCCATTTTGTGAGGAATTCCTATATAGGTAAGATTACAAGGGAATCATAGGTAATCAAACTAAATAAATTTTACAGACATAATTGTAACTGTAGACAAAAAAGAGATGAAAATTCTTCCAAAGTACTTATCCAGAAAACCAATTCACTGAAAGAGGATGTGGATCATTGCACTGTGTTTGAAATGATACAGGGCGGCTTTTCAAAAGGAAGCAGAGCCTGAGCTCCTATGCAGTCCCTAAATCACCTGGCTGCCCTCACTGCCGAGGGAGGACGCCAGACACAGAAGAAAGGACGTGCCCAAGGCTGGCCAGCAAGTACAGAGGTGCAGGTCCAACCTCACCACCGAGGCACAAGGCTGCTTCTGTCCAGTGTCCTCAGGGACATCCTTAAATAAGGTCACACAGACCAGTGCCCCTCACTATAGACACACATTCTGGAGTAGGTTCACTGATTTGTGCTCCATTGTAATTATCCAAACTATCCACAAAAACTCACCAGCCACTCCCTCACCCGACTTTGTGAGATTGTGCCTGAAAGCATTTAGCACTATGTATAAGCCTGGAGTCTTTACTATGTGCCACCTCCCTTAGAGAGTTTATCAGAAACTGAAAGAAAGAAACTCTTAGCCCTATCTAGAAACAGGAATACTAAAAAAGGAGGGTAGTGTGGTGGATGACTTCAAGGACTTACTAGTCTTGGGTTTGGAATTCTGTGACCTTGAGCAAGGAACTTCTCCACACCTTGGTTTCCTCATTTGTAAATTAGGTTATGATAAGAGAAGCTGCTGAGCTGCCCTGAGGTTTCAATGAGATAATGTATGTATTTCCTTTGCTTGCAAACATATTATAGCTACAAAGGTATTATAAGTGCTCCTCTAGTGCTAGCTTATAGTATTATTGCTAGCTTTCATACCTTATCAATAGCATAGTTCTTTGTCCAGGACTTAAAGAGTACATCCATGAGATAGGCTGATAGAAATACAAAAGCTGTAACTTCTACAAAGGGGAATATAGCAACATGAGGTAGCCTGGGTCTCTGAGAGACTGTGTGGAGCAGACTGCCTGCCAGCTTTCCTGGAACATACAGTATGAATTGAAATACTTTTGTTAAGTTTAACCACTGAGGTTTGAGGGTTGTTTGTTACTGTAGCAAAACCTAACCTAATTAAAGTGACCTTTGACCTAACAATTACACTTTAGAGAGTAATCCTGAAGACAGCCTGGATAAAATGAGATGTGTATGCAAAATCATTCAGCAAACCATTGTTTAAAATGGCAAAATATTGAGAACAATCTAAATGTGTGGCAAAGAGGAAATTGGTTAAGTGATTTGTGATATATCCATATAATGGCATATTATGTAGTTGTAAAACATAATTGTAAATTCACAAGGGAAATGTGAAAATATTACCATGACCTTATTAAGCAATAAATAAATAAAGGTGGTACAATGTATTATGTATAGTAAACTATCCTTTGTGTAACAAAGGGGAAAACACATATTCATAAGGTTTCGATATGCCACAAATATATATTTATACAGAAGAAAGAAAATTGATAGTGGTGGGCTAAGGGAAATAGAAACTGGGCATGGAGTCAATGCATTTTTCTTCCTATATTTTGATTTTTGAGCTATGTGAAATTTTTAAATTAAAAACATAGATACTAAAAATAAATAAAATCCTTTGCTGGCTATTTACGGCTTATAGGAACCTTGAAAATGCATCTCTGTTGCCACTTCAGGCCAGGCCGTTTTCTGTTTCGGGTGCAGTGCTTCAGCGGCATCTGACTGCATCCGATTCCCGGAGGTATTGGTGGTTTCACCCCTCCGACCGCTAGCCGGGGTTGAGCTGGCCTGTTCACACTAATAGGATGTACCTCCCTTGCTCTGTTTCTTTCAGGACCTACACATCTTTCCCGGGCATCTTCCTGATCCAGCCAGGCTGAGTACCTAGCCTAGGCTGACTTCTGTGGTCACATAGCTCCTTTTATGTACGTATACTGTTGAATTTTTATTATATTAAATTATAATGATCTGTTTACAAAAATGCTGCCTTTTCTAGAAAGCATAATTAGGTTGGATCATCTTTTTATCCCCATGGCCTAGTATAGGGCATGCCATAGTATAGGCATTTAATAACTGTATCCATTAATTTTTTGTAAATAAAAGATTAATAATGATGAAGTAATAAAATGTTATGTTTGAAAGTAGAGTCTACCTATGCCTGCTGCCATAGCCCTCCACCAGCCTGAATTCTTTCCCTCAGCATGGTATCAAATATAATGTTCTCTGTGTGCTGTGATATTGAAAAGGATGGCATGTTCTAAGTAAGTCTGTGGGTGGTATTTTTAAAAGACTCTTTTAAATTTGATGAACATTTGCTTGAGCAACGCTGCTACAGAACATTAAAAAGAAAAAGAAAACAAAGCACTCTGAATTTAAACCAAATCAATAACAAGGTTTAAAAAAAGAGAAACGATGGAATAAAAGACATTTGGAGACATGTTGATCACTTCCCTAAGGTGGTTTTGATTGTATCCACCCCACTGTTAGATTTCCATAATATTACATGAAGTAAAATTATATCTGACTTAGTAAAAAAAAATTCATGTAACTCAGACACTTGATTATTATTCTTAAAAGCTTATGAAATAACATCAAACAAAAGTAGTAACATTGATTTTGATAATTCAGTATTTGAGCCAATATAATAAAAGTAAAAATGTTAACAAAATAGTATAAAAAACATCTAAACTATATTGAGTGCCTTTTTGCCAAATGTTTTACTAGGTACTTCAACATGATCTCATCTTATTTAAGCCTGTTATCTGGAGTGCTAAGTAGCTTTAACCCCATTTTACAGGTGAGGAAAATGTGGTTCAGAGAGAGTAACTTGCTTCAGATCACAACACAGCCACAAAGTTCTGGCTGCAAGGCTTGAACCTAGAATGCCCTTTCTATTATTCTATACTTTCTTCCACAGAAGTGTGTTTTAAGCCCAGTGTTAGGAGTGTATTTGAGGAGACCATCTATAAAACCAGCACTGAGATACAGAAGACTTAAAAGGAAGTCCAGCTTGCCTCTATGCCTCCTAATAGCACAGGTTCAGCAAACCCTGAGCCCAATGAAATTGTATCCAGCAGCTTTCTCTTTTCACCCAATGATACATGTTGGTTAAAATTAGGAAATACCTAAATCCACACATTTCTCCAAAACATTTCAGATCCAGAAAGCTTTGGATTGGTATTTGATTTTGCATTTCATTAATATATTATTGCAAAAATGCTTTGGCTTTTTCCTCAGTGAAACCAAACAAAAGTCATAATGTATGTTCTTCCAAGTTAAAGCATTCATGGCTTCAACCAAACTGTTGTATATACAGCTGTGGTCATATTTACATAGGTAAGCATCTTAGTTGAATATGAAATACACATAGGATCAACGTGAAGTTGACTTTATAGTTAATTTTAATGGGTGTGATGTATAATTTAAGAGGGTGTGATTCCCAGGTTCACACTCCAAATCACAGCAGTAAGTGATTTCAGCAGTTGTCTAAATTATGGTGTGTTCCAAAATTAACAGTAAGGTCAGATTCTAATTTTAGATTGAAAATGTAAAGGCCATTTTCAAAATTTGGGATTCAAATACAAAAGTGGTTTGCTATCACTATCAAATTGGCCTCGAAGACTGCTAATTAGACCATGGTCCTTAAAAGTTGCCTTCTTAGGCGGCTTAATAAGTTGGTTATTCTTTTAAAGTAAGAGCTTTATTTACATTGAAAACTTCCAGTAAGTTGCTAAAAGTAATAAAAACAAACATGTAGACATTGAAACTTACACTCTTAAAAAACAAATAAACAAAAAGAAAATAAATCAGTGACTAAAACTGGCAGATTTTCCTTTATAGCTTGCTTTTAATTTATAAATTTCTATTTCCTACCCCAGGGAGCTTAGTGAAGGCTAGGTTGTGGTGCTTTAGGTGCAAACTGTCCTCCGAGTTATGCTAGTTTGTTGCTAGGTGCTCAAGGCTGCTTATGCAGCATGAACTATTAGTTTTGGGCTACTGGAGTTCAAAGATGTACAAAGGCTACTCTGGATATCTGTGGGTGTTGTCACTTTAGTTCTCCTTATTCAAAACCTTCCATATTTTTGATCAGTGTTGACAGGTGGCGTGCTCGCTAACACAGTGAACTTAACAACATACTCCATTACAAAACAATCAATACTGATGAAATCAGTCTCTGTCTCTTTGTTGGCCGAATCAGTCTGAAAACCTTCCCTCTTCTCCCACCCCCCAGGACTGGAAGAGCAGGTTAGGGGATGGGTTCCATCTGACGGGAACACTCTCAGTTGGGATGTGATTGGCTCCTGGCAAAATTCATTTGGGCAACTTCTCCCCGACCCACAAAGGTGTCCTGGCTCCCAGTGAGGTAATCAGGAACTCGATTCCCTCTAAGTTCTCTCAAAGTGGAGAAACAGTGGTTTACGCTGGTTGTTTGTCTGTGGCTTTGCACCAAGTGAAACTGACTTTCAGTGATGTGCTATGATATAATCCTAGAGGAATGATCATTTGTTTGCTAGATCTTTGGACGATGGAAAGGGGAGGGGGAATTCAGGGAAGTCAGCAGAGAAAGAGGAACGGTAAGAAAGAGAACAAAAGCTTATTGAGCACCTATGGTGTTCCATTCACTGTGTTAAATCAGTTGTGTAGTCTTACAGCTGCCTTAAGAAATAGAACTTCATTTACTTGGTCTTACAGCTGCCTTAAGAAATAGAGAACTTCATTTATTGGTGAGGATGCCAAGGCAAATAGTGGTTACTTGCCAAAACCACCCAGTAAATGGTTGGCTTTCTGTTGCCTGAAGTCTCCCCAAACCCCTACTCCACACCTTCTATTGCACTTTGCAGAGACAGAGGAGTGCAGCTGCCTCAGAGGAGGAGGAGAGGGAAGGAAGGGAGGGGAAAAGAAACACTAAAAAAAGAAAGAATGTGAGAGGGCTCTGAAATGCTGCCAGTAGTTATTCAAGGTTCATTCTATCTGAGGTGAGGGTAATCCCAAGCAAGACCATGTATTAGGCATGCCTTGACCCATCTTCCAGTTTCTGGATCACAAGGCTCCGTCTTTGCCATTTCGGGAGAGTCCTAGTTTTCAGAAGCTATTTGGTAAATTCTCAACTGAATGCTCAGCCCTCCCAGAGACATTGCTATGCAATAGGAACATTTTGCCAAAAGTATAATGGCAATTTTCTGCAAAATACATCTGAGAAGAGAACATTTATTTGCTTAGGAGGATGATCTAGCTTCCAGGTTAGTCTCGTAAGCAGGAGGTCTAGGTGTTTTGTGTTTTCTTTTCCCCTGCAGAAGCAACTATCTTGAGTCTTGTTTTCAGTTTCTACAATGCTGCATTTTTAGATTCCTGAAACTCTGTCACCTTTCACTCTTTCCCTGGAGGAAGCCCTTCCCTATCTCTGCAGCAATCTGACTTGAAGGTCTGTAAAGATGTTTTATTTTGATTTCCGTAGTAAAAATGTGGAAACTTCATTCCAAATTTATTACCAGAAATAGGCCCATCAGCTATCTGTTTGGTAATGGATTTACCACAGTCTAACCTGACAAATGAAGATGTAATTTTGCTCAAAAAGTAGAAAGACACAGTGACAAAAACAAAATTCACCTGGGGAGGAAATGACATCAATACATTTGGAATATTTTTTAAATGTTAAAATCATTCAGGGTTGCTATGGACTGAATATTTATGTTCACCAAAATTCACATGTTGAAATTGTAACCTCTAAAGTGATGGTGTTGGGAGGGTAGGGCTTTTGGGAGGTGAATAGGCCATAAGGGTGAAGCCCTCATGAACGGGATTAGTGCCCTTGTAGAAGGGACCCCGGAGAGCTCCCTCACACCTTCCACCCTGTGAGGGCACAGAAAGATGTCAGCATTTTGCAGCCCAGGAGAGGGTTTTCACCAGACATCAAATCTGCTGTTGACTAGATCTTGGACTTCCAGCCTCCACAATTGTGAGACACAAATTTCTGTTGTTTAAGCCACTCAATGTATGGTAATTAGTTATAGCAGCCCCAATAGACTAAGACAGGGATATTTTGGGATTCATTCTATGATATACTTTGGAAAATAGAACTTCTTAAACAAAGTAAATGAGTATTTCAGTCCTCATCACACATGTAAAGTCCTATCAGAGCTTTGCAACAGAAAAGCAGCTCTATTTTTATAGGTTTAAAAGACAAACATGAAGCTACGGGTATTGTGAGTTTTGAAAAAGGGAACAAAGATTGCAACAAGTATTTACTTAGTTTATTCTTCCTATACTTGAGGATTTGTTGCAATTACTGGGTCTGAGGCCACGAGGTCATGGAAAATACCATCTTGAATATGACCACAGTCCTAAGCTCCCTGCTCTAATGGCTGGTGAACCATTACCAGGGAGAAATAAGACACTTTAACAGTATCTAAATAAAAAGAAGTGACAAGGAGAAAAAGGGAAAGCAAAAGCTTCATGTGCCCAAGGGAACTTTTGTTTGTGACACTGAAGCTGTACAGTTCCACCCTGTAGTGTCCCCACCAAGAGGCCATCGAAAGTGGGCAATGGCTCGAAGAATCTTCTTGTTTATTCAATTACTTTCATAAAGGCTCATCTGTTCCTATTTTTAAAAACATGGAACTTTTCCAAAAAAGCCGAACTTCATTCTCTTATATAGGCTTTGAAAAGAATTTGATGTCATTTTGGTATTTGGAATCTCACCTACCTACAAGGTATAAACAAATCACCTGTGAGGCAAGTCTCATCATGGAAAACTCCCTGGTTATCAGCTGCAAAGGCCTGTCATCAGCTTCCATTGCCCCATCTTGTTCCTTCAGACTTGCCGCCTCCCTGCCTGAATGCTCCCTACTTTCCGCGTGTCTGAACACATCTTGCAGGCTGGATAAGGAGCTTCTGATTGGGACCTTCCCTCCCTGGAAAGAAATTGCTGCCTACAGAATATCAGAGCAGTTCTAATTAGGCATGACTCAGCTCTTCTGTGACCTCTGTTCTCACTTTTCTTTGATTAGGCTGGTGCACTGGTCCTACTCGTGGAAATATGGTATGTGTCTCCCACCCTCCATCAATTTCAAGAGGGAAAAGTCCCTTTCAGAAGATTCTTTCATGGAATTCGTGCTATGGATGGTTTTTCTTCCCTTGCCATTGTCCCTGTTGTCTCCCTTTCCCCCCAAATTGCTGTCTAGAGATTTCTTTCTTACTCCAATTTTCCCAGAGTTTGGAATTATCAATCTAAAGTCAAGAGTTCAGAATTCATCACTATTATCAATAAAACTTTGTAGTTATTTCTTTCAAACTTGTTTTTTCCTGTTCAAACATATCTTTATTTCAAAATAATTAAAGCATCGATGTGTGTTTCTGTTTGAGTATAATTTTAAATCTTCAAAGTGTGGAAGGAAAATTTAAATTTACTTTAACCTTACCATTAATGTGATAAAGAGTTTCTCTTTCTGCTGATTTTAAAAACTTACATGAAGCTGCAAAATGCTGAAGGGGGCAACCCTGCTTCAGAAAAAGAGAAGGAAAAACTTCATGACAAAAATACTTGTTAGGAAGTAGCAAATGAAATGTGTCAATTTCCTTTCATGACTTTGAACATCTTTTTCCTTAAAGAGAACAGAAAAGGAAAAGATAACCTATCTAAAACATTAATATTATTTTCAGAGTTCTAGGATAATCCAGAACAGAGTCATTTTTGAAGAAAAGGAAATAGGTTTCATTTCTGGCAGTGGATCCCCTCCACTGATTTGCATATTCCTTGACATGATAAGCTGTATGAAGATGCCTTGAGTTAATTCCACAGATGGAAAATAGCACGTACAGGAATTGGCTAAACATTCACAAGGACTACCATCTGAGGTTTGATTTTCAATCAAGAGATAGTGTCCGACACACATTTCACTGAGCATGCTTGTCAAAAATCTCACATTCCAGATGCGCCAAGAATGCATGCATTGAACACACACACACCCCGTCCAACAACTGCATCCCGGCAGCCCTGGCACACACGTTTTAACACAGTCACAACAGAGCATGCTCCCAAGCCTTTAAGCCTCTACAGCCTTCAGCCAATCAACTGCCAAAAAGATGCTCAAGCAGCAGTTGAAGTGGGTCTGACCTCTGGTACCCATGGCTACTCCAGAGAACTTCCCGTGAGCCCCAGAGACTCAGAGGAGGTGGTGAGGAGTCCGCCAAAAAAGCCCCAGGCAGTCAGTCTGCTTCCTACCCTCATTCTTCCTTATTTGCATCATATTTCTTTATTTGCATCTTTCTCTGGAGACCATAAACATGTTTTGGGGGTTTCAACAGGCCCTGCTACTCAGTAGTAACTAGTTACTAGCAAAATGATGAACAGAACAATCATTCTAGCAGAATGACAGTTTTTACATCATCTAATGTTTTCTTGGCTTTCTACACATTTTACCCCCATCCTTCTGTTGCAAGTGGAATCCTGTGCTTAAGCCAAGCAGGCAATGTAAAGCTCTGACTTCAAAGCCATTTCTTGATAAAACATCAAACAGCCTGGAGTGGACCAACTGTTATCTGGAATTCTACAGATAATTAACTGAAACTCAGCACCCACTTGCCTTGGGAGTTTCTGCAGGCAAGGTCTTTCTCATGGTCCTGCTAGCTTTTGTTGCCATTTCTCCTATTATTTGTTGTGCAGGGAAAGGTTTGGATAGCCTCTCAATAAAATTCCCTGTTACCAAGCATGAGCAATGTGAACACTTGCTTAGTCTCGCAGAGGCCTAAAACAGGCACTGTGCCCCCATTCGTTCCATGAGGTGCCATTGTTTTGCTCCTCCCTCTTGATTTGGAAACACCACTGCCTGTGCCTTCTCCTGGCATTTTCCTTATTTTAGAGGAGCAGCAGACTTTCTGCCAGGAGTGCCAGAAATATTGTCTTATAAGCTTAGTTTTGAAAAATGTGGCGGTACTAAATCTACAGAAGACCCAGTGCCCCCACTGTGGATCTGCCAGTCCATGAACACATTAGTGAGCCCCCTGTCTTCTTCCAGCCTTCAAACTCTAGCCCTCCCAACCCCTTTGCTTGAGTCAAGAGGATGGTCTCACCACTCCAACCCCTTGCATTTTTCCACTCCCCACCTCCATGCATTGCCCATTGATCAAGCGACATCTCCCTTTAAATGTGAAGACTCACCTTAAACCCCACCACCTCTTCCAAGGAGCCTCCCCTGATTAAGCGGGGATGAAGACACCTCCGAAGCATGATCGACAAACTCCCGATACATAAGAAAACATACAGCCCAAAACAAACACAGAAACTCACAGAGAGAGAAAATTACACATTCTCTACTTTCAGATTGTAAGCTCCTATGAGGGTAAGGGAATCAACTTTATGCCAAAACCAATTCATCATTTCAAACAATAAGGTGTTTGTAATATTCATGGGGGTTACTCAGAAAAACACTGCTACGACTTCTCTTCCCCAGTGATTCTCCTCTTTCTTGAGATCCCTCTTCCTTTTCTTCTCAGCTTCTTGCATGCACAGCTAGCGGGGACTGGCCCTTGCCTGGTATGAATGACATGGAGAACACTAAAGGAAGTGGGTGCTTGCCATCTCTCCTGGGTGGTGAATCACACTGCGCAGGGTGAACCTGTGTTTGAGCCTGGTAAAGGCCTTAGCCACTTAATTTTTTTCATCAGGAAGCCTTGATGACTCCATGTCTGCTACGTTGGCGTAAGGGACCAAAAACACTCTAAAGAAGGCCCTACTGAAAAAATGGGAACAAGGCTGCTGGTGAGACTCAATGCCTAGCCTCAAATAAAACCTTTGGAGAGCAAGGGGATCTCTACAGAGCACTGGATATAAGGCAACCACATCAGAAAATAGAAACAGACGTTTGCTGCCCTCTCGGGTCAGCGTTAATGCCACTTGTGGAGGGTGGAGAGACTTGTGGCAGAAAATGACCAGAATGAAGAGAAACACAGATGGAATGGCGATAGCTGGCAGTTAGAACATGGCATCAAACACCACCGCCACAGAAGCTTTCTAGCTACAAAGCCACGCTATGCAACCTTTAAGCAAAACATTACTGATTTTGTGGTTGTAAAACGTACCTTCAACAGCAGAACTCAGTTTTATGACACCTTGAATAAAAACAAAAAGTGGCAGTTATATAATGGTCCTGAATTACCTTTTCCAATCTTCTCATAACAAGTGCATGCTTCAGAGCTGGATTTTTTTTTTTTTTGCTGGTATTTTGATAATTTAACTAAACAAATGTCAACTTCAAGATCTAAGTAATTTTTAGCCCTTGATTAGACATCATAGGATCATGAGTGTGTTCATTTTTCCATGAAAATCATTTGGGGGGTTTCTCACTAAATGAATCTGACATATTTTGGGATGAACAAAGGCCAAGCCTGCCTGTCTATTTCTGGGTATAAATCATGCTGCGTAGTGAACTGATAAAACTTCCCACATTAGGATACTAGTGTCTAGTACTTCCTACTTATCACTGTGTATAGAGATCATTTAATACATATTGGAACAGTGTTTCTGCTGAAATGTGTAACAGGTAGTTAGAAACCATGGTGGGATCCAGCAGCTTCCTTCTTTGGGGCAGCTGGGCCTCGCGCAGTTTCTGGTCTGATGAGTTCAGCATTCCCGCTCCCCAAAGGTCAGACAGTGAAAGGGCCGTCTGAGCATGCCAAATTATTCAGGAAACAAGTGGACATTACCCTTGGCTGTATATTCATGTGCCTTTTTGGTGGACTTAAAAGTGAAAATACTAAACTAAGATAAATTAGAACTGCCTCAATAATTTGATTTAAAACATTTTTTTTTGGCAAGTCCTGGTTTTAAATGAACAATATTCTCCAAACTCTCTGTGATAGCCAGGATAATTTAGGCTGAGCGAACATGTTGACAGTTTCATTCAGTTGACATTCTGGTTCTCTTTGAAGCTGGAAGAGTTTCAAATTAAAAATGGAAACAAAACTGGTGAACTAAATTGGCATCAACATGAACACACTCTGATTTTAACAGATTTGTTCACAAAAAGACAAAATTGCTGTCTGTTATAACTTTCAAAAAAGGCTATTTTCAAGTTACCTGTTGAATTTCATGTTTCCTGCAGAGCCAGTAGTGTCTGCTCAGTATTTAACAAGAGACTCTCCAGGGGAAAGAGTATGTGTACATATTGGTATGTGTGTTTATTATCAATTTTGCTAATATGAATGATGTACAGCACAGAACCTACAAGTAATAATAGAATATACGGTGCTCTTTATTGCAACTTCTGTCACAGCCAATTGATGCTCACACAATGCTTTGTTGATTTTGGCCGAACACTTGTATCCACAGCTAGCAAGTCAACCGTGATTTGACAAAATCATGCACTGATTCTGTAGCCCTCCAATCTGATCCCTCCCAGTAAATTTATTATCATTATGTCTTTTTTCTGACCTACTGTTAAACTATTTTTCACTTTCATATAAGTTATTGCCATTAAATTAAAACCCTTTCCACTGTAACACCGTGCAAGCACTCCCCCCAGGCCCTGTCTCCAGCGCCCAGTGTGACGCCCCTGAACACAGAGCTGCAGTTCACACATCATTTCACGGTACAAGAGCAGTGGGTATAAACAGCCTCAAGAGTATAACAGATAGTAAAATGTAGTCAAATGATGAGGATGTAAATATTTTTACTGGGGGGACCCTCTAAAAACAGACTTTATAAAAAATTGTGTATTTATTCTTACATGTTTTAACTTCAGTCACCTTCAAAGTATTCTCCATATGACGCAATCTTTTGAATCTTTTTTCCACTGGCTCAAAACAGTTTTTGAACTTGTTGATTTTTTAAAAAAGATTTTATGTATTTTATTTTTTAGAGAGAGGGGAAGGGAGGGAGAAAGAGAAGGAAGGAAACATCAAATGGTTGCCTTTCACATGCCCCCAACTGGGGGCCCAGCCCACAACCCAGGCATGTTCTCTGACTGTGAATTGAACCAGTAACCCTTCAGTTCACAAGCCGGCACTCAATCCACTGAGCCACACCAGTCATGAATGAATGTGGCAATTTTAATACCTTTTAGTGCTTCTGCCATTTTTTGTTCCACCTCTTCCACATCGGCAACATGGTTCCCTTTGAGGACTTTTTGCATTCAGGGAAGCAAAGGAAAATAAAGTCACTTGGGGTGAGATTGGGTGAATAGGGAGGGTGGGGCATGGTGGTCATGTTGTTTTTGGTTAAAAACTGTTGAACACTCAGTGTGGTGTAAGCAGGTGGACTTGTAAATCACCCATGAAACAGGCAAATGAGTTGAAAGAGTCTTCAAAAAAATTTCCCAAAAGCTGAATTCAGCCTCTCACAATAACACCAGCTGGTACACTGATACAGATGGGTGTCTAGAACACTCACCTAGCAGGGTGAGTGTACCACACTGTGGTATCACTGTGGTACCCTGTACAAAAGGGGCCTGCCCTCCAGAAGATAAATCTGTTTTTTGGGGGTCTCCCCTCATAGGTACTTATTACCTTTGTTTTTAAAATAACTTATTTAATTGCAAGTTTAAATCATTTAATTTGTAATAATGACTGTGTTTAATAATGGACTCCCAAAATTTCTGAAAATATAACTGGCTCTTGCAAACTGGTATGAACCAGGTCTACCATAGCATTGTTATAACTGATGTTTCTTTCCACTCAGGCTCAGAAAAGAGAATCTTCATCTTCAAAATACTTTCTGAGATAGTCACAAAAAGGGTTATAATTTAACTGAACAAGCTGAATGTGTGTGAGCTTAGCCTTTACTGTTATTTTGCCAGTAATTTCAAAACCTCTTAAACCTGTCATATGCAAAAATATACTATACATAGATTACCTTGGAAATAACAGTCATGGACAATCAACTAAGAACACAACCTAATGCCCTCGGCATTCTTTTGGTCAGGCAACTATGCCAAGAGGTATGAGTCATTGGCTTATTAAACAATGATCCTGTCTTTTTTAAACTATGGAATCTTTATACAGGAAACCAGGTCAGAATATATTTTTTTCAGCCATATTTATTGTTGCGTTTAACCATAATGTCAGCAACAGTTACTCACACAAAAGGACAACCAGGCACTCTAATCAGCGTGTAGAAATAGGCTGTACGCAAGGAAAGCAAGCACTCTAAACAAGTTCTTATGGGAGACGTGGGTGGTGGTGGACTGGAGCCCAGCAATGCATTTATGAAGGGGAAAAGGTAAGTTAAAAAACAAATAAAGTCTGACTTTAGAACTCTAATGATAAAGATTATTTTTATAAAGACTTGGGTGATTCATTAGCTCCATATGGCCTGTTGTTATTTTTTTTAAACCTCAAATCAAGCTTTTCCTTATAGTAGGATACGCCTTTATACTGGAAGTAACCATGTTACAGTGAAAATCTAGAATTAGCTAAATGTAGTTGGATAGCTAACATTAACATTATACGAAAAATTATAGAATGAGGGGAAATACATCTTTTATGTTAAAAAAAGAATATATTTTAAAGTTTGTTTAAGAAATGATTGATGATGTTGCTGAGGTTACGTGTAGGACTGCTGACTTCGGGACACACGGCAGATGCTGTCTCGCAACTGGCTGACAGCAATATCGCCTGGAACTCAGGTGAGCCGTAGTGCAAACGTGTGTATGCGAACACAGGGGACCCTCCCCTGCCCGCCCCAAGTTAATTCCTCACAGTCTGCAGAAATATCTGAAAAATCAAATAGAAAAAAAGAGAGAGAAAGAAAAGGAAACCAACTGTTCTTTCCTCAACTTGGTATCTTTAGTAAAATCCTCATCTTGTGGGTGATTCAAGAGACTGTCTTCCTGCGGGTCAGAGGCAGTCACCAACTGGGCGTGCTTTCTGCGCAGTTCTCCAGTTCCAAAACCACTCCACCCTCCTTCCTACCACCTCATGATGCGTTTCCATTGATCTAAAATAATTCTTCGGAGAAAGGGTGAGGTTAAAATAATTCTTGCTAAAGTTTAAATGACTGGGCCTCATTAAACCCTCCAATGATACCTTACTGTTATTGAATATTAATCAAAATTTTAACCCTGGCCATCAGGTCCTTCGTGATATATCCCTGCTTATTTTCCTACTTCTTCCACTTCATCATTCAAGATGCTTTAGCCAGTTCTGTCTTCTCTCTGTGCTTTGCAGCGCCAGTGGCCTTCTGCTCCTGGCTAGTGCCCTTGCTGCTCCTTCTGGCTTGAATGCTCTCCCCCAACTGGCCAGAGCTTCCTATAGCTAGCTCTTTCTCCTCATTCAGATTTTACTTGAAATGTCATTTCCAAGGAGTTCTTCCTTGATTACTGTATTTAGAGCAGCCCCAATGATAACTCTCTAAACCACCTTTCTCTTTTTTGTATTTTTTTTCCATAGCAGTCATCACCTCTTAGAATTATGTCACTGATTTATCATTTGGTTCCCTGTCTGTATCTACCTTCCTCATTAGAATGAGGCAGAACGAGGGCAAGGGCCTGCTCAGTTTTGCTTGCTGCTGGGACACCCCTGACTACATCAGTGCCTGACGTGGAGTAAATACCCGATAAAAATTATCCAGTGAGTAACTGATCATTACCAAGTGTTGCCACGTGTTCTAAAAGAGGACTTTATGTATCCCAGCAAATGCATTTCAAACATGTTATCTTAACTGTGGATATTGTTGAGCAGAGTCCTCAAATTTCACTGTAATGACCACTGTTTCTACTCAGAGGCTAGTCTTCATGGAGAAGAACATTGAGATATGGAGTGAATATACATAAGTTACAGTAGGTAGTTAAGTTTCAGGATTATAGTGTTAAAAAGGTACCTAAGAGTAAGTTTATCAACTACCTGGAGACAAGGAAATGCCCTACATGGACTTCAAGGAAAATTAGCTAATTGATTTTATATCCTTATAGCTCCAGCATCTGCAGTTCTCATTTCTGCTGTCATCGCCCCAGGCCAAATTACCATGGCAATGTGCACATGAATCTGTATTATAAGATGAGAATAGAGAAAGAGGAACTAAGAAAGAGCCATTCAGTTTTTAATATCCTTCTTCCAGTGCATTCTCATACTGTAGCTAGAGTGGTCTTTTCAAAAGGCAAGTCCAATTATGTGCTATCCCTCTGTCCTTTAAAAGTCTTAAATAGCTTTTTATTACTCTTAAGATAAAGATCAAAAGGCTTAACATGACTTGGAAAACTCTTCATGAGGTCACTCTTGACAGAATAAAAAATGGTGACAAATTCCTCTCTCTATCTCTCATAGAGAGCTGGGGGCTACGTGCCTTCTTCTTGAATTCAGGCAAGCTCTCAGCCTGTTGTGACTATTAAAATACAGTGGAAATGATGCTCTCCCAGTGTCTGTCCCCAGGCCTTATGAAACAGACAGCTTCTTCCTCCTGTCTGTGGGATCACTCCCTCTTGGAACCTTGAGCCACCAGGTTAGAAGTCCTGAGAGTGCCATGATGGAGCGGCCGGGTGTAGACATTCTCATGAACTGCATCAGCTGAGGGAAGAAGCTAGAAGGCCTGGAGAAACCGTGGATGGAAGCTGGGAGGACAGAAAAAAAATGCCCTTGGAGAGTAGAAGAAAATGCAACTTCTCTGATGTAGTGGCAGAGAGTTTGGCAACATTATGACCTGTACTATTCTGGAAAGTAGAAAATACACTTAGTGAATTCTTTTGTGAGATTTCCAGGCAGAATGTTTAAAGTGCCAATTCATTATTTAAAATAGTGGCATATAACTAAATATAGAAAAGATGAGTTAAAAAAAGAACTGTTCAGTTTTCAAGAAAAATTAAGAGAAAATGTAGAGCTAGTACTTGTCAGTATAAAGAAAAAGGTAAACAAGTTTCACATTTCTAGCCTTTTTAAAAGAAAAGTTCTCTCAAAGTAAGAAATTGATAAGGTGAAAATCATCATGGGGATATGGTTGTACAACCTTTGTACATGATTTTAGAAAGATTGAAGTGTGTGCCTCATAAGCTCATGAAGAGACCCAAGGGCTTCTAAGAACCCGGAGGGTGTTGTCACACGGCAGCCTGACTCTGAGCCCAGGCTGAAGAAGGACCTATATCGAAGAGAACTGTGGATGTGTGTTTTGTCAGTTGGCGTGAAGTTAAATAAGATTCATAGGAAGCCCACAAAGATTTTAAGAGAAGTATATTAGTGGAAACATTATAGCATGGGCAAAAATCAGCAGAGGTAGTTCGGAGTTAAAGAGTAACAGTCTTTAAAGCCCCCAAGCTTCGATGGTCAGGAAATAGGCTGAGAAGATCATTCAGTTGCAAATACCGTGTCTTATGGACTATGGACTGAATTGTGTCCCCCCTCCCCCCCACCACCTGCCATTCATATGCTGAGGTCCTAACTAATCCCCAATATGATGGCATTTGGAGATAGGGCTTTGAGGTATAATGAAGCTTGATAACATGATGAGAGTGGCACCCCCATGGTAGGATCAGTGCCCTTATAAGATGTTGTTCTCTCTACACGTATGCGCTTACAAAAGGCCACGTGAGCACTCAGTGAGTGGTGGCCTTCGGCGAGACTGGAAGAGTACTCACCACCACCTGACAATGCTGGTACCCCGATCGCAGACTTGGGAGAAAAAATGTCTGTTGTTTAAGCCACCTAGTCTATGGTATTTTGTGAAGGTAGCTTGAGCTAAGACATAATGCAAATAAGATAACTCTAAAGGTGCAACCAAGAGTTTGGAAGGTGGAGACAAGAGCTGCAGAGAATCATTCCTGGAGAGCTGGACTGGGCCCTCCAGTCAAGGAACTGGCAAGGCATTAATTTCAGAGTTGCTACGGTCCAGCGATTGCTGTGTGCCCCTCATTCCTCCACTCCTTTGAATGAGGGTGCTCAGTGCATCTGTCTCACCTCTGTATCATTAGTATGTGCTGGGGGTGTGTGGAGCAGACACGTTTTCATTTTAGTTCACAAATTTTCATCTTGAGAGAAACTGTACTAGAGACCTACAACAAAGCAGCTTCATCAACACCTGGCTTTATTTAGATTTGTAAGTATCTGAATCTCAAACTTGAACTTCATGCCATAAAGAGGTAAGATTTTTGGAGGGCTTTAGAAGGAGTATATTTTGCTTTACAGAGAAACCTAAATAATTTGTATACAGATTAGAGGGTGAGCCATTGCTGAGCAAAAATGGCTACAAATTAATTGAAACTGTTCCAACTGAGAGATGGCATCTCTGTCATTCTCTGTGATCTGGGAGGGCTCTGTGTCTGCTTTGACCGATACAGTGAAGTGATGCTCTGCTAGTATCTGGACCCAGACCTTAAGATTTCCTGTCTTTTGGACCTTATCCTTGGAAGGTGAGATCCTGGGGGTGCCACATATGGGTGCTCTGTTCAACAGTCTCCTCTGAGCCTACATTCCCAAACATTGAAATAAAGGCGGCAGGCATGGGAATAATGCCACCCTGGACCACCTAGACCAGTCCAACCTCTAGCTACATGTGGAACGGAAGAATCACCCAGCTGAACCCTGTGGAAGTTCTTGACCCGTACCATCACAGGTTATAATAAAGTGGTTGTTTTTAAGCTGCTGACCTACACTTCCGGGTAATATGTTACATGTGCCAGATAACTGAAACAGTTACCTGTGCTTAATTTCTCGGACTTCACATTGCATCTAACCTCTTAGCTCTCTACTCCAGCCATATTTCACATTTGGGGGTCTGAATATTAGCTCAACATTACCAGCAACATGAACACTAACATTTCCTCACCCTTCTTGACCTTTCAGCTCTTAGCTTATAAGCATTTTCTCAGGAAATTTCTCCTTGACCCTCTAGGGTAGTTTCATTATTAAAGTAAATTCTCTCAGAAACAAAACAAATAAAACTGTATTTCTTTCTTTCAGAGCAATTATCTCTGTGATTATTTCACTAATGCCAGTCTCCACCCTTAGACTATAAACTCCAGGAACAGAGAGTAGGACTTTTTGATCATCAGTGAATTCCCAGAGTCCAGGAGTGTGTCTGGACAAAGTAAGTGCCAAGTAAATGTTTGTTAAATAGATGAATGAAATATTTGATGCAATTTATAAGGGCTCTTTTCTTACCCCAGCCCTTAATAACTGCTCCACAATTCTCTCACATACTGTGAACATTTGGATTCAAAGTCATTGTAACTGGGAAAGACAGCGTGACATAATATTAGGCAACTCCCACGGCCTTGCCTGTGAAGGCAGCTCAGAACAACTGAAGCTGCCAAGTTCCTTTTTGTAATCCTGGTGCAGAGAAGAGGAACCGAAAGGTTGCTTCTGAGTGTGCGTGGGCGCAGGAGTGCAGAGAGAAAAAAACAATCAGTGCCCGCTCACATTTATATCTTTGGTGAAAATCAGGGAGCTTTCCTGAGCAGCTAAGGAAAGTTGTGGCTCTGGCCAGGGGGTTCGGTTGGCTACAGCGCCATCCTGACATGCCAAGGTTGTGAGTTCGGTTCCCCGGTCTGGGCACATATAAGAACCAACCAATGAAGGCATAAATAAGTGGAACAACAAATTAATTTTCTCTCCCTTCATTTCTTTCTCTAGAATCAATAATAAGAATTAAAAAAACAAAAAGTTGTGGGTACTCAAATCATTTAAATTATTTCTAAATTTAAGTTTAGAAATAATTTCTAACTAGATTAAGAGCTTTTTTCTACCGTACCCCTTTATTCAAAAGAGGAAGGATCGGTTGGTTGCATGCCTGAGGGCAGACGTCTACAGAAAGATTCTTTCTTTCATATGTACTGCCCCCCACATTGTTTTCTTCATACCTAATTTGTATTCTATTGTTTTTAAAGATGCATTTTCCCACTTATTTTGTCCTATAGATGTGAAAAATGGATGATGCATTGGAAATAGTCTTTCTTAAATATTTGCTGCTCTATTTCTTTAAGATTTTAGTTTGTCATTTTTGTTGTAAGAGAAATAAGCTTAGGTATCTATAAATGTCTTTATAATTTCCGTTTTGTAACTAAAAAGTATTTTCCTTTAACTTGTAAATTTCTACTTAACACTAGTCACCAAATGGGTCCATGTAAAACCTTTCTTTCTTTTTTGTAAAAGATTTTATTTATTTACTTTTAGAGAAAGAAGGGAGGGAGAAAGAGTGAAACATCATTGTGTGGTTGCCTCTGAAGCTCCCCCTACTGGGGACCTGGCCCCAGGTCCCGGCATGTGCCCTGACTGGGAATCGAGTCAGTGACCCTTTTGGTTGGCAGGCCGGCACCCAATCCATTGAGCTGCACCAGCCAAGGCCATGTACACTATTTCATTAAATGAATTCAGTAGAGTTTCAATTAGAGAAAGGAAGATCGCCATTTACCCATAATATCCTTGCTCATTTTAAAGAAAAACACTCCAAAATAGCAGGGCTATTATCTAGACAAACATGTTTTATGTCATTTTAGTGAGTGTACACAGTTTGCCCATTTCTACTTCTCTGATTTGTCCTCCTGGCCTAAATGCACAATACTGCACTTGTCCCTTTTGAACATGTGACAGATTAAAGAGCTGGCCAGGAGGCAGATGTAGGCACACCTTTGATCTCTCATCCTTGGGGGTTAAAAGAGGGCAGACACCTGGCGCTTTGAGCAGGGAAACAAAACACAGTCCGGACTGGAATTACCTTAAAAGGAACCACAGCTCTAGCCAAAGGTGCAGCTGGATTGGCTGAATGGGCACGGAGGGAGGAGAGCTTATGGTTGGGCAGAGGCCACAACAGAGAGTGCCAATAATGTGATTCAGACGATCTGAGGGTTGGTCAGAAACTGGAAACATCAGGCAATTGTACTAAGAAAAAATGAATAGTAAGTCTTTTGCAAGGAATATTGCAAGATGTTCAGCTGTGCACAAATGCTAAAAGGCAATTGGATGGCAATTCAGGAAGCTTTCAAATAAAAGATTTACAAACTCTTTCCCCCCTTAGCAGAACTCTCTTTTGATTAAGGATGTCTTTCACCTTTACAACTACATGTTGTAAATGCTCTCTAGTCAAAATGAGACCTGGAGCACTTCCTGTGACTTTGGTGAAACTGCATTGCCCCCTGGCGTCTGTGTGCTGCTGTTACACCATTACATAGAAAGTCTAAAGAAAGCTACTGAAGCTGTGTAAGGATGTAGCTTCCATCTTATCTGGGATCAGAGAATACAGTTTGCTACCTCAAATCCAGACATCATTTGAAAAGACCTGGAATGATATTTCGAAATTAAGACTCTTTCCTTCACCACCCTTAGTGGAATCTCCTTAGATTTTCAAGTAGATTTTAAAATGAATGGATTGGATGCTAACTGGCCAATTTTAAATTTACAAATGGTCATGTGAGAGGCTGCCACACACCTACCCACTTTCCACGAACCAACTCAGATATCTCCTGTGCTGTAAAGCTTCTCCTGACTTCTCAGCATTTGGTACACACCTAACTGTCATGCTTTCCTCAGCCTTCATGCTTCCTTCTGTGGTGGAAACTTAAAAGTGGGGATTACACCTGATTTCTGTTTGTATCCAATGTGACTCCCAAAGCGTTTGGCAGATGGTATGTGTCTGACAATAATGAGTGTTTTTTGGTTGCATAGAACAATGCTGTTCACAAAGTGATCAAGTACATTTCTTGATCAAGGGCTGCTGAAAGTCAATATAATAACCAAATTGGAGACAGAAGAATATGGTCCTCAGATGGAACTTAGGGGGTCCTTAAGCTCCCTAAACTGTCAGGCACCATGTTAATTACGGTAGAGAATGGTTAGAAAACCTAAACCTAGCATGTGTCTAGCTCTAACAATCTAGGGTTCTAGAAAACTCTTTAAACTTTAACTTCTATATATTCCCCAAGGGAACCTCTACTCTAGAGAGATCATGAATATATTCATTATCACCAATTCAATTACACATTTCTTTCGAGCATATATTTCTAGGAGTAACTAGGCTTCTGGGTGTTCTTACTGAAGATACTCTGGCGTGTTGATTGAGGCCATCGACCCAGAGCTGAGTGACGATGAGCAGGAGACATCGGTGTCTGGGGCAGGTTGTGTGTACTGAGGGCAGACTCTAAAGAAACCGAAACTATGAACCAAGGGTCAGACTTACCTATGTGTAATGGATACAGTGTTATTCTGCTTTGGATATCATTTTAGGGCAGAAAAAAGTGGCCGAATCTGAAGAATTGATTGAATTAGGATGAGTCAAGAGGTCAATATTATTAGCAAGACTGTTTTTGTTATAATATTGTCATATTAATACTCTTAATAAAAGCTTCTTAAATCTGTTTGTTTGTGCTTTAAATAAAAAAACATTCAAGGAAGAAGGCAAGCATAGTAAAGGCACAATTCATGGTTGTTAAGAGCTTGAACTTTGGAGTCAAACTAAATAGGTGCAAATATTGACCACACTACTGACCAGCCATCTGACCTTGAAAAATTCACTAAACTTTTCTGTGTCTCAGTTTCCTCAGTTATCAAAGTGAGGATGCTACTAATAGCATATACTGCCTGGAACCTAGGAAATGTTCTGTAAGTGTTTGTTGAGGAGAACCATGTGAGTTCCCCACTCTGGTAGACTAATAAAGATAAAAAAAATTCTGGGGGGGGGGAGGAAGGGAGGGCTGGTGGGTGGGCTGGGATGGAGGTAAAAGGCAGAAAACTGTACTTGAACAACAATTAAAAATAAAAGAATAAAGAGAAAAGGCAAAAGGAAAAAAAATTCTGTACTGTTGAAAGAGAGTCTCCTGGCCGAGTTTGTTCCATGAGACATTGTTAAAACCCCCAAATAAAAGGAATGTTCTCGGGAGTGGGGCTTCTCCAGTGCTGGTGTTTTCCCTGAGGTTGGCCTTAGTGCAAGTCTGGGAATAAGCACATCTCTAACACTCCCAGGCCAGCACGCCTGGGCCTCTGGGAGTGTGTTGGGGTCTGTGAATGTCCATCCTTGTCCCATTCCAGCACAGAGCTCCACCCTCAGAGGTAGCCCAGAGCCTGGATGGCCACTAGGAATGGGGGTAAAGTCTTCTTGTCCCTGGTTCTTTAGGAAGGCATCCAGAATAGGCCACCATGACATAAAACTATTTTGAGGTAAGGGCATTTGAGAATAGGCTTTTTTCTGAACTCCCTTATCTGCCTAAAAGCAGAACAGCACAAACAACTCAATTGTCATGAATCCACTCCCCAGGAGTTTCTGCAACCAGAGAAGATGGATTCAACCATCACCAGAGAGAAGAAATGTTACTGCATTTAAACAAACATTGTCCTAAAACTATTATACTCTCACCTATTTTCCTAAGGGCCCATTTCTCTTTCCTAAAAGTCATTTGTAAGTGCTTTGTTCTTAGTAAGATGGTACATAAGCCTCAAATTCTAACTGCTTCCTCGAGTCATATTTTTCTGTGAACTCCTGCATGTACATAAATAAAAACCTGTCTTCCCTTTCCAACCTGTCTTTTGTCATTTTAATTTACAGGAACCTCATGAAAGATCAAAAGAGGGTAGAGAAAAAGTTTTTCTTCCCCCATGTCTCTATAAGGGTTTGGCCAAATATTGGACCCCACTATGCTAACTCTCTTCTCAGGTTCTCAGAACTAGCTTGCCACCTTGCTCTAGAATATCCTCAGTTTAAGAAGTTATGACAAACAAACATAAGTCCCCCTTAAATCAGAAATAGAATACCCCATAATATTCAATATGTTAATATTTGTACAGCATCTCTGAATATTTGTAGAGTGTTATTGAACAATGGCTGACAAATACAAGTGCTAGACAACTGTCTGTGAAATAAAAACAAATCATCACTATATTGCACAACCCCAATCTTTAATTCATACTAATTTTAGGGTTCCAAGCCCTCTGCGTATTTTGCTTATTTGGCACTGCATCTTTACAATCTTCCATAGATGAAGATGTAAAAAGTGAATACTGTTCAGAAAGATTAATCTTCTTACTGTTGAGACGAGATAATCAGAGTGAGATAATTTTAACTGACTTCTGACTTCGAAGTGTAACTTGGAATGTCATTCAGACAAGTACAAGGCCGTATTCAGACTGACACAAAATGCAACAAGTGGATGAGTGGAGAGATAAATGGTAGAATAACCACTAACAGTGGTGCAAAATTATGGATCCTGTGGGATTTTGGAAAGATATATCCTTTTTTAAGAAGAGATGAGACTTAGCAATGGTCCCTCTAATGTGATTTCAAAAGGCATATGGCCACCAATGAGCTAAACGGGGCTGGCAGAGCACACTCTGGCTTTTTGGGCATTCCAGCACTTTCCAAGCAAAACTGGCAACTGATAACTTCCTGAACAGCTGTTTCTCCTATTTATCCCCCCAATTCTTTTTTGTTAGTTGTCAGCTAAATTTTTATGTTAATGCTATATCCACCCTGCAGAAACAAATTTTTCTTAGAGGTTTTTATTTCCATTGGCAAATGATTTGCAAAAATGTTGATTGTCCTTCTCTAAGTTGAAAATGAAAGTGCAATCAAGCATAACATTGTATTATGTTTTTGAGAAATTTCTAAGTAATTTCTGTCTCAATATCTCTAGATATAAACAATAATTCTGATTATTCATGCTTGTATTAAGCATATCCTGAAATTAATATTTGACAAATATCAGGTAAGTAAAGTGGTCAATGAATCACTTAACATTTACTTTTCCATAGCTAAGCACATTGAGGTCAAGGTCAATTAATTTTATTTTAGTTTACTTTATTAAGAATATCTATGCATGGTGACAGATGTTAACTACACTTATTTTGGTGATCATTTTGCAATATATACAAATATCAACTCATTATATCATATGCCTGAAACTAATATGATATGTATCAATTACACTTTTTTTTTTAAAGAGAATCTGAAATCTTTAAGCTGCTTGACCTTGGTTGAAACCAATTAACAGAACTTTTTGACATGTACAATAGAAGTCAAAATGGCACAGGGGGATGTTTCTACTTTTAGACATGCGCAGTAAGAGCCATAAGAGGGCAGAGCCTAGCCTGGGAAAAATGGGAAAGGTAATCAGATTGGATAGAAAGCCCAGAATCCCAGTAGGTCCCAGAATGGGAAGGCCCAGCTCAAGGCCAGGAAGCATGAGGAAGTTGGACTGGATAGTTTGAATGGCTCCTTGATTATTACTGAGAACCAAGAAAATATTTGGAGGATTAACAGAAGCTTTGGAGTAGCTGCTGCTAGGGCCTACCCACCCTCTACATTTCTGAGGCTGTATAATTTCCCTTACCCGCAATAAAATCTTGCTACCACATTTAAAATTCTCAAAAAAAAAAAAGGAAGAAAAGAAGGAAGAGAAAGAAACCATTTCATAGCCTCCCCTTGTAAACTTACAAAATCCTTCCTGTGGCATACAGCATGGGTCACTGGGCCCTTCTTAGTCCTTGTTTTAGCCTAGACCACTCTTGTACCCTCCTCTTCTCTCTCCCCACCAGCAATTTCTGTGTTCCTGCTGCTGTAGACTTCTTTCAGCCCGGTAACTTTTCCTTCTCATTCTTGCCTCTGGCTTTTGCCCTTTGATGTTCCTTCACCTGGAACTCAAACAAGGACTTTGAGGAAATGGCAATAAAATTTCCCTGACCACACACTTCACAGTTGTCCTAAAATTCTAACTTTCTTATTTCTCTTTTTATAAAGTACTTGTGACCATGGTAAAGAATTATATGCATAAACATTAAAACAACAACAACAACATCACTTCAGTTTATTTGCTTCTTGATGTCATAGCAGAGCCTGGGTCGTTGTTACTGCTGTGTCCTTAGGAGCAGACCAGTGCCTGGCACACAGTAGGTGCTCAAAAGTGCTTAATAAACAAGGAAAGGAATTTTTAATTCTGTCTGCTCTTAAACTGGCAATTCATGCTTTCCTGTTTCATGGCTGGACTTGAGCAAAAATAACCATGCGGTGGAATTTGATAATTTAAGTCTGAGTTGGAGCAAGTTATTTTCATAAAAGAAGAAAACATTTTGAACTTGAACTCTCCAGGAGCTAACTTTCTAACCTATTCTTTTCTCCCACACATACTTATGCACCACTGATGGGAGTGCAATTTGCAAGAGAACCTAAGCAAATACAGTCTTAAAAGCATAATTCCATTTTCTACTTTTTAGAATCTATTTTTAAAGGAATAATCATAGATGCTTTTACTTTTGTTTTCATACATTTTATTCCCAACAGAACAACATGAATAATTCTTTAAAAACTGAGATAATAGGGAAGACTTGAGATCTTGCTTCCTGGTATGTCATCAGTTTGGCTCAAATAAGCTCATAAAAATTCTCCAAAAAAAAAAATCAAGATCATGTAATCCATTTGCTAGTTCTTTAAAATGGCTCCTATTTCACTTGGAGTAGAAGCCAAATCCTTCCAGTTGCCAGCAAAGTCCTGCATAATTCATGTTATTTATGAATTTATTGTTACCCTTACTTCAGAACTTTTTACAATGAGATGTTTTTGTTCAGGAAAAACAAAAGCACTATTAAAAAGAGGACATTCAGAAAGGAGCTTTGGAAAGTTAATGTTCTGTTTCTTTTACATTAAAAATCAGTTAGGAAGATTCCTGATTTTTTTTTCTGAAGATTTTCTAAATGGGGAAACATAATCATCATTGCTTAGTCCTTTGTTTGCTGATTAGAAAGATATATACCAGGAAAAAATTGACTTCTACTTTTCTTCTGCATTTCTCTCTCCTTAAAAGTTAAGGAGAACTAAATATTATCAGGGTGTGTTTAAGATGTTTAGAGACCAGGTGCTGTTAAATACTAGTTCTTATTCTGTATTCCTTTTGAAGTGTGGCAAGCACATCTCCCACGGAAGGGCAGGTTAGATACCGAGAACCTGGGAGAACTTACTGCAAACACACTCCTTTTCCTGTAGTTACTATTTTCTCGCTGTCTTCCAGGTGGGTTCTCACAGCTGTTCTCTGTCCCTACTGCCTGGCTGAGCCCTTATGTCCTCTCGTCTGGGCACTCCCAGTGATACTGCAACTGGCCTTTCTGTCTTCAGCTTTTCTCTTCTTTAATTCATTCTCCTTAGGAGTGACTTCCTTACCTAAAAACTGTTAACAGTTCTCCACTGCCCAAACAAGGAAGTTTGAGGCCCATCTTAGTCTAGATCCACCCTCTCTTTCTATCACTTTCTCTATGAACCCTGTTCCTTGGCTTCACTCTTTCCGTCAGACACCATGTATGGGATTGGCCAAAAAGTCCAATCAGTTTTTTTCCGTAAAATAAAAGACACATTTTTTATTTTCACCAGTGACTTAACTGATGTAGATATTTTGAGTACGTCAGCTATCTCCCGCTATTGGCTTCTAGTGGGTAGAGGCCGGAGGTGCTGCTAAACATCTTCCAATGCATAAGACAGCCCCACAGCAAAGAATTATTTGGCCAAAATGTCAATAGTACCAAGAAGCTTTGCAAACCACTTTTGACATGGTCAATCAGTCACAGCACCTTGTCCACACACTGTACAAATCTTTCATTGCATTTCAGTTGTCTTTCTACCTTTCTTGAATAATAAAGCATAACACCAATATGTGCAATATACAACTGAAAATGTGTATTTTCTTCTATCCTCAATATTAAAATGGCTGCACAAAAATTCACCAATTTTGATACATTTTTAAGAAATGCATGCTGATATGACAGCTGTCACAATTCAACCTACCAAAATTGTTTTGAATGAGATTAAAGACGACTAAGCACTACTAAAGCCATCCTATGGAAAAAACTAAAAGGACTTTTTGGCCAACCCAATACTTGTGTGCCTTTACTCTGCTGCATGTGCTACCCTCTCTGCCTAGAAATCCTTGCCCCTATTTTTTTATTGGTAACTTAGAATGTAAAGTATTTTGTTTTTAAATTTCTACATTTGAAGACAAATGGCCTACGTTAAATAATATAGTTTCCCAAAGCTGAACGTGCTCACTGGGAGCTCAGTGTCTCTGCTGGAGTTCCGAAGACAGCTTTCGAAAACTCCTGGGCAGGAGCACTACTGTTTCCACCATCTGTGATTAGATGAACTGATCGGTCTCAGTTGGTAACATCTGTTTTTTACCCCTGTTGGTAAGACTTAAAAAATTTTTAGAACAGATGCATTTTTTCTAGTGTTACACTGACAATTTCATTCCAAATGTTTCCTGAGAGACGTGTATCATATACAGGAAACCCATCTTCGTCCTTCTCACTTTCATACGCTTCGGAAGTTGGTGTGGACACGTTCACTGTGCTGTGCCCACTCACGAACAAGAAGAAGGCTTGACTAGCGTTGAGCTGTAAGGGCCTTCTAATTTTCTTGATGAGTTCACTCACATTGACAGGAACAGGTACAAGAAACTTGGTTTTATCCAGGACAGGAAGCTACTTGTCACCCATGTATAATTCTGTTATCACTAGGATTTCAGTCAGATGCTGTTCTCGGATAAGTTGGACATCTTCTACTCTTTGTTCAAAGGTGCAATGCTGCTTGAAGTTCTCCTATGGCATGGTGGCGTGGCAGAGGAGGTTGGGAGGGGCAGCGAAGCAGAGGGTCCTGGCAGCTTTAAGGTGGCCACAGAACTGACTGTGGCAACAGCAACTTCCCTTGCCCATTCCTCTATTCTCCATGTGAACAATTTCTTTTAAATCCCGCCTTTTACAACTTACTGCCTTTTATAGTGAAGTCTTCCCAATCCTCTTCAGGCACAAATCTATCCCTCTAGTGCATCCTTTAACACTCTTCATATCTCTGTATGGCCCTTAATACACAATATTCTTTTTTAAAAGATTTTATTTATTTTTAGATGGAAGGCAAGGGAGAAAGAAAGGGAGAGAAACATCAATATGTGGTTGCCTCTCACATGCCCCACATTGGGGACCCGGCCCACAAACCAGGCATGTGCCCTGACTGAGAATCAAACCAGTGACCCTTTGCTTTGCAGATCGGCACTCAATCCATTGAGCCACAGCAGCCAGGGCAATTCACAATACTCTAATTGTTTATATTTCTGTTACCCTTAGTGACCTGTGCTTTCCTCTAGAGCACTGCTTCCATTGGTTATCTTACACTATTGCTCCTTAGGAGTGTTGATAGAAAATCCCTGTTGATAGGACAATCATAGGGACCAATTCTAGTTAAAAAACTATTGTATGAACTATTGTTAGCACACAAATTGCTGTTATGATTTAGAGGAAGATGATTGTTATAATTAAAACCAGCACCACCATATTACCTCCATCGTCATCACTTTCACCATCAGCACTTCCTCCATCACCTTCTCTGCCGTTACCACCTACCTCCCCTGCCTCCATTATCAGCACCTGCACCACCTCCACGAACTCCACCTCTGCCTACTATTACCACTCCCATCATCACCTCCCATCATCGCCTCCACCATCATCACTTCCATCAGCATTGTCTTCACCACCATTTCTACCACTATTGCCTCTGCTACTTCTACCACCCTGCCGATATCACCTCTACCACCTCCACCTTTCCCGCCTCCATGATTTACATCGCTTTAATCATTTCCATCAAGTCTATCACTTTTATCATCCCCACCCATTAACATTCATTGAGCACTGTTGAGTAGCAGATACTGGGCAACTTTTATATGCATGATCTCATTTCATCTTTACAAATTAATTAAAGCAGAATGCTATGGTCTGACTGTTTTTGTCCCCCTAACACTCATATGTTAGAATCCTAATGTTAAAGTGATAGTCTTAGAAGGTGGGACTGGTAGGAGGTGACCAGGTTATGAGAGAAGGGCCATCATGAATGGGATTAGTGCCTTTATAAAAGAGGCTCAACAAAGCTCCCTTGCCCCTCTGCCATGTGAAGTTACATGTGAGGTTGTTTATAATCCAGGAAGCCATGCCAGACATAGACCTTGAGCATGTGGCCACTCTGACCTTTGACCTCAGGCCACCAGAACTGTGAGCAATAAATTTCTGTTGCTCATAGGCCACTCAGTCTGTGGAATTTTCTTAGAGCAGGCAGGAGGGACTCAGACAACGGGAAAACTAAGGCCCAGAGAATCACTAACATGGTGTGATTATATAAGTCCTGGAGGAAGTTTGGCTTGCAACTTGGGGCTCTCTGACCTTGAAGTTTGAGTTCTTTATCTCTAGGCAAAATGTCTCCTACATTTCAAATTGCACACATTTTACTTTTGCAGTTCTTCTTTCAGTGCTTTTCACATAGTGAGAATACAATAAATGTTGAAATTCAATACTGGATGCAAAAGTCAGTAGCCCCACAAACATCCAGCTTGTTTACTGAGTGTATGTGTGTTTTGATTAAAATAAGGCACATTATACAATGAACAATTGGTTTTAATATTCCTCATAAAGCCTCTGGCTCAAAAACAGTAACCTGGATTTTAATCTATTTTGCTCCTCGTATTAAATCCAAGGTACTTTATTTCACTTTTGGTTTTAGACAGCAAGGCAAGGCCAAGGGTAATCTCAATTACCATGGAAGATATTATGTCTATGTCTAAAAATGTGATTACAAAAGAGGACTATAAGTGGAAGATCAAAAGCAAGGAAGAGTTGGAAAATAATGAGTCCGGTGTATGTTATGCAATGCCCAGCAAATTGGACACATTTATGGGAAAGGAGTGTAATGCACTTTTGTTTTCACGAAGAACGCTAGTGAGAAAATCTGTTGCAAAGAGCAACGATATCACTTGCCTTTCTTGACTTCCCAAGCTGCAGGTCATGAACAAAGTTTGACATTAGGAGGGCAAATTTGCAGAAGCTTGATCAGAGTATTTGCATTTCAATGGAAACTTGGGCTAATGAATCAGATCTTTTTTTAATATCAATAAGATACTGCCATGCACTCCACAGTTTCCTGTTTCCTTCATTCCTATCATCTTTGTTCACTTTCAAGCCCTCCGGCCGTCTCATCCATCCAGCTCACCTCCACCTCCAGTTTTTCTGGAACCCCTTTTCTCCTGAGCAACTCCGTCCTTCCATACCTCTGTCTTAAGGAAACTGACTTTTCCTCGTTAACCCCGTTGTCCCGAAGCCCTTGCCAGTTTGAGTCCACTTCTCCTCACAGGTCAGCATACATAGAAAAATACATTAATCTGTGGATTAGGAAAGGCACAGAGAGATCTGACCAGATCACTGGGGAGGGATAGGATGGGGCCGCAGGAGGAGGTTGCCTGAGCTAAACAGTCTAGAACGGATTGGCTGAGAAGCTGACGGCCTCCAGAGTGCTTGGAATTACGGGCCAGAAGATTTAAAATAAAAAGAGGGCAAAGACTGGCTCTCAGGCTCTCTTCCTCCAGGATGCCTGGATTATCATACCGCAGCTTCCTGTGTTTCCCAAAGGAGGTAGTTTGGTTGAATTTTGGAAGGGAAGGCACTCTGGGAACAGCCTAGGACTGGGCTGGCCTGGCAGAGGGTGGCAGGTTTACTCTTTGGGTGTTCCAGAGGGGACGGGCTCTGAGGCAGGAGCCTGCCATTCTTCCAAAATTGTGTAGCTTTTGTATCTTATGTTGTTTTAGTTTGTAAACTAACCCTATAGAAATTAGATAAAGATTAACAAGGGAAATGATAGGGGAACTCAGGTGTGAAAGAGTTTAGCCTTAATTGATAGGCTTAAGTGACTAATGCATGTGGAAAGCTGCTATTCCAAAATTGTGAGGTTTTGAGTAAAAACTTCTTTCCTTTAGCACCAAAACTTTGCCTCCAGAATTTTGCCTAGTGGACGGCTGTGGGCAGCAGCAGGACCTCACTTGCTGTTTGGTAACAGTATCACATTTTCATGACTTGAATTTCAAAATTCATCAGGGTAGCCAGTGAAAAGTCTCTTTCCTACCCATGTTCCCAATCACTGGCTTTATTTCCCTGAGGCAGTCAATGAATGTTCTCAGTTTTCATGTTGGATCACCATACTTTTTCATTCCCAATGCCATTTATCAATCATTTTTCTATTCCACCGTCCTACATACTCTTTTGTTTTGAGATTAAGTCCATTTACACCATTTTCTCTGTTGAATCTACTAACTTTCAGGATATTCCTCATCTTCTGCAATGACTTTAGTCCTTGTTTTATTGACCTTTCCATTCCATCCTCTAAGATTTCAACATTCATGTTTATGACCTCACAAAATATTCTCAAATTTAGTGATCTTTATCTCTAGTCCAATTCCCACTACCAGCCTCATCATACCTCAGACACCAGCATTTCTCAAAACAGCTCCGTCTCTAAGTGCTTGAAGAATAAAGTGCTCCTCTGACCACAATCCCTTTTTCTTACACCGTAATCACCTTTTCTGAGGACTGACTCTCCCATAAGGCCACTGGAGAACCCTAGCATGTCTCTATGTCTCTATTTTACCAACTAAGTAAGCTCTCTGTGGGTTTCAGGTATTGTCCTACCTAACCTGGACCCTAATTCGACAAGAAAATTCTCTATCCTTTTCACCAACTAACACTTGTATCTATTCTAATATTACTCATTATCTATTTATTTCTGGGGCACATATAAAGATACTTAAAAACCTCCAGCAGTTTCTCAGGGATTCAATCTTGAATTCTCAGCTAAATAGCAAGTGATTTCCATAGTCTGGGGAGGTCATATTCCCAGGGTATCTGTAACCATTACTACATGAATCCAGTGTTTCAGGCAAACTCAAGTATGTTCAAACTAGTTCTTGTTTGAACATACCCTGGGCTTTCCTACTCCCTGGCCATTTGACTGAGTCTTCTTTCTGCTTAATCTGCTTATGGGTTTATCTTCTATTATCTATGCCTATCGAGTCTCATAGACTCTTCAAAAATTTAAAAAAAATTACATTTTATTGACTTCTGGCCAACATGGAGGTGTAGGTAGACACATTGTGCCTCCTCACACAACCAACATAAGGACAACAAAAATTTAGAAACAAAATAACAACCAGTACTGACAGAAAGTTGAACTATGTGGAAGTCTGACAACTAAGGAGTTAAAGTAGACAGATTCATCCAGACCGGTAGGAGGGACAGAGTCAGGTGGCCTGGCATAGAGGGGTCACGGTAAAAAAAGAAAAGAAAAAAGAAAAAAAGCAGCACCTGGCGGATACCAGGTGCACAGGTGGTGGCTGGTGGACACTGGCCGGTGCACGAGGTGGCAGCGGGTGGACCCTGCGAAGCAGCGGATAGTAGAGGGGTGTGGCGCATAAGGCGGTTTGTGGAACCAGGCAGTCCCCCATTCATGAGCAGATAAACCAGACGAAACTGGGGAGCGAGAGAGACTGCGCAACCCAGGGCCCCAGTGCAGGGAAATAAAGCCTCAAAACACCAATTGAAAACACCTGTGGGGGTTGAAGTGCTGGGAGAGACACCCAGCCTCACAGGAGAGTTCATTGGAGAGACCCACAGGGTCCTAGAATATACACAAGCCCACCCACACAGGGAAATCAGCACCAGAAGGGCCTACTTTGCTTGGAGGAAGCGGCAGAAGGGACTGAAATCTAGCAGAGAGAGGCGCAAGCACCATTGTTCCCTCTCAGACCCCTGCCCCACATACAGCATCACAACCTAGTGACTGGGTTGCCCCACCCTGGTGAACATCTAAGGCTCCACCCCTCACTATGTAACTGGCACGTAAGACAAAAAAAAAAAAAAAAAAAATGGCCCAAATGAAAGAATAGATCAAAGCTCCAGAAAAAATATAACTAAGTGACGAAGAGATTGTCAACCTATCACATGCACAGTTCAAAGCACCGGTGATCAGGATGGTCACAGAACTGGTTGAATTCGGTCACAAATTAGATGAAAAAATGAAGGATATGCTAAATGAAATGAAGGAAAATGCACAGGGAATCAATAGTGATGGGAAAGAAAACTGGGACTCAAATCAATGGAGTGGGCCAGGAGGAAAAAAGAAACAACCACACAGAAAAGAATGAAGAAATAAGAATTCAAAAAAATGAGGAGAGGCTCAGGAACCTCCAGGACATCTTTCAATGTTCCAACATCCAAATTATAGGGGTACCAGAAGGAGATGAGGAAGAACAACCAGTGGAAAAGTTATTTGAATAAATAATAAAGGAGAACTTCCCCAATCTGGCAAAGGAAATAGACTTCCGTGAAGTCCAGGAAGCTCAGAGAGTCCCAAAGAAGTTGGACCCAAGGAGGAACACACCAAGGCACATCATAATTACATTAGCCAAGATTAAAATGAAGGAAAGAATCCTAGAAGCAGCAAGAGATAAGGAGACAGTTATCTACAAAGGAATTCCCATCAGACTGTCAGCTGATTTCTCAAAAGAGACTTTACAGGCAAGAAGGGGCTGGAAAGAAGTATTCCAAGTCCTGAAAGGCAAGGACCTACATCCAAGATTGCTCTATCCAGCAAAGCTTTCATTTAGAATGGATGGGCAGATGAAGTGCTTCTCAGATAAGGTCAAGTTAAAGGAGTTCATCATTCCCAAGCCCTTATTCTATGAAATGTTAAAGGGACTTATCTAAGAAAAAGAAGATAAAAAACATGTACAGCAAAATGATAGCAAATTCACAATTATTAACAACCACACCTAAAACAAAAACAAAAACAAACTAAGCAAATAACTAGAACAGGAACAGAACCACAGAAATGGAGATCACATGGAGGGTTAGCAATAGGAGACCAGGAGGAGGAGAGAGGGGGAAAAGGTACAGAGAATAAGTAGTATAGATGGTAGGTAGAAAATAGACAGAGGGAGGGCAAGAATAGTATGGGAAATGTAGCTGAAGAACTTGCAAGTATGACACATAGACATGAACTAAAGGTGGGGAATGTGGGTGGGAGGGGGTGTGTAGAGTGGAGGGGGGTGAACAGGGGAAAATGGGACAAATGTAATAGCATTTATTGATTATGCTATTACAGTTGTCCCAATTTTACCCTTTTGCCCCCTATCCAACTTGCATACCCTAATCCCTCAGGCAATACCCCCACCATTGTTCATGTCCATAGGTCAAGCATATAAATTCTATGGCTACTCTAATCCCTATGTTATACTTTATATCCCCATGACTATTCTGTAACTACCAATTTGTACTTCTTAATCTTTTCACCTTTTTTGCCCATTCCCCCATTCCCCTCCCATCTGACAACCACCAAAACATTCTCTATATCTATGATTCTGTTTCTGTTCTTCTGGTTTGTTTATTTTGTTTTTTAGATTCAATTGTTGATAGATACTGTATTTATTGCCATATTATTGTTCATATTTTTGTTCTACTTCTTAAAGAAGACCCTTTAACATTTCATATAATAATGGTTTGGTGGTGATGAACTCCTTTAGTTTTTCTTGTCTGGGAAGCTCTTTACCTGTCTTTGGATTCTAAATAACTGCTTTGCTGAATAGAGTAATCTTGGTTGTAGGTCCTTACTTTTCATCACTTTGAATATTTCTTGCCAATCTTTTCTAGCCTGACAAGTTTCTTTTGAGAAATTAGCTGAAGTCTTACAGGGCTCCCTTGTAGATAACTAACTGCTTTCCTCTTGCTGCTTTTAAGATTACGTCTTTGTCTTCAACCTTTGGCATTTTAATTATAATGTGTCTTGGAGTGGGCCTCTTTGCATCCATCTTATTTGGGAATCTCTGTGCTTCCTGGAATCATATGTCTATTTCCTTCACCAAGTTAGGGAAGTTTTTGTCACTATTTTTTCAAATATGTTTCCAGTTTCTTGTTCTCTCAGTTCTTTTTCTGGCACACCCATGATGTGAATGTTGGTATGCTTTAAGTTGTCCCAGAGGCTCCTTACACTGTCATTGTTGTTTGGATTGTTTTTCTTTCATGCTATACTAATTACTTTTTTGTTCCTTATATTCTAAATTGCTCATGTGACTCTCATCTTCATCCACTGTACTATTGATTCCTTTTAAATTGTTTTTTTATTTTAATTAATGTATCCTTAGTTTCTGACTGGATCTCCTTTTGTTGTTGAGTTTCTCACGAAGTTCCTTGAGACTCCTTATAGCCAGTGTTTTGAACTCTGCATCTAGTAGCTTGATTGTCTCCATTTTGTTTAGTTCTTTTTCTGGAGTTTTGCTCTGTTTTTTCATTTGGGATGTGTTTTTTTGGCCCTTCATTTTGCAACCTCCTTGTGTTTGTTTCAATGTATTATGTAGAGCTTCCACTTCTCCCAGGCTTGGTAGAGCAGCTTTATATATTAGGTGTTCTTTAGGGTCCAGTGGCACAGCCTCCCCTATTGCTCAAGGTGGGTACTCAAGGCACACCCACTGTGTGGTCTGTGTACACTCTCCTGTTGTATTTGAGCCTTAATTGCTGTTGGTGTATCAGTGGGAGGGATTACCCCCAGGCTGATTGGCTGCAAGGACTGGCTGTGACCACCATGGAAGATCAGCTGTGCAGGGGCCCACCCCACAGATCAGGGTTTACTTCAGTGGGGCTCTTGTACCCACTGAGTCTGCCCCTTGAGTGTGCTGCTTGTAAAGGTGATTGGGTGGTGCTTTGATGTTATCTGAAGCTGTCCAGTGATGTTATCTGAAGCTGTCCACTGGGTGCACAGGCTCTAGGGCCTCCTGGGAGGTACAAATCAAGGCCATCTGCTGCTTGTGTTCTGCCTGGTGCTTCTCAGCACGGGCTACAAAGTAATCTGCAGATGGCTGCTACTTGTGCTGGGTTTGGTGGTGCCCAGGAGAGGTCAAGCTTCAAACCAAGGCCAGCTGCTGCTAGTGCTGGGCTGGGGCCACTGAAAGGTATGGAGCTTTCCAAGGTAAGAAGTTGCTTGTTAAGAGATGTTAATAAAGTCTGAAGCATGAGACAAGATGGGCTATTTGAATGGAAAAGAAAATGGAAACATTTTGGGTGGGCCCAAAAATTGGGTGCGGTGGGGGTCTCAGGTAATTACCAGGGCAGGGTCAACAGTGATAGCCAGGTTGATAGAAATTCAGACATAATGCCCACCTGCCTGCTTTGTCAGGGGAAGGCTCAGTAAAAGAACAATGGCTTCTGCCAGCACTTCTGTCTGGAAGAAAGTTGCCCCTCCAGTTTTCACCCTGATGCCAGAGATTTAGTTCCTTCTCATATTTCAATATGTACCTGGTGCTTTTCTAGCTGTTGTCTCAGTGCTGGAACTGAGAGGCAGTGAATCTGAGGAAGTCTGCATGAGGGCACTTTCAAAGGAAATGTTTGGGACTCCAAGAGCCCTCTGTTTCCCTCAGCCCCATTCCCCATTGGTTTTTATAGCCAGAAGTTATGGGGATTACTTTTTCTGGCACTGGAACCCTGGGCTGGAGGCCTAACATGGGGCTGGGACCTCTTGCTCCTCAGGGGGTACCTTTGCAAGCCAAGATATCCCTTTTAGTTTTTATCTGCCACACACGAGTGTGGGACCATCCAGCCCCTTCTGTGTCTCTGCCCCTCTTGCCAGTGTCTATGTGGCTTCTTCTTTATATCTTTAGTTGCAGCACTTCCATTCAGGTAGATTTCAGGCAGTTCCGAATGATGGTTGTTCTGTAGTTTAGTTGTAATTTTGATGTGCGTTGTGGGACGATGTGAGTATAGCATTTACCTACACTTCCATCTAGTACATAAGGCATTATAGAAGACTTAAAATTGTATTTTTTCTCCTCTAGTTGTCTTAGAAACTGCTCTTTTCTACCTAAATATAGAACAAAACTAGCAAATGAAAGTGTAAGCATATTTCCTCTATACATCACAATGTGTAGGATATTTGCATGGCAAATGCATGTGTGGGATGTGTCCTGTATTTCTCTGTGTTGGGGGTAATCCCCAGCTCACAAAAGAGGTCAGTGAACAAGAACAGCTGTGACCATCACTGGTGGTCCAGGCTTAAGTTGTAACTATTGTGTTATTGATCAACAAGGCCCCTGTGTCTTTGACACAAATGTCATTTTCTCATCCCCCCAGGGGATTTTTACATTTTCACAGAAGCTCTTATTGACCTTCATTCTCTTATAATTATTCCTTAATTCTGTACTAGTTGGCCATGAATAAAGAATGAGGTCTCTGTAACCATAAAAGGGTTTGTGTGACAACATCATCGTTCCTTTTGTGGTGAGAATTAATATGAACTTTTACTTCCAGAGAAACACAACTCTGGATTGATACAATTGACACCTCGAGTCTCACGGGGCACAAAGCACAAATACAAGGAAAGAGCGTGATACTACTGTCTAGAGTTTTTAATCACTCCCCACAGTTCGGTCACCCCGTGCTCAGCCCCTCACCAATCACTAGCGGACACATGTACAGCACACATTACAGAGTCTGTGGGAGACTAACTGTGGCTGACGAGCTCTCTGCTGACTTGGCTCTTTAAGAAGGCCAATAGGGACATGAGGTGTCATTGTGGTTTTCTGACTTTTGTTAGGTTGTGCAGATATTTCCTAAGGGAATAGTATAAAGTGTGAAAAATTTCCCAAAAAGAATAGCACAGCAGTTCCTTACAGGAGATCTTGCTTAAGGTTTGTAGTTTTCATGTCTCTAGTTGACGGTAAATATTCTTGTCCTGTGACAGCATCAAGTCAGTAGCATGACGAATCAGACTGGCTAAAAATACCAATTTGTTATCCCATATGATTTCTAAAGCAAAATAGGCACAAAACCAACCAAAATTATCACTCCACGCTGCTTAGGGTTAAATGAAGAAAATAAAAAAAATGTCTATTGAACTCTGCCTCCACGCCTATCCCAGATGTCCAGATACATGGGAACATAGAGAAAATGGATGGTGGTGACATCACAGGCTTGAGGGCAGAAGAAAATATTACAGGTTGGAACTGATCATAGAGTCTAATTTTCTGAGGAAGTCCTGATTTTAAATATTTTATCCCGTTGTAAGATGTGTTCTGTTGCTTCATCCTCAAAACTTAGTCATAAAAAATGTAGGGGAAAAAATACTGTTTTTACCCATGGTAGCATTCTCTATACACAAATGCTATCATTCACATACTTGGAACTAGGACAAAGGGAGAAGGTCTCTGTTGAACCTGTGCTAACTGGTCTTGTTTCCATAATCAGGCTGAAAAGTGAGCAGAGCAAGCTAAGAAGGCTAGTCCCAAAGGGATGGGACCAAGTCTGGAATCACAACTGATCTGGCAAGATGTAAGTGTGGATTTGGCTGTCTTGGTGAAAGCAGACAGGTTGATTTCAACTCAGTTTACAGGCACAAACGTGGAGTCTGCCCAGGATTCCAGTCAATCACTGTTTCCACGGCCAGAGTAGGAAATATGAATAGGCATCATTCCAGATAAATTGCAAGAGGTTTACATGGACTGGAAAACAACACTATCTTCTCATTTTTCAGTGGGTTTTTTAGGGTTAGAGATGATGTCTTGGAAGAATTAACAAAGGGCATTTATAACAATGATTTGTTTTCCTTTTTCTTCCTTTCTTTTGTTTCCACCCCTGCTCCCAACTGCATTTCCCCACTACCACAAGTGATGCAGTTTTTCACACCCGGGGAGATGGCGGGGTCAGCGCATCTGGAGTGCGGTGAGTGAGCCTTGCTCTGCGGAAAGCGCCTGCAGGGTCATGGCTGTCTCCCCCGCCAGGTCGGTCTTCACACTGATTTGTGACCAGAAGTATCGATAAAAAAGAATGTCTCTTGCTAGGATCTTCAGAGGAAAGCTATGCTTCCAGTTCCACAGACTGACAAATATTCACTGTGTGATGCTAATAAAAATGTGAGGCATTTTAAAACTCAAGGGTATTTTTTTAATAGCCATCTTCAAAGAACTCTGATTTCTAGTTATCTTATATGATAGATGATAATGACTAAATAAAATGCTTATCTGTCTTCACCAAATGGCATGTAAAATATTTATACAAATTGATACTGCTGGATAAATTGCAGATTCCCTATACTTGGGTTCATATTTATTTCCCTTTCTCTTTAAAAAGCCAGTATGTTATTACTAGGAGATTATTATATTTTGGAAAAAGCTCTAGATAAAGCCCAAGGCCACATGACCAATTTTTAGTTATGTAATAAAGAACATAAATGAGAAAAAGAATTAGGCCCAATTCTCTCTAAGTTTCTAAGTTTTCTAAAGATGCTATTAATTTATTAGTCAGAAGGCATGGATTTGAGTCCTGATGCTTCTCTAAAAAGATGTTTGACTACTGTTAAGTTAATTTGATCTTTGTTGCCTGATCTGTAATGAGATAGCTACTTTGGATGAATTAAGTTTCTTCCAGCTGCAATTCTTATTCTAACTCTGGGGACTGGTGCCGTGTGTAGGTACAGGACTTCTTACTGGGTTCTAGGAAATGCTCTACAATATGGAACTCCTAGGTTCTTTTTCCATCACTTGAATATTGTTGGATTGATGATTGTGTCCAAAGCTTTAAAAAAATACATTGAATGTGTATTTTTTTATTGAGTATTCTAAGAGATAAAATATGGGGAAGATGCTGAAATCAAGTAAGAAAAGGCTAAATATATAAAAATATCAAGAGATCAGTTTAGTTTCTCTTTATAATAAACAACCCAAACTAAAAATAACAATATATAAGCAAGCACTGTTCTGATAGAAATCTATAAAAAGAAATAGCTTTATTGAAACTCAGCCTGAGGTTTTATAGAGAGAAGATTAGACTTGGAAAGCCTCCAAATCTGTTAAAAGAGAAACATTTTTTTCATCTCTATTTGGGATGATAAATGATGCACTTCAGTTCTAGAGGCCCAACTGAAAACCGAAGATGAAATAGTAAGTGTATAAATGGCTAGAAATAAACATAGCTGCAGCTTTCTCCATATGAGGAATTTCCCTAATAATGAAGAGCAGACAAAGGATTATCATCACAGAGAGGAAATGAGGCTTTAAGCAAATAATTAAGGAGTATTAAATCATCTCAGAGAATACTCATAAGACTGTAAAAGATAAACACTGCTTGCCATATTGTTGAGAAATGATGGTAAGAAAAAGTGAATGAAATAAAATTAGTATCTGGGCGGGAGTGTGGTATTGTGGTCTCTTACTAGGTGCAAGGTTTTTGGCAAATTATTTATTCTCCAAGATTCTTAAATTTTTTTCCTTTGTAAAATGGGACAAGTAATACCCTCACTGGTGTGACAAGATTAAATGTGGTCACAGATGTAACCTCATAGAAATGTTTCTAAAACTGAAAAGGGGTCAATACTTGGTGCCTATTATTATTTAAGAATAGAAACAGCGATGTTTGACGCAGCTGGTCAAACCCACTGGTCAAATAACTGTATTCTATTATTGATCTGAAAGATGTTCCCCACAAGAGGTGACAGCTTGTAAAATATCACATGTGAATAATATGATCCAATCAGACATTTTCATAATTTTCTCAAAGTTGAGATTTGTCCACTTTCATTGCATGAATCAGTTTCTCTTTCTCAATCAGACCAGTTGGAAAGTAATTCACCCACAATTCTATGATATGCTACAGTAATTAATCATCTATGAAAACTGAAGAAGGAAAGATATTAGGGGGCTGGGGCACCCCCATCAGGGCAGCTGGAGGCCTGGTCTGAGAGACACTGGGCAGAGCCTGGGGAAAGAGTCTTTCACTTGCCAAGAAAAATTGCTGAGATTCTGATAAAAGAGGAAAATAAATCAGAGGTAATTGTTCTAGAAAATCACGATTTCTGATACAACCAAGCGCTTAAACCACACCAACATGTACAGGTCATCACTAGCTGGCAGCACTGCAAACAATATTGTAAGAGAAAGAATCATAGTTTGCCAAGTTCCCTGATAAAGTCAAGCAAGGATTTGTAGATAGTGAAAAATGTCTAAGGATTATTTGAATGAGGAAGCTATAAACACAGATTACTCCTGGGTTTTTCTTTTTGGTTCCAATACTTTAACATTTGTCATTACTTAAAAAGAACTATTTTTTATTTTACCACTAAGCATTGGAAATAAGAATCCTGAGCATTGTTAAGAAGCCTGCATAATCTGGTAAGTAGTAACTGTATCCTTCTCACTCCTTGATGTAGTTATAATTTAACAAAAATGTTCTTTTGTGAAGAAGTGGATTTAAGTGTGAGGCACTATTAGCAACCAAAAGAGAGAAACATGAAAAAGAACAAGGTGTATTTTTCTAGCACTGAGTGTCTCCTAGTGCAAATCCAAAAAGGCTACCCTTTAGAGTCTCATTGTAAGAGAACCATAAACCTAGAAACTGAGGGGGTCTTTATAGCAAACAAAATAACTGGTATTCAGTATGGAATGGTGTGGCAGCAAGGCTTACCAAGGCAATGTTGCATGAGGTTGTTCTTGCAAACCTGACCATTATGGTCAAGTGTGACTGGAATCCCTAACAGAACAGTAAGGAAGGATGGAGGAAGACTGGTTACACAACTATTGTTTTGAGAACTGTAGCAGGACACACTGTCCATGGTATTAGCAGCATTATTTAAAGTCTATATTGGTTATGATAATGACAAATATTGCATGTTTGATTCAGCTCCCTTCTATTAATATTCCCTTATATTAATGCTGTGGAGAGCAATGGAGACTTTATATAAAGGTGTTTCTTTCCTGCAATTTTTCTTTTGCCCTACAGGCCTTCATCATGGGAAGAGGCATCCATTGCCTCAGGAAGAGAAGAGTTCCGGCTTAAACCAAAGCAATCATTGGTCATGTTCTAAGTAGCCTTTTGAAACCAATAAAGTAGTATGCATAGCACTCACCCTTTACGAGCGAGTAGGAGCATGGGGTCCTCCTCATGGAACAGACGTTGGAGGCATTGTAATAGGTGGAATACTGGCCCCACAAAGATGGGAGGGTCAGAGTCAGAGCAACGCAGAATGAGAAAGACTTGACCAGCCATTGCTGGCTTTGCAGATGGAGGAGGCAGTCACAAGCCAAGGAATGTGTGCAGCCTCTAAGAGCCAAAAAAAGAAAACCCAAAATAGATTCTTCCCTAGAGCCTCTGGAAGCAATGTAGTAGCCCTGTCAACAGGGTTTTAGCCGAGGGAGGCCCATGCTATAATTCTAACCCCCAGGACTCTAGGATAATAAATTCATGTTGTTTTAAGTCACCAATTTTGTGATGATTTATTATAGTATCAATGAGAAACTGATACCGGCACCCTCTCTCAAATCTTTGTTTTCAGTGCCCTTTCATGTACTTCAGCTGATAAGTGCACCATTAGAAGGGTTTTCTGATTACATTATCTGGTTTTCACTAACTTAGCCTTCATAAAATAGAAAGATAGTTTTAAAAATTAAAGATAATAGGCCCTGGCTGGTATAGCTCAGTGGACTGAGCATGAGCCTGCAAACCAAAAGGTCATTGGTTCGATTCCCAGTCAGGGCACATGACTGAGTTGCAGGCCAGGTCCCCAGTAGGGGGCACATGAGAGGCAACCACACATTGATGTTTCTCTCCCCCTCGTTCCTTTTCCCTCCCTCTCAAAACAAATAAGTAAAATCTTTAAAAAAATTATGGATAATACTAATGCGAGCATATGTAAACAACAAAATAGAAAAGTTGAGTTGCTTTGCTGTATAGCTCTTTGTTAATCACTTTATAAGCTAAACATGATGGTGAGATGATGATTTTATCAAATCTGCTAAGAAATTGGCCCCTAAATTTAGAAATATCAAAGCTATGAATAACATTTACTCTTGAATATGTGGAACCAAGCTCTAAATAGATCAAGCTTTGATAATATTAACTAATGATATGAAGTCACCACAATGGAAAAGTGCTTTTAGAAATACTGAAAGTACTGGATGTGTTGCTAGCAATAAAAAGTTTACTTGGAGAAGATATTTTCAAAGAAAAAACTGGAAACTCAATGTAAAAAAAATGCACAAAACCAATGTTATGCTAGGAAGTGAAGTACATATGATGATTATAAAAATGACTGAAGAAGCCGCGGCAGGTTTGACTCTGTAGACTGAGTGCTGGCCTGCAACCCGAAAGGTCACTGGTTTGACTCCCGGTCAGGGCACATGTCTGGCTTTCAGGCCAGGTCCCCATTTGGGAGCATGCAGGAAGCAACTGGTCTACGTTTCTCTCTCTCTCTTTCTCCCTTCCTCTCCTCTCACCAAAAATAAATAAAATCTTCAAAAACAAATTTTTTAAATGAACAAAACCCTCCCTGCACAAATTGAACAACCTGTACTATTAAAGAGCAATTCTGAACAAGTAGCAGCTTTCTAATAATGAGGTAATTATCCTAGACCTCAAAGACTGATTTAAAATTTAATAACATTGTAAGACAGTTATTTTTCCATCTAAAATGTATGTAGTTATGGATATCCATCTAAAATGTATATAGTTGCGGATTATGGTTATCAACCATTCGCATGAAAGAATCTGTGTGACTTAAAACAAGGTAGAGGGATAAGATGCCAAGTAGAAATCCAGCACTGTGCAGGGAAGCAGAGAGAAGCTGGCCTGGGAAATAGAATGGGACATCCTGGTGACTTAAGGGAAAGATCAATATAATTCTGAAAAATCCTAAACAAAAGAAAAATGTGAAATACCTGTTTATGTAAGGCTACCACAATATCTTAAACTATAGAATGTTACTGTTGATAATATTTACTTTGTTACCTTTAGTTTAAGGTATTATATTCTAGGTACGTAAAAAAAAAAAGACAACACAAAACTAAAATAAGAAAGAAAAATTTTTCCTGCTTAAAGATGACAAAAGGCTAAGAAGCTGAGGAATGGGTTAAGGGGTAATCTGGGATGGCTGGGAAACATCTGGCAGTGTCTGCCCTCCCATCTCCTCCCCCTGTGGATTCCTTACATGTTTGCATGAACCTCATGTATACAGGACATTGTGGCTTCTTTCATCCGGCCTCCTTTATGGTCTCCAGAACCCTCAAAGCAAGTATTTATGAGAAACAGATTTCATAATGAAAATGGTGCAATTTAGAACCCTGAAATTAGCTTACTCATAACCAGCACACCTTGAGTAGGCCTCCACTTTGCTCCAGTTTGGGGTCTTCCCTAAGATATATACACCAGGTACATGCATGGATCTGTCTCTCTAGAAAGATTTTAAGGTCCTACTCCTGTATCCTGTCTCCTTGTAACACATGTTTTTGCAGAACAAATCTCCGAACAAATGCTTACTAATTTAAAAACAAATCTTTGGAGAATATTCTTCGTATTATTATTGTATTATTTGCAAAGCAGGACCAATGATTTCTAGAAGAACTTAAGTTCATTTATGTCCCTGCTTGTGTTAAATGCTCCAAACTGTTCCCAAATCTTAGACTATAACTGATATCTTCAAATGACAAATCTTTTCATCAGCTAGAACAATAAAGTTAGAAACCCAGCTGTCAGATAAGCTCTATTCTCCACTTGACCTTTAATGGATTTCAGAAACGTAATTTTAGATTTCTCATCAGCCAGGGTCAGGTTGCCCTCATTTTTGTGATACTCTGAATGTCTGAAAAATAATCTCTGTCCTTGTGTATATTAGACAACATGTATCATGTATCCTTTTTCTAGTGGATCTATCCTTTCCTTCCTCTAAACATCATCATGAGAAAGAGAAGGTAATTAACTATTTCAATGGGAGGCTGGTACATGTTAAGGAGTGTTACCCACCTCAGCAAACCAAAATATGGCTGATGAATATAAAGTTGCAGTTTCCTGTGTCTAGGATTTGGACCCACGCAAATACACCCAGGTCAATGTGGCAGAGTCATTCACTCTTTCTTAAATTGTAAGCTTTGGAAGACTGGTCCTAAGAGATATAAAAATATGTTTTGAGGTAAAAAAAGATTTTGTGTTTAGAGCAATTAAGAAAATTCTGGATTAATGAGCATTAAAGAGGTTGCTTTACTGTACGTTTTCTTAGGTAACGAGATTGTAATTTCCTTAGAGGTTTACATCTGAGATATACTCAGATATACAGTGGTACCTCGGTACTTGTTAAGTCATTCTGAAACTCACGACAAGTGCTGAAACCGACGAGTACACAACGAATTTTTCAAGCAACAAATGATGCAGCATTTTCACTGGTGGGGAGGCATGGTGACTCATACAAGTCCTAGCAAGTCTCGAGCAAGCGCTAAGCGCCGAGACACATTTTTCTCATCAAAATGCAACGAACACAGGGTATGACGAGTTCTGAAGCTGACAAGTACTGAGGTATGACTGTATTTCAATAGGTGAGATATATATGTTTTTTGTTAGTTTTTTTCTAGAGTACCTCATGACATCCTGGAATATAGTTGGAGAAATGCTGACAGAAGTCCCCACTCCCCTTGTTTTTGTGAAATTCCTAAGCAGTGTTAAAAATTTCTAAGCTCTAGGGTTATTTATGGTATCCTGAGGGCCGAGTCAGGGTTTGAGTGTGCAATATCAAGGAAGGAAATCGTGACTTGATCGTGGTTTAGCTCTTGAAAAACCTTTGGGGATTCCAAGGTGACTTGGGGACATTTTTTAATTTTTATTGATTTATTGGGGTGACATTATTTAATACAATCATGTAGGTTTCAAGTGTGTAATTCTATAATATATCATCTATGTATTGTATTGTGTGTTCACCATCAAAGGTCAAGTCTCTTTCTGCTGCCATTTATTTCTCCTGACTTGGGGACTTTGATTCTGAAGCACCATGTCTTTGAATGGTCGGGCATGGCCTGGTAGTTCCAGTGTCTTTGAGGTGTGTTATGGGATGAAGTTATTGAAGTGCCCAGAGAAAGTGCAGGCTGATAGAAGTGCATTAGGGAAGAAGGAAGTTTTAAGAAGAAATGAGGGAAGGAAGTGATCGATCTCTTAGTTTCCTCACTCTTCTTCGACTATTTATTTCTATGGGAATTTCCTTATAATGTCTATTCTTTTTCAGTTTTCACATAATTTTCCCCTTCAAGTCTCCTGATTTATTAGGTTTTTGATCCCCAACAATAGAATTAGGCTCCACATCTCATGTCATTATTCACTGAGACCAAGACTTATGGTTCAGATTACTTAGGGTAGCTGGCTTCTAATAATGTGAGGAAGAAGCAAACATAACTTAGGAAATAAGACAATATCTGCCTGCTATACAAAACGGATTTGGTAGAGATCAAAGGCACATATGAGGGTCTGGTTTCGTAGGAAACTTCAAAAGCACCCACATAAAGACCATTCCTGATAAAGGCAGCTTCCTTTTATATTTGGGCCAGATGATTTCCATAGTTAATAGGCTAATTTGAAAAAACATTAGTCAGATGAACAAAAAATTGCTCAGAAAGGTTAAATTAACATGAGTATAGCTTTGAGCAAGCAAACTTTTACCAATAAAAATTTTTAAATGTATTGGCTTGTATTTACATTTACTGCCATAAAAACATAACAAATATTGGCCTAGACAATTCTGTAATTCTACCATGCAATAATATTTTTTAAAAGGGTTGAGGAATTAATTTAATATTTTACTTTAATACTTTACACAGGGAAAGGTAAGGAGAAAATCCTGAAAATGACAAGATGATGACCCATGTTTTTCTCCATGTTTGCTCAAGTCATTTTCTTTAGTTCATCTTAATATACAAGGAGTTATCCTTAGGAGAACTCTGAGAAATTTACTGATAACTTAACATATCATCAAAATAACATCAAAGAAAACAAATTCCTGGCTGCTCATAGGCCACCTCCAGTAATGTAATATAGTTCAAGATGAAAAGTTAAGTGCCTCTTATGAAAGGAGAGAAGCAATCATTTTCATCATGTGTATTTTTTGGAGTGTTTTTATTGCTCATACAAAACAAAGTGGATCCCCCCCTAAAAAATTAATAATTGTGTATGGACATCCAAAGCACATTATAAGAGTCAGTTATAAAGTTTGCATGATCTCCAGCGTTCAAAGGCAATTTTATCATTTTAATTAGCAGTTTATTCCTTTACCGGTCATCAGAGTATCTTGTAACAGTGTACACTATGGCCCACCCTCACTCTCAATTTACAGTGGGTTAGAGAGGCATTAGCTCTCCAAGGTCGCTCAATACCTTTGCCGTTTATTTACACTGGCAGTGGTTCAAGCCCTGGGAAGGCAACCTCTTTTGACAAGTGAGGGTCAGATGCACAGGTCTGGCAGAGATCTGCATATGGCAGCTGTTTGCTAACTATTCAGCACTTAAAGCTTCAAAGCGCTTTCCTGTTATGGGTTCTCCTGTTACACTCATGAGCGAATGAACATTAGCTCTGAATTACTGTCAGCAACCAACCTTCTTTATTAACTTTTCTCCTCTGTTAGGAAATCAAGAAGCTGTGTCCCTGGAAATTCAAGCAGATTCTCTAGGGTTCCAGAACTAGCCAATGAGGCACGCCTGCTGGTGAAGTGGAGCTAGGGTCTAGGTTACCAATTCTGGACTTGCTCATGTTCCTGAAAGCCAGGCAGCATTGCCATCATAAGCCAGCACCTTATGCTATTAAAGATCTTCAACTCCTTGCTTAAGGCATTCTGGGTTTCTCAATACACAAGCCATTGCACTGCTAATTTCTAGGAGCAAACATGAGGCAAACCATGTTTTCTAACACTTGATTTTTCTCTTTTCTACATATACTAATCTGTATGTTGAAGAAATGCAAAATATTTAATTATACTCTGCCCAGGCATAAACTTGTCAGAAAACCTATTTAATATGGAGGTAATTGCTGCATAGATGTATATCAGATTTGTGGTGTAGCTTCTTGCTGAATATGATTACATAAAGAAAAAAGGGAAAGTCAGATGTCCAGAATAATTGATTCAGCACAACTTATGATTATGACTATGATTATATTCAGGGCCATGACTCCTCTGTGATTTCACAGCGAAAGTCAGAGTGTCCCAGTCAATTAAAATGGAAGCATTTTCCTCCAATGAAAATTTGCTTATTTGAAAAGGATGAAACAGATTGCATGGTGGGTGAGGAGGTAGCTAGGGGGCCCATTTCACCTTGGTATCTCTATTGCTCAGGGTTCAAGTGCTGGTACCACTTGCTTTAGCAGCTGAGGAAGGCTGACAGTGGCTTTCTAGGTGTACAAACTGTCTGATCTTATCAGAGGAGCAAAATACAGCGTGAAGCAAGGAGAAATAACCAACTTGGCCGCATGGATCTCCAGGGTGACGGCATTCTTCCGTGTGTAATGTCTCTGTGTAATGCTCTGGTTAATGGTGAGAAGGTATGACAGGGGTCCTGTGTTGGAGCCTCCTGAAGCAGCCACACCCTCCCTGACAATCAGTTAGGACTTTGGTTTCTGCAGAATGTTCCCATTACAAGATGGGCTAAGGAGGATGACAGTGATGTAAACTCAAAGAAGATCGTAGGGCAAGGTGGAAGGAGGGTTCTAAACATTTGATGACTTCTGTTCCTGCTGATTGAGCTCAGGCCAACAAGGGGAAGGAAATTGGAGCACTGTGGCTGGCCACCAAGGCCTGGAGTAGGGAAGAGGCTGGTGTGGAGAAGCTCTGGGGGTGCTGAGTCCGAGGGGCTGTTTGAACTTTGGGTGAGGAAGAAGAGAAAGCATTCCATCTGAAGTTGTGCTGAGATATTATAGGCCTAGGGTGCAATATGATCTCAAAAATCATGGAGGAGTCATGGGATGGGCTGTGTGTGACACAGAGAGCCTCAGAGAGTTCCTGCAAGTGACTGTTTAAGATTTTAAATGTGTGTCAAGATGCCACAGTATAGTTGAGATGTATACATTTATCATTCACTGCAGATGACTGTCCCGAGGCCGCCTTACATTCCAAAAGAGCAGGGGTGCTTTATGGTGTGCAATTGGGAGTCCTTCACTGGCTTGGGCAGGGTCTGGAAAGGCTGCCCCATAAGTCAAAGCCAGGGATGCACAAGTTGTCACCCTGTTTGCATTTCCTGTGGGATGTCAACAGAACAGTTCCGGAGAGGCACAGTGGACCCCTAGGGTAGAGCCTGGCAGGGGAAGGGACCTTCTGTGCAGAGGTGCCCCAGAGATGCTGGGCTTCTTCCTGAATGCTCTCCTGGACGTGAGAACCAGTGGGCTGAGGCAGGCTGTAGTGTCCTGTGTGCACCATACTAGGGGCAGGTGGTTTCAACAAAGTTGTTGGTGTCTGGGCAAGTTGTGTAGCTGGAAGAATTTAAGCTCCATGGGCAGCAAGAAGGCTCATACCTGGAAAGATACACCTGCTAGATTAGAAAGAGGAAGTAACCGAAAAGTCAGTGAGCCTGTTGGCAGAGCTCCTGCGACTGGCGTTGAGCAGGAGAGGCAAGAGAAAGCTAAGCAACAGGGTAAGAAGACAGAGGCTAGGGATCCAAGTCCTAGAAAAGGGCACAAGATGGGAATTCAATTTTAGAAATAGACAGGAAAATGTCCTTGCCAGGACAAAGAAAACAAGGGTCATTTGGGCGTCCTGAATTCCTTGAAGGTGGATCAACCCAGAGCTCATGAATGAGTGGAGCCTGATGGTGCAGGCTGGTCCCAAGGCCGTCCAGGGTAAGGAACAATTAGGAAGGAGGATGGGGATCCAGGCGCATTATAGAAACCCCTTATTCCAGATTTCAGAATCTTTGAAATGATGTGAAGACTATGGCCAGGATCACCAGAAATAACTGGTCCTTAGGATGGAAGTCTGGAGCTGTCCTGACAAGGAATCAGAGCTCTGTCAGTGAGAGACTGATTCATGTGCTTGGAGTTCTAGTTTGTTTGTTTGTTTATTTTCTTTCCCGAGGAACTTTTTTCATTGCTTTGAGAGAGAGAGAGAGAGAAGCATCAGTGTGAGAGAGAAATATTGTTTGTGTTTTGTACGCTCCCTGACTGGAGGCTGAACACACAACCTGAGCATGCTCCTTGGTTTATGGGACAATGCTCCAACCAACTGGGTCACATGAAGAAGGGCTCACATTTACTTTAAATGCTACTGGGCAGGTGTATGTTTATAGTTGGGGAAATGGACAGGAAGGACAGAAAATATGAGAAATATTATAAAGGACCAGTAAATGAGCCTGGTAATGAAGTGTGAGGCGTCTGTGATCCTGATTTCTGATGAAGAAATGGAAGTGTAAGGAAGGCCTGTATTCAAAGAATGAGTAGCTATTTTTCATTTGTTTTCTTTTAGAAGATGGGAGGATACTCAAAAGTTCACTAGATATGGATAAATTCCCTGTTTTCTTGAAATGTTTTCTCTGTAACAACTTCACGGAATGCATTTCGCTGGTTTCATTCGGTCCCCTGTGAGCGCACCTCGGCAGCCGCCAGAGGGAGACTTCATCCGCTGGCTTTTCCCGAGGAATTTCCTTGGGGATTAATGTGCCCTGCATTACACAAGTTTCTCCTAAATTTGCCTTCACATGCTGAGCTTCTAATCTTGACAGTTCCCAGAGCAGCAGGCATGGCTATATCTGGGCAATTATACCATTGGGAACATTAAGATTGCTTTGTAAAACCACGAGCCCCAGAACAGATGCTTTAAAAAATGTAAAAACAAGACAGCAGCGACAGCATTTAGGATTACGACAGCCAAATCACGAGTCACCTCGCTGCGTTTGTGAGGAGAAAGCGCTGCGAAGAAAGCCCTCTGAGAGGGCGTGTGCTGCATGGGGGGCCTTGGGGGAAAACAGGGGCTGCGCGCAGAGGACAGGCTCCTTTCGGCAGGAAGAGGGGTCTGCTCCGTCATTAAAGGAAAAATGACATTTCATGACTAAGTGAGAAATGGTCATTTTGAAGGTCCAGTGCTAGATATCCTTTCAGTTTTTCCCAGAACAACTTAGAGTTAAAATCTCTGTGAGTACACAGTGGTTCCCTGCTCTTCAGCCTGGTGGTCACTGTGTCACAGGGGTCAGGCCTAGGAGGGGGCACTTTTCACTGGAGCTTTGCCTCCTTGTTACTGAGCTGATGTCAGGGATCCTGGCCGGATGCACCAAGTAGATGAAGAAAGGAGACCTCTGGGATGTACTGATATCAGGACTTGCAGTCCTTTGGACACTTTCGATAGGAGGCCTGTGCAAAGAAAAAGTCATGACCACCCGGAAAAGCAACCAAGGGCAAGGTTGGGATTCGTAACACTGTATTTTGGGGTTCCAGAATTAGGTAATAAAGGACAAATGTGGGGATCTTTGAGGAATTATTTCTGTAGTTCAGTTCACAAAATGCAGTGTGAAAATAAGTTTAATAGACAGAAATAAGAAATTCATTTTCTTGTTACAGGGAAATGTAGATAAATTGGTAAGGTTATTTTAATTTTTCAAGCCAAACAGACTTTGTGCATGATGATTTCAGCAAACCATCTGCAAGGCTATCTAAAAGGAATCTAAAATAAATGGAGGGGTTATTTCAGTTTATGTTGGGGAGAGAAACATGTTAAACTTTCTTCTCAGAAGACTTTGGGGTGGGGGAACGCAGTTTTGTTTTCTCTGCACACCTGTTCGACCAGGGCTGTACTGTAGACTACTGCAGCTGGGATGAATTACTTGTGTTTGCCTCTTAGATGTGTCACACTCCAGCGGTGACAGTGTAATTCTCCACAAGATGCTGCTCTGCCTGAACCATCAGCAAAGGTGCAGCAGGATCCACCTTAATCAGGGGCCCTGGGCTTAAACATAATTCTAGATGCATAATACCATTTCAATAGGATGACCGTGTCTCTCAGTGACAATTATTAGTAGTATCTTTTTTACTCTCAGTAGTGACCCAGTTTGGACGATAAACTAAATGGCCACCCTACATTGAAACCCAGACCGGGAGCATGCAGGATGATGGGCATGGATGAGGCATTCCATCTCCATCCTCAGGAATAGCACTGGTCACTCTGCGGGCACGGTGCATCCCTGTCCTTCATCCCCCCTGGAAAGTTCACACAGCAACAGCTCCCAGGCAAAGACAGAAGATGATGGAGAACAGGACAAAAATTCTCTTACCCAAAGTGCTTGTAGATATGAGAACATAACTGGGCTCTGAAAATGTAAGCGTTGACTCGGAGCCAACTTGAAGACACCACTGAAGGCTTTCACGAATGACAGCAATTTGTCGAGTGATATCACGGTATGGTGCAGAGAGAAGCTGAGGACGTGACGGAGTGGTCTGATCCAGATCACAGACCTGGGACTCCCATCACAGGAGGATGTCAGTTTACCAGGGAAAAGCAAATAAAAAATGTTGAGGAAGGATGAAGCACTAAAGTGATATGTCTCAGCAGAAAAAAATGTCCCTCAAATGAGAACTTGTTAGAAAGGCATTCATAAGAATCTACACAATGTTGTTACTACTGAGTGTGGAAATAGGGGCAGGGGAAAGGAATTTTGAAATGAATTTTAAGAGAAGATCTGAATTCAGAAAGGGAGGACTGAGCGTCACCAGGTATAATAGAAGAAATTGTGTATTAGCTCCATGGGAATAAGATGGAGAAACAGGTTGCTAAAACTCTGACTAATTAGTAAGCCAAGATCTAGCATTTGTTTGCTTATGTCTTATTAATCCATGTAAACCCACCTATCTAAACAGTGTCTGTATCTACTATTTCGGGACTCTGAGTTCTCTCACTGTGCCTGTGGGTCAGTCTGAGAAAACGGACGGACAGAGAGACTGTGGTGCGCAGGCCCTCAGCCTGGGAGGGTGTGGTCTCCTTGGCTCTGGTGGGGCAGAGAACTGGATCTAATTACCTGCGTCCGTGTAACGATGCACTGCAACCACTGACATGTTTGCCTGTTCTCCTGCATTGGTTGCTGTGCTTCTGGAAGGGTGGGAATCAAATTTTCTGTGAGGGCAAGGACTACATCTATCTGATTCAAAGGGGCCCCTAAGAGCCCTTGGTCACATTAAAGAGGCAGAAGAATGAGGTTCCTGGAAGGATCTGCTGTGTGATGCGGTGCTGACAGCAGAGGACCCTCATGGAGTGAACCTCCCGGGTGGCAGTCCCTTGAAATTCTGAATGGCATTGCTCCATCTGTGAGGAAAGGGTGGAAATACCTTATACAGCTCATTCTTTTTAATTCCTATCTGAGAAAGAACAAATAACAGACCCTGTAAAGCAATTCCTTTACTGTCAGGGCTGCTAATTCATCAATTTGAAGATGACCCGGTGTGGTGTTCACCCATTTTGCCTGAGAAGTGCTGGGGACAGGCGAGTCACGGCTTGTTATCCAGCACCCAGGACCCCACCTCACTGTCAAGGCCCTGCAACGGGCACTGTGAGCATCCCTCTCCGCTTTAGTGCCCCCTCTCCACCTGCACATTCAGGAAGGGCAGAGGGCAAGGGGACCTGTTTGTGATGGGCATCTGGACTTAAATGGTTTTTAATTTTGCTGCCTGCTCTCCAGCAAGAATTTAAAAGTCTGAGTAAATTTAACCAGAAGTTATCTAAAGCTTGCAAATAGTGATGAAACAAAAGAATACAAAAGGACTTAAATGAGCTTTCCCTTGGTAAAAAAAAAGTCTCTTTGGAAAGGGGAGTTACCCCAGGCCCCTCATTGGTAACTCAGATATGGCATTTTAAAGCTTTTCTCTCTGGTTTTCCTCAGGTGGAAGGAAGAGAGGAGAGGGGAACCCGATTTCTTTCAGTACAGTAACGGGGTTCCTGTTTTTGAGGTGCCTCAAACCTCCTGTAATCTACTTGGATTCACTGTCCAAAGAGAATGGGACACAGGCACTCTTATAGAATCTGTTTGCCAGGTTAATTAGTTCAACAAATATCTTAAGTACCTATATAACAGGCCTTGGGTATACAATGATGGGAAAACAAACAGTACTTTATTTCATGGTGCTCATAGAAATATATATTTACAAATGAGGTAAACATTATAAAAGAAAACAAAATACAAGGAAACTCAAATCCAAGTCCAGCCTAAATAAAATGAGGAAACTGCAGTACAACCTAATGTGGACACCGACCCCTTGGGACACCTTCCTTCACTCTGTGCTGGTCCCCTCAGCCTCCAGCTCTTCACCGAAGACACCCCTAGGGAAGTCCTCCTAAGGCTCTGATAGTGCGTTTTAGGAATACTTCACTGTACACAAATAAACCAACAGCAGCATCGAGCCCGCTCCTTGGATCTGAAAAGCTCCATTTGAGTATAAAACTGTTAGCACTTTTGAGTTAAAATTGGGTTCCCAACAAGACACCAGTAGAGTTGAAAATAATTGCTCATGTCAACTGTATAAAGTCCTGTAGTAATTTAAAAAGACAGATTACACTAGGGTTTTCAGCCTCTTTTCAGTCTGCAGAGAACATGTACATTTGCAATGACTGGGTCCTAGAGCGTTCTGCCACTGGAAAAACAGTGCAAGAATTGAGAATCGAGCAGACGGTGTTGAAATTAGAAGTGCTGGTTTTCATGCTGTACTGTAACCTCCAGGCCAGAATGCTTTCTCACCATGTTGGTGTTCCTAGCCCCTGAACTCTGGTTTGGCACTGAGGAGTATTCAGTGTTGACTGGACTGAAGGACCAGATAATATTTGACATTCTGCTTTTCTCCTCATTCCCACCTCCACCAGATTTTGCTGATTCAGAAATCAGAAATAGATGGTGTAGGAGAAGGGGGCATATTTCCTGCCTCTGGGATTCAAGGGGGCCTTTTCTAGGAGAGAGGACTGGATCTGGCTTTCTTTATAGATCAGTACACAAGCTAAAGGGCAGGTCCACTGATGGTGAATCATGGCTCTCTCTTATATAAAAAAAGATAGAAATAAAGCCACTTTAAAATGAAGTCGAAATCGCCATCTCAGAGGAACTGCCTTATACATCTCAGCCCCCAAACCTTAGAAATAAGGCAAAATGACCTTTAGACTGGCCATCAAGGAACATTATCTCTCAAATAACTGTTTGCGAAGATAACAAGAAAGCAGATACCATGACTACTGGAATAAAAATTAAAAACACTGTTAGAATTAATGTCACTATGTTAGCTTATCTGCACCTATAGGAATGCCTTGCTTCTATTGATGTAATTGTTCTCCATTCCTTCTTTCACAAATATCCCTTGCCTTCACCTCCTATTCGGAACACTACTTGGGTTTCTTCCTGAATAGGTACTTCTCAAGTAGCTCTTCCTTTTCTAAAGACAGAATTTATTTATTTATTTACTTTTAGAGAGAGAGAAAGAGAGGGAGAGAAACATTGATGTGAGAGAGAAACATCGATCAGTTGCCTCTCGTATGCACCCCAACCAGGGACTGAACCCGCAACCCAGGCTTGTGCCCTTACAGGGAATTGAACCTGTGACCTTTCACTTTGCTAGATGGCACCCAACCGACTGAGCCACACTGGTCAGGGATCAAATAGGTATTCTTTGAATTTCAAATAAATGCTTGTTGCCTTTCATGTTGGCTTTTTAAAAAGTATATTTTATTGATTATACTATTACAGTTGTCCCATTTTTTTTTATCCCTTTTATCTCCCTCCTCCCTGCACCTCCTACCCTCCAGCATTCCTTAGTTCCTGTCCATAGGTCGTACATATAAGTTCTTTGGCTTCTCCATTTCCTATACTATTCTGACCTCTACCCATCTGTTCTATGCCTACCAATTATGCTTCTTATTCCCTGTTCCTTTTCTCCCATTCTCCCCCTTCCCCTCCCTCATGCTGGCTTTTTATTTTTAGCTTAGTACCCTCCAGTCAATGAGAGGAAGCACAGATAACATTTTAAATAGAGAACTAGAATGTTTTGTAGTAGAGAGATTGACACTTCTTGCGTGGCTACGTTTAGGACAGACAGCTTGGGACATGGACGGATTTATGTTTCCCTGTACAATGGGTTCTCTCTGTAAATACCCTAAGGTCCTTCATTTTATACTAGGGCAGATGAACCAGCATAAACTGAGAGCTTCTCCAACAGTATCTGACCTACCTGATGTTTAGAGAAGGTTTATGTAGGGGATATTGTTTGAAGGGTTTGTGGCTCTTGTTTCCTTTTGATAAATTGAATAGTCTCATTTGCCCCCGTAGGTTGCAATGGGCACCCTACCTCACTCCTGCCCCATTCCACTCTGCCCCTAGCTCCAGACCCTGCAGTGGGACAGCAGAGTTTTGTTTGTTTGTTTTTCTGTGTCAAAAGCAGACCTGGGTTAAAAAAAGTTGAAGACTCTGGTCTGAGTGTTGTTCACATTGTTCCTTGAAAAGCTCCTGTGAGAGGCAGTGCCATTAGCTGTGGGGATGAAAGTACAGCTGCTTTCGCACTTCATTCCGCAGATAATTCTAAGGCAGCTATTACAGATGTTGCTGTTCTAGGAGCTGGAGCAGTAAGTGCCATGAAGAAAAAGAAAGCATAGCAAGGGACGGGTCCCGTGAGACAGTGCCAGGAGGAACAAGACTCGGGGTGGGGAGTGGAGGGCATTCCAGGTTTGGGCAGCTCCAGCACCAGAGCCTATGGCAGGAACAGGCTTGCTGTGGGTCGGAAGGTCAGAGCTCCCCATCCCACGGGTTGAGGTGCCTGGGGAGCTACCAGTGGGGCACAGGTGTCCTGGGAAGGCTGGCGGGCAGACCCTGGGCATCTGTGGTGGGAAGCACTGTGGGCGAGGGGCAATAAGAAGGCCATGTGCCTGGAACAGAAAAGTTTAAAAGAGTAACTGAAGAAGTCCAAGAGGCAGCAGGGGTCACACTGGGCAAGGCCTGGGATGTAATGCTGTGACCTCAGCCCCTGAGTGTAAGAAGGCAACATGGAAGGAAGCAGAAAAGTAACAAACATAACACCTATCCTATCAGGCCCTGAAATCTGATAAGAACCTGATAACTGGAGATGATAAAAGCCACAGCCTGAGGCCTCACCCATTGACTCTGGTGATCAATTCTTTTATCATAAAAGTGAATCAGAAAATATCTCTCTGAGTTACAAAAATTGAGGTAAAGAATAGCTAAATGAATTGGCCTGTTTATATGATGTTTATGCCCCATAGGTCTATTGGAACGAAAATGAAATGCAAGACAAAAAATAGAAATAGTTACCCAGGTGAGACTTTATAGACCAACCACCTGAAAAGTGGGTCAAGTATCCCACAAAAAATCAGCTGTGTTGGCTGGTTAGGAATGAGACAGGAGGCCCTCTGATAGTGATCATACAGTTTGGGCACGTGGTTCACACACAGGCGGTGGGGATGGGCTGTGGAGAAGGGGACGTATCAAAACGTGTATAGTAGTTTCCCTTACCTGCAGTTTCACTTTCCAGTTTCAATGAGCTGTGGTCAACTATGGCCCACAAATATTAAATGGAAAATTCCAGAAATAAACAGCTCATAAGTTTTAAATTGCACATCACTCTGAGCAGTGTGATGAAATCTCACACCACCCATTCCCTCCAGCTCTGGACGTGAAGCACCCCTTTGTCCGGTGTCTCCGTGCTGTGGGTGCTCCCAGCCTGTCAGTCACTTAATAGCTGTCTCCACTGAGGTATCACAGCACTTGTGTTCAAGTGACCTTTACTTAATAATGGCCCCGAATTTCTAGTGATGCTGGCAATTTGGATATGCCAAAAAAGAAGCCATAAAATGCTTCTTATACATGAAAACATATGTACGCATAGGAAGAAACATAGTATGTATAGGGTTCGGTAATATCTGCAGTTTCAGGCACCCACGGGAGGTCTTGGAACGTATCCCCCTGGAAAAGAGGAGCCTGCTGTGTTACATGGGTCCTAAGAAACCATGCCTGCTCCCAGTCAGAGGCCTTCTTGGTAAGTTCATACTGGGCCTAGGGGAAAAAAGAGATGATGGATGAATGGCTAGAAGCTTTGGTTTTCAATCTTCTCTCTCCTAAAAGCTGAGGTGATAACCTCAAATGAACATTTCGTAATGGGGAATTTCACCGCACTTATAGCCCTCTCAGCCCCTGTTGAGAAATGCACCCCACCTTTATCTCTTGACTGTCCTACAAGTGGTGGGTGAGAGCACAGATGACAGCAAGGCTCAGACTGGCAGCCTCTGTGGCAAGACGAGGGCTGGACCCTGGGGACCTGAACAGTGCTAGGTGCGGGGCTTCCACTCGGCAGCCCACCCTTGTTGGTCTGTTTCACATGGAAAAGACCCTCTGCTCTGGCTGGTGTGGCTCAGTGGATTGAGCACGGGCCTGTGAACCAAAGGGTCGCTGGTTTGATTCCCAGTCAGGGCACATGACTGGGTTGCAGGCCAGGTCCCCAGTGGGGGGGGGGGTGTACGAGAGACAGCCACACATTGATGTTTGTCTCTCTTTCTCCCTCCCTTCCCCTCTCTAAAAATAAATAAATAAGCAAATCTTTAAAAAAAAAGACCCTCAGTCTCCAGGGTTTCTTTTCCATTGGGAAGTCTTACATGGGACTCATGCTTCTCATTCGTACTTGTTAACTTCCATGGGGCTCTGTTTGGAGAAATATGTGACCATCTTACTTAACCTCAGTTATTAAAAGCTGAAACTGCCTGAGGTGTTGTTTTCCTCAAGCAACTAATAGACTCTGATTTTTAGCAGACCCATTAAAAGGAACTAAAGTGGGGTGTCCAATGGCAGGTGGTGGGGAGCTAATTATGGACAAGGACTTGTCAAGTCACAGAACTGCCCCTCTAATTATTCCTTTGCCCACTGCCACTGAAATTGTAGGGGTCTCCAACAGAAGATATGGGAAGGCAAAGGAGGTGATAACAAATTTTAGTTAAAATGCTGAAGTTACCACTTTTTGCAGCTTCACAGCTATATATTTAAGCAAGGCCACCAAAAATAGAAACAGTTCTGTATAAGCTGAACCAATTATTTCTCAGACAATTCATCAGGTTGAAAGTCAAATTTATAAGATAGCGAAGTAGTTTGCAGATATTGTTTTGTTTTTCCCTCATATGTGTTCAGATGGGTGGGGGTGGTCAGTAGAGAAGGTCTGGGCGAAGATACAGGGAATATTTGCAAAAGACCCATCATCAGCATTTAAAGCTCTTATTATCTTCAATCAAGCTTCATAAAAAATGCCTTGGCCCCAAATCAGACACTGGCTATAGGGAGATTTATATACATAAACAGAACCTGAGCCGCCACTGAGTACAATCAGGGTTAATTTTGCATCAAGTCAGTTCTGTGAATGCTCCCTTTCTCTGCCCCTCCCCACCATTCACGGCTTTATCAGCTGAGCTAGGGTCTGTAGAGTTGCAGCTGACTGAACTCCCGCTCACCTTTTCTAGAATATTTAATAGGCCCCCAAACTGACAAAAGTTAATATTAACCAGGCAAGTTGGAAGATTAGGAGCGAGCAATGAGAAGGATGAAGATGGGCTGATCCAAGACGGATGGGGTTGGAAGCCTGTGGACACATAACTCAGACGTCAAGGTCTGTGCAGTGATTGGAAAGATTTAAAAGAGTAAATGTTCCAGGAGCTCATTAGTAATCTGAAGTATGAGCATGAGCAAATTGCCTTTTGAGATAAAATTAAGGCATCTGGGATGGGATAGAAGCATGCTTGGTGGAGGGCGAAGTAAGAAGCAAACTGATAATGCTATTGCTTCTACTTCTGTTCTCACAACTCAGAGTTTGCTTCTATCTGATCATAACTGTTCGTACATCATAACTGTTTGGTGGTCCTTCCTCTGGTATGCAGTGTGACACTCACTCGTGCAATATAAAAACACGCTGCTTGTGAACACAGCACATGCAGGAAGCCTGGCCTGCTGCAGATGTTTGGTAGGTGTGCACGGTGTCACCCATGTGCAGACTCCCTACGTTTGCTCAGAGCACGTTCGGGGGAAGTGCCCAGGAAGCAGAATCGGACTACTCCTATTCATTAATGCTTCGGCTATTTGCTGGTACCTTTTATCCAGCTTATGTGGAAAAAGAGAAAACTAACATATGGGAAATCTAAAAATTAAAGGTTTTAAAAATGATTTATCATTTTGAGTTATGTAGGAAAACACAGGCAAGCAAGTGAGGACACTACTAAGAATATGCCCTCTTCTGAAATGTTCAAATCCTTCTAGGGGTGTGGTATTAGTATCAGAAATAGTTCCATAATTAAGAGAGCATTTTATCTGAAGATTACAAATTTCTCAATTCTCCTTCCTTTAAAAAAATTTTGATTCAGGACCAGTTTAAAGTGAGAAGGGTGGATGTCCAGTTCAGTAACAATCCTGTTAGGCTTTTCTTTGGAACCATGCATGATTTTCTGAGATGGTTTTGATACAGGTAGATGGCCTGGCCAGGGAAGAGGGAAAGATCATAGGTAATGCGAGAGGCAGTGGGACTGAAGCTGTGTGTGCTGCTAGCATGGTGTATGGCAGATTTCCCTAGCTCCATGCTGAGGCAGTGGGGGAGAGGCTGCCTTCCCCAGTAAACGAAGCAGCACAGCACCATCATATTGCCCCAGCAATCGAGATAGCACTGTGTGTGATGACAGATTCCCCACCCATGCAGAGAGACCACTGGAGGAAGCTTTGTGTGTAGTTTGCACAAGGCTAGAGCATGTAAAACCCTGCTATCCCCTTCTGGTTCCTAATTGATAGGTCACAGAGGCATGTGTACGTAAAGGTTAACATGGCAGCAGGGGGAGGTGCTAATATGCCAGTCTAGCTTGGGAAAAAGGACAGGGACTGGCTGCTGAAGTTGGCCCCTTCTAGAGCCCATGAAAATCTGGGCTTGGAGATTTAAACAGAGGAAGAGCAGACTCGCACCTTCTCCTTCTGCTCACTGATCTGGTTGGGGGCTGGCTTGCACTGGGTCGTGCTGCAGGGAGCATCCTGGACCATGCCCTTCTCTTCCTCTGAGATCAGTGTGCAGGCCAGAGCACTCACGGGCCTGGGGGCTGGGGCATCTTCAGGCCCTACAGGTGGAACCCCTGCAGGACCAGCTGCAGTGACTGGCAGTGGCCCTGGGCCCCTGCAGTTGGAAGCTGTGGTGTGGTGATGGTGGCTCTGGCCCCACACGTGCACACTCCAGGTAAGGAGCCTGAATCCAGAGAGCAATCAGTCTCACAGCCTCGTGCCCCAGAGGACAGATAAGGATGGAGCAGGGTTTCTGGTTCTGGGGGTGGTTGGGTTTTTTTGTGTATGAAATTACATGGAGCCAGGGAGTCCCCTACTTCCCTAAATTGTGCAACATTTTAATAAAGACCTTTTTCCTTTCCCATCAACCTTTGTTTTATGCCTGTGTTTGACTGTGGGCAGCCAAACCCCACTTTTGTTTGGTAACAGTTTAGGGCTTCCCCATTATGCAGATGAAATCAAGAAGAGTTATATTTGGAAAGGATCATTACAAACTACATATGGATTCAAATTGTCAACTGTTTTCAAACAGAACCAAGGGCTGTGTGTGAGAGATGGAAGTACAACCCCAGAAGGAAGGCTCTGAGTGAACAGCCAGTTACCATTAGGGTTGATGGCAACCACCTAAAGCACAAGGCAGGAAATAAGCTTCGGTTTTCTCATCATCTTCTGGCTGAAATCTTTCTGTTACACACATTCAGCTCGAATCCCATAGATCTACTAACAGGTTTAAAAGTATGAACTGATGCATGTGGGTTTTAAAATTAGGCAGATAACAAAGCAAATGCATTTTCTGCTACACTCAGATGGTTACTCTGAAGTAATGTTTCCTACAAGTAATGTACCCCAGCCCATGGGAGTTTTGTTCAGTCCAGTGTGTCCTCAACTGCTTGGTTCTGGGTCTCATTTATACCATGTTCCCTCACACAGAGAGACCCAGAAGAACAACTGTGATAAAAGATAATTAGTCAGTGTGGCTATTCTCATCTTTCCTCAAGTTTCCGCTAGAGCTGTTGGAATGGGTTAGAAATGCCAAGTGCCTTTGAGCTCTCTGGAAAAGAGTAAGGAAAAGGGGAGGTACAGGTCCGAAAGAGGAAACCAGGAAAGAGGTTTGAGAGAGGAAAAGGCAGGTGCTGTGAAGAGTGTCAACAATTAACCCAGTGACTTCCATTTCTACCAGGGAGGGCAGAGTGCTGCCCCACGGCTAACAGGCGTCTGAGGAAGCACTCTCCTTTGTGTTGTTGCTTTGATGTGTCTCATGAAACAAGAGTTCCTAATATAGCTTTACTGCAGATTTGTCAACATCACTTTCTTTCTTAATGAATTACAATGGACAATGATGGGTATTTTCCACAGCTCTCTACAATTTCATTCAGTACTTCACTTTTTCTGTTTTCTAAAGAGTTCGTGCTTTTCTGAAAACTCAGGTGGCCCATACTATCACATTAGGCTGTGGTTCCAGAAAAAAACCTTTTCTTTCAATGTAATTGTTTGGGGACCTTTTCTGGCTAGTGAAAGCTGAAAGCATGCCTCTGAGAGCTGAGCTTTGTCAGAGTAAGAACTACAAAGGCATGGATTTATGTTTTTAAAGACACCATAAGCTGGGTTTATGTAGCTTTAGTCCTTTGTCTTGAACTTCCTTCTCCTCAGAAAACACCTGCAACAGTCATTTGCAAATTAATTGCTTCTGAATCTGAAGGGAAAAAAACACCCACAATAAAATCTACAAAAAAACTCACCTGCTACCATGATGAGAGTCAGGGGAGACAAAGGAAAGGATTCTTTAAACATTTTTGTTTTCATTTTGTTTTTTAAGAATTCCTTTCTAGAAGGATATATATGCTTAGATGCATAACAACAGTTACAAAGCAGCATCTTCTGGATATCATCTTTAACTATCCAGTCTAAACTCTGAGCCCAGGAGACTTCATTTGATCAAAAAGTAAAAGAAAAAAGGTAAAACCTGAAAGGCATGCCCATGTGAGATCTATTATTGTTTCCGATAGGACCCTAACCACAAAATGTTTGCTATTTTTAAAGTTTTTTTTATTATGAAAGTAAAACATACATACTACCGAAAATTTGGATAATAAAGTATAAAGAAAAAACAAAACCATCTTTGGTTCCAATACCAAAAATGACCACTGTTTAACATTCTAGTGCTTTTTCTCCCATTATTTTTCTGGGCACGATTTCTTGACATTTCTGAACTACGTGTGTGTATCTGTATGTACACTTTGGATAGTGCTCCAATGTGCTGTAGATTTCTAATATCGTATCATATTGTATCGTATCGTATTGTATCGTATCACATCATGTCATAGGTTTCCCCCTCTATATTATTATAAACTCTTCCAAACATATTTTTTATAGTTGGTTTGATAATTTGTGGAAGTGGATGTTCCATAATTTATACAAGCTTTCTTCTACTGGTAGAAATGTATTTTCTACCAACAAAGGTTCTTCAAATCTTTCACCATCATAAATAACGCTGTGAACATCCCTGTCTAAATTTTTTTTGTTTCACATTACTCCTGCAGAACAGATTCATAGAAGGAAATGAAAAGTTAGAAATAATGAACATTAAAAAGTTATTTGAGATTTCAGCACATGGCTTGGGTGGTGTCTTGTGGCTGGGATGGAAATAGAGAGTGGAAATAAAGTTCAGAAGTTTTTACACCCTTCTAACGGGAATGCAAAATAGAGAAGGGACCTGATGTTTGTAGCAGTTTAGAGCTTATCAATATTTTTTTCATAGTGCTCTAATTTTGGGAGGGGATGAAGAACATGATACATTTTAAGAGAAAGCTAGAAAAAATAGAAAGAATAAATAGTGATGCAAATCCTTTATAGGTTTTTTCATGTTTTCATATCCATTCCAGAGATGTGATCAGCAGCCCACAAAGTCCCTTGTAGAGATATTCACAGATTAAATAGAACCTTGAGACCAGGTCAGGACTGAGGATACTATTAACACAAGTTCCATATTTATAGATAAGAGAGAGATAAAAGGTAGTGATGTAATCTGCACAAGGCTTTGGCTCAAAGAAGTGAGGATAAAAACATAAAGTGGAATTAACAGCCTGAGAATAATATGGTAGACTTTATTTGCAGAAGTTAACATTTTCCAGTTTCCTGAATTCTTATTATCACTTATTTACGGATGTTCTTTCCCCAAATAAGAAATTATTATTGAAACTTTGTTCCTCAAGATGGTGTGAGGGGAATGCAACCATTCCACCCCTCTAAAATGAAGTGGTTTATTTCCAGGTGCATGAGAAAAATTTTAAGTACTTTCTGCTTCTATGTAGATGTTGGAGTTATCCAAGAAACTTTCAGTAGTCATTGGTACAGAAAATTTCCTGAGGAAATCCTACATTTTCACCTATCAATCAACTCGAAACAAATATTCATGAGGCAAATCTTATGTGGGAGAACTGTAGGTTTGTGTTTCAAAGGCTAATTGCTGAACCACTACAAAGTTATAAAGTAAATGGTAATTTTACATGGTAATTTAAATGGTAATTAAATGGTAAATGGTTTAAACTCTTTAACCTATTGTTTGGGTTGCAAAGTACTAATAGAGAACTTACATAAATTAGTACAGACTTCAAGGCTGCTATAGACCAAAGTTAAGAGCTTTTATTTTCTTGATTTAAACAATTTAGAAAGTGTTAAAGAATTTTAGAGGGTGGGTTTCTTTTTCTTTTTATCTGATGGACAGCTATTCATGTTTTAGGAAACTAATTTTTAAATACAAAAAGTTACTGTACTTTGTGTCAGTTTTACCTGGATTTACATCAATCTTTTAATTTAATGAGATACAATAAGTGTGCTGTCATTAAGTTCGAAAAATATTGATGTGGCTGCCATGGGAATACAGCAAAAAAATTCATAAGCTCTATAAACAGAGAATGTCTAGTGTTAATTTTTAAGAGAAGTAGTGCTCTATTTAAGTTCGTCTGTCACTTGACATGTCATTAAAGTCATCCTAGACTATTTGAAAAACAATGAATACTGCTGTCCTTGAGAATTCTTTATCTTCATCTTTTTATAAATCAAGATTGTTGAGTTTTGTTTTGAGTTGCTGGATATTGTGGAAGAGCATGTAATGTAGCCCACAGGTTGCAGAGTGGTGGTAAGGAACACTTGGACAGGACTGGAAGGAAGATAGTGGACTCTGACAGTGCTAGGAGGCCCTTCAGACAGGAGGTAGTAGCTGAATTTAACTTTGGGTGGTTTCCCATCAGTGAAAGTTTCGTCACGGTTGGTGGCGCATCCCTCTGTGTGGCAAGAACTATTTTTTTTTTTGTTTGACAGGTAGAAGACATCTAAAATGGAGATGAAACAGTGACTGCCCGTCCACATTGTCTTCTCAGGAAACCATTCTCCTTAAACCCCCCACTGAGGGCGTCGTGGCCACTGTGTCACCAGAGTGCCAAGGACAGGAGCAAGAGAGTGGGGATGAGAACACAGTCACAGAGACAGTGGGTGAAAATGTCCCAAATTTCACGAAATAAAGACCATGGGTAAATATGATCGGCTTTCCCTCTTTGACATTTTCTAAATTATGTTTGACATTTGAAGCAAAAAGTACAATATTGTGTGACAGCCGCCTCAATGTATGCAGAGAAAGTGTTTATGAAAATTATAAATGGGAGAGGACAAAAGAAATGGAAAGGAGGTGAGGTTTCTATGCTTAGTTCAGCGGGTAAAATGTGGACAGCAGTAGGTCACCGCAGTGATGGGACAGTTCTGCATCTTCACCGCAGTGGCGGTTGTGGGAGTTTACACATGGGCTGCAGTGTGAACTTCCCATGTATGTTGTACCGAGGCCAGCTTCCTGGTTTTGATATTGTGTTATGGTTATCCACATTGTAACCGCTGGGGAAACTGATGAGACGTGTGAGATACTTCTCAGTAACGTCTGTGTAACTCCCTATAACCTATAATGATATCTAAATAAAAAGTTAAAAGATGATGGAAAGAAGTTCCTTGAAAATGATAAGGAAACAATTCACTATGATATTCAGCCATAGTCAACATTTCAGAAGAGAGAAAGATTTTTCAGAAGCTAAGCAGTGGATGATGTGGACTAACTGACTTTCTTAAACTAAAAAATATTAATTGTGGGAGAAAATATGTGGTGAAATAAGAATATCAGATGGAAAAGAAATTAAAGGTTGGCTTTCAGAGAGAGGATGGCAATCCTATCCAGAAATTCAGGATGTGTTCTGTCTTGGTCAGAGGTATACCTTTAAAGTATGAAACTGGTTAAACAAAGTTAATCTTAATAATGTTACTAATTTCTCTGAAACCATAAAACCATAAAATATTTTAGGGATTAAAAACTAATTAAGTTGTAAAACTTTGTCATATTTTTAGAGAGAATTTTTACTGGTAATTTTCTTTCTTGTTTACTCTTTTCTACCAATTATCTTGTATGTTGGTGGAATTTGCTTGTCAATTGAACACCAACAGATGACAAAGAAAGCTTTGAGTGTTAATGATTGCGTGATCATTGATTCATCATTACAATTAGTATGAGACTGTTTCTTATTTGCCAGTACAGTAAAGCCATGGTACTATTCATTTTGGTCTTTTGGCAGCAATGGAGTGTTGTCCTGAACACTTGACAGAAAGTCAATGGCGAGAGTAATAATGAGAAATGCAAAGCCTTGGGCCTTGGATTTACCACCTGGAGCGACATAACACTGCTCCCAAAGTGGCTGTATGGAGTTGTCCAACTGCCAGCATTGATTCTGTGTATGGTTTTTAACTGCTATTACTTTGCTATATTTATTGAAGTGCAATATGAATTAAATCAGACAAATCTGGATTATAAATGTGGCAGTTTCTTTAATAATAAAGCAACAGGTATTATAAAGATAAAACATTTAATTTTAGATTCTATGTTGTTACATTGTTATTATTATTACTATTATTATATTTTAAAGATTTTATTTATTTATTTTTAGACAGAGAGGAAGGCAGGGAGACAGAGAGGGAGAGAAACATCAGTGCATGGTTGCCTCTTGCAAGCCCCCTACTGGGGACCTGGCCCACAACCCAGGCATGTGTCCTGACTCAGAATTGAACAGGTGACCCTTTGGTTCGAAGGCTGGCACTCAATCCACTGAGCCATACCAGTCAGGGCTATTGTTATTATTTAATCCTCTCCCAAGGATACACTTTTTTATTGCTGTAGAGAGCAAAAGGTGGGGATGGGGGATGGTGAAAGAGAGAGGGAGAGGGAGAGGGGGAGGTGGAGATGGGGTGGGGGGAGAGAGAGAGATAGAGATAGAGATAGAGATAGAGATAGAGAGAGAGAGAGAGAGAGAGAGAGAGAGAGACATCAACATTGATTGGCTGCCTCCTGCATGCTCCCAACTGGGGACCAAACCTGCAACCCAGGTATTGAACCTGCAACCTTTTAGGGAATGAGACGATGCTCCAACCAACTGAGCCACACAGGCCAGGGCATGTTATTATTTTTTGAGAAATTTTCCATATAATAAATATTCACATTAAAGGAGTCTCATTTTCTAATTTGTGCTTTCTGATTGACTTTTGTAACTGGGTTGTGAATGCTCGCATCTTTGCTTTACAACTCAATCAAGAGATCAGTCAGATCAGGATTAAATCAATGTCATCTTTTTTTATTTAGTCTAAGGCAGAGACCTCTGATCATTTTATCAGCCACTAAACAGAATTTACCACCTGCTTAGTTTATGTGAGAGTTGGCAAAAGTTCAGTGCTGGCTAACAACACTGTAACTAGATCAGAGGGTTAGAAATTCGATCTTTTAAATCTGTTACACCAAAATGACAAAGTGTTATATGAAACTTGAAGCCCAAAGAGTATTTTCTTCTCATATGCTCTTTATTCATTCATTTTAATTTCTCGGTATTTTTTACATCTGTGATTTCACTTTACACCGATATTCCCCAATTAGACAAACTAACATGCAAAGCCATTTCAATAATATGTGGACAAAACGGTTTCTTTTAAAAAGAGGGATTTTCAGAAATTTTAAGATAAAAACAAGTTTCAGACATGTCAGGAGCTAAATGAATATTTGAGGAAAGAAAGAATGAAGGAAAGGGATCCTCTCATGTAGTAGACAGATGTGTACTAAATTATTTCAGGGTATTCCCTATTTCACTGAAATTTATTGACAGGTAATGAGAATTTAAGAGTCTGCTCTGTTCATCGCTAGCTGCAGTGCCTTGGCCAAGTTGTATAATAAAGTCTCTAAACCTTAGTTTTTTGCCTGTGTCTTGCTCCTAGTCAGGAATTACGTCAGTCATGTCATAGAGCATTTGTTAGCATTACACGAGATAATCCATGCAGCTGCTTCATAACGCTTGTCAATAGTAAGTGACCTAAAGGTTGGCCATTATCATTGTTAATAAACCAAGCTAGGCTGAGAAATTTAAAACCAAAGCTAGGGTAGAGGCATTGCCATTTATAATTTACATAGTGCTTCCATTAATGATCTCAGTTGAATATGACAACAAAACTTAAAGGCCAAAAGCCTCGAGGGTGGGGGTGCTTCACTATGGGCCATGCGACAGCCCCTCCGATGGACGAAAGTGGACTTGTGAACTGTCCACAGAGCACGACACCTCGAGGCTCGGCTCCATTCCCAGGAGGTAATTCACGTATTCTTGGTGAAACCACTGCAGGAGATGAAAGCCTAAGAGGTTCTTCAGACTTTATATTTTCTTCTATGTCTGACAGGACTTTTGCATTTTATGACTTCATAATATTTCTATTAGAGTACAGAGGACAATGTGAGTGCCCCCAAAGGAAAAGTATAACCAAAATTCTTCCACAAGTTATCACTGTCAGTTTGCTCAGAACCAGTCAAATTACCTCACCAGAGACATAGGCTGTGCCACAATCTTGCCTTTTTTAAAATTTTTTGGTGCGAGAGCCTCCTTAGTTGGAGGAACGTGGGTATCTCCATTCTGCTTGGATGTTGGAGAAATTCAGGGAAGAGAAACTCATTAGGAACCAGTCTAGGCAACATATAAGGATATTTAGTATTTGCCTTATGTTTTAAATTTTATTTTCCTTAAAAAATTTATTGAGCAACTGCTAGATTACTGGCACTTGTATTAGGTACTGAGGATACAAAAATGAATGCCCTCAGGTGGTGCAAAGGCCATTTGGTGTGTCTTCCCACCAGTCACACCAGAAACTGGACGGTCCTGACCAGAAAGCCTTTTTCTCCTTCTTGATTCCAGAATGATGATTTGAGCTCTGGGTGTTCATCTAGTTACTACTTGATCTTATCTTGAATAGAAGAAAAGGCTCTTTGTTCAAACGACTGACTGATGTCTGTCTCTTGGACTTCTGAACCTTTCCCCCAGAAGGCTTTATAGAAATGCCTGTTAATTAACAGGTGCCTGGCAGAAAGCATCAAGCTTTCTCTGAACTCTAAGGATTCTCCAAAAATGGTCACTAGTGCTGGTAAGGGAGGAAGCATTAGAATTTCATTTTATACATGAAGAAAATGATGTTCAGATTAACTTTATAATCATGCAATAAATAATTTGTAGAGTTGGGTGGGACCCAAGCAAGCAAAGGGCCGTGGCTGGGAGGCCTTGGTTGTCTTCAGCTAGCAGCCCACCACTTCTGGCTTCAGTGTCCTTACTTTAAAGGAGGTTCAGCGAATTAATTTCAGTGTGGCAACCTTTTCCAGTAAAGGGCCAGAAAGTAAACATTTTCGCTTTTCAGGCTATATGGTCTCTGCAGCAGCTACTCAAACCAGCTGTTAAAGACAGAAAGCAGCCACAGACAATATGGAAACAAATGGTGAGACTTTGTGCTAATAACACTTTATTTACCAAAATAGGTAGCAAATTGGATTTGGCTATAGTTTGCAACCCCCAGGACTAGATGATGTGGAAGTTTTTTCTGCTAATATTTTATGATTCAACTGTTTTGATAGCAATGTTATTTCCCTAGAAAAGTCACCTTAATTATTCACTCACCAGTTGATTATACAGTTTGTAAGGTACTTAAGTAGTTTTCATTGTTTATTGCGGCATTATTCACAATAGCTGAGATATGGAAACAACCTAAGTGTCTGTCAACAGATGAATGATTAAAGAAGATGATGTGTGTGTGTGTATGTTGAAATATTATTCAGCCACGAGAAAAAAGGGAATTCTATCATTCTCAACAAGGATGGACTTTGAGGGTATTATGCTAACTGGCTTAAGTCAGACACAGGAAGACAAATACTGTATGATCTTACTTATATGTGGAGTCTAAAAGTGATAAACCTGTAGAAACAGAGTAGAATGGTGGTTACGGGGGTTGTGTGTGTTTGTGGGTGTTGGGGGCAGATTGGGAAGGCAGTTGGTCAAAGATTACACAAACCTGCAGCTAGAAGATGCATGCATTCTGGAGATCCAACACACAGAAAAGTGCTCTCAGTCAACAACACTGTGTCAGATACTTCAAGCTGCTACACACTGGATCTTGATATTGTCACCACAAGAGAGAAGCAATTATTATGCGACACAATGGAGGCGTTAACTAACACTATGGTGGAAATCATATTGCAGTATATAAAGGTATCAAATCAACATGTTGTACACCTTAAATTTACACAATGTTGTATGTCACTTATATCACGATTAAAAACATATTTCTCTGTTCTTTTCTCTCCTTTCTTCCTCCATTATTGAGTGCCAACTATGTGTATTGCAAATATAAATTATGACTTTAATGTCATTCTGCTCAAGATCTTATGTGTTCAGGATTTTTTCGGTGGGGTGGGGAGCAGGGTGTGTGGGATTGGGGTGCAGGGTGCATGAAGGTAGGTTCGAAGTTACCTCCTTGATGAGCTGGGTGGCTGGGGTGAAGACCCAAATGTGTGGGAGAGCTCCTGGAACACTGGCTCGACCTCAGGTGATCTACAAGGTTTTGCTACGCCAAGACTTGAGTAAGCGTGTTCAAGTTGAAAGCAATTAGAAGAGTATGTGAAGTAGAATTATGGAGAGTGTGTCTCAATTTAGGGAAAAAGATGATCTCTTTTCACAGAAAAATCAAACTGTAAATACAGCTGCACTGTGGCCCCAAGCCACAACCAAAAGGGCAAACTGTGTGGACGCCCTGGCTGGAGGACACTGGCTTCTTGCCCAGAGGGACATCCGTCCTGGGCCCTCACAGCTGTGGGGGGCGCTCTGCGAGGGACAGGAGACTAGCTCCACCTGCGGAGGTTTCAGAGCTTCCCCGAATAAAAACAATACAGCACAAGCTCCAAGAGCAGCGCTGCGGCAAGAGAACTTATCCACTCTGTGGCAAGAGAACTTACCCACTCTACAGAAATGACACTACCACCTGAAGGTTCTTTAAAAACCATGTAATTTTAAAATGAAATTTCTCTTAAAAATATCAGAGAATTATAAATCATGATAGTTTGCCTGTTTCCTCAGTATATTATTTTTAATGCAAATATTACGTTGACTTTTAAAATCACAAAAAGCAATAAATGCTTATTTGAAAAACCTCCCTCTCTCCAAACCATCTGACCCTCCCACTTCCTGAGTAGCTGCTGTGACTGGTTTATTTTTTGTCCTTTCTGACCTTGTGGGTGTCTGTGTATCTGAATGGGTGTAACCAATGATGGTTACTCTACAATGTTTTTGCTTATTGCAGCTACTGGTATCAGCAGATACAAGTTTGTCTAGCTACAATATGGTAATGCCTTTGATCCCAGAAAATGTTCAGATTGGGAAGTAAAAGGAAGACATCCTTAATTACGTACGAGGCAGGTTTAATCCAATACTCTGAAGTGGAGGTTTGGGTATATTTCCGGTGTCAAGTCCTACTTTTATCTAAAATATTTGGATGACTAAGTAAGGGTGCTTGTTTTCCCATAGCTGTGAGGATAATTGTCCACTTTTGCATTTTCCTTTCCTACAGTAGCTCTGACCCTAACCCAAAAGTCTCATGTGCAGTGGTTTACATAAAAACTTGTTCAATCCACGATTGAAGCAGATTATATAGGCTGAGAGACTATCAGACTCCATCATATTGAAATAAGCTAAAAAGTCAATAAATCAAAGGAAGCATTCTGTAAGTCACCCTAAATCAGTTCCCAATTTGCCGTGGTTTGCTGGGATGATTCTGTTAATCCTCACGTTGCTGGGGGATCCTTAGGGCCACTCAGAACTCAGCCCATCACCATGGCTCTCCCAAAAGGCACTGAACACTTTTTTTTTCATGGACTTTTGCCTGTGGTTTCATTTTGCTAATACAAAGAATGAACAAGGCTGGAAAAGAAAAGCTTGAAAGTATATTCTGTTGAAAATTTGAACAATTGTTGTGGGGAGAAAGTTATAGCTAATAACTGCAATTTGCCAAAAGGAAGAATTTTTTTTATGCAAGAAGAAGTTCAGGAAAAATGGATTGTGTTGTGAGTATCCAAGAATAATGAGCAAATGGAGAGAAACAAAAGGAAATTCTACATCGTGCCATCCAAACATGGATGTAAGTTTGATCTATGTACGTGGGGAAATGGTTAAAATTAGAGTAAAGTAATTTCCTGATTTCTGTAGATGAGCTCATTCTTTCAAAAATTAGTAGATCCTATGAGAAAGTAGATTTTCTGTGTTTTCTACAGGAAATTGTGTTAGCTTCAATGCAGGAAGGAAACCAGTAGAAGGAGAAAATCGGTATGATAGTGCTGAGACCGTGTGAGAGAGAAAGGGAAGTGAGAGAGGGGAGAGAGAGGTGCACACAGCAGTAATGGGAGAAAGATACAGAACCTTATTAAATAATAAAACAATGGCGTAGAAAAAGGCCAATCTATGGCATAGAGAAACTCTGAGAGGTGATATTAAGTTCTTATGGCTGTATTTCTAAATACCTGATGTACTTACTTAGAATCTACTGTAATGGTTTATAACTCCTCAAATTATTTTTCCACGACTATAAAGATGATACATCTTAATGCTCAGTTTGATATGAGGGTGGAACCCTGTGCAAAAATTTTATATTTTATGCTTCTCCACTCCCAGGGCAAGTCTGGTCTTCTTGCTCCTGCCCTTCTGAATGCCCCCAGCCCCAATCCCACAGCTGCAGGCAAGCCTGCCTCCTTCCCAGCCAGAATGCTGCAGGCAGTGGCCCATTCCTTAGCACGAGACACACAAAGCCCAAGAAGAGCAGATGCAGTCACTTCCACGGTGTTTTCATGTACTTCTCCCTGTTTGGGGATATTCTGCCACAGAGGACCTCTGGCTAGAGGCCCTCCAATTTGATTTGGATTCTAAACATAACAACCTAGTTCACCCTCCCACCCCTCATCTCCACTGATAGGCTTGCCAGATTTAGTAAATACTATAAACACTACAAATAATTTTGTAGTATATGCGTGTTCCATACAAAATTTAGGGTATACTTAACACTACAAAATTATTTGCCATTTACTTGAAATCTAAATTTAACTGGCAACCTGGGTTTTATCTGGTAATCCTGTTGTTTGAACCTGGAAACCTCCAGACCTTGGGACCGGAACTGTTGCAGGAAGTATAAGTAAATTGTCTCTCAGATAACAAAATCCTCTGAGAGGTGAGCAGAAAATAAGCCATCTGCAATCTCTTCCCACTTTATCCACAACGCCCTTCCCTGAGGTGGAAGTGAGCCAGTGGCCCTTTTCCTTCCCTTGATTCTTCTGAGCAAGGATCTGCATTTTGTGTATTTAAGGGGCGGTTTCAGTACCGCAGGGCAGCCGGCAGGGAGATTGTTAGAGTGAAGAATGGACCAGACACCAGGAAAGGGACGTGTGTAGGGTAGGGAGGACGAAATGGGAAAACACCTAAAGACACAGCGATATGCTACAGGCACAGGGCAGACCTGGAAGCTGCATGTACTGTACAAATGTAAACACACATAAATATGCCGGTGATAATAAAAAATGTTTTTGCATTACATAAATCAACCTTATTTAATTTGTAGGTCTCATCTGTGGCTGTTCTTCTACAGAATTTCTGAGTGAATAAGAACGTACATTTACTATTTCTGCCTGGAGATAGGCAGCCTGGGCAGAGCGCTGAGCTCCCATGACAGAGTGTTGCGTCCCCTGACCCTGACATCATTGTTTGCATTGATCAGGAGTTCATTCCTCAATGAACTCTTGCTGTTTAACCTCTAAGCTTTTTTCCCCCCAAATTCCTCCTTTGACCTCCTATCTCTGGTTAGTAGGATTTTAACTCAGGTTTGAGGACCTATCAGTTCTCAAGCCTGCAGAAGTTCTAGGCTGAATGATAATTATTGACATTTCATCTACCGAGAACAGAAATTGAATGATACAATATTCTGGTATAGGCTTTTTCTTCTGATTTATTCATCATTATTTATCTGGACTCTAGGACTGGCAATCTGGTAGAACTACTCTGTATTGGAGTTATGCTAAATGCAATCATGAAGGTAAGCCTTGTTAAGGTGGAGGGTATTGTCTTCTCGGACCCAAATGCTATGAATCTGAACAACACACACGTCGTTCCTCCTAACTCATGGCTACATTCCCGTGCAGCCTCCAGCGACATGGAAATCAATTAAGCTCTTTTGTCCCTTTCTGCCTACAATCTATTGATAAAAATACAGTTTAATGGCATAAAACTAAATCCAATTTCAAGGGAAAAGAAGGCTCTCTATACAAATGACAGAGGTTTTAAAATAAACAAATCTGCCTGTGTTACAATGAAAGGGAACTTATCAGCTGTTCCATCAATATTACTGAATCATCATTTCTTCCTTCCTATTTTCTCACAGTGATATGTGAAGTCTTTTGGGATAGTCATTTTGTGGGCATCTGGGAATCAATAAAGCATTCCAGCTCTGTGATGCTCAACAATCAGGGTGTGTGATTTGTTTAGGGGGTCACTCCCCTAAAAGTCAGGAACTGATTATGAAGAGTAAGAGTTGTTAGGGATGACTTTGCTGGCTCCTAGGATGCTGTGCAGGGATCTTGTGAAGACCTGTCCCTTACGATGTTCCTCTTGGTCTTGTAGTTGGAATTTCCTCTGTTGAAAGCAGAGATAGTGACAGAGAAAGAAGGTTGGGTGTGAATGTAGCCAGAAGCTGGGGAGAGAGGAAGGCAGGGAAGCAAACCATTGTTTTGTAGGGCATTGGTGGTACTTGGTGACTGTGTGCACAATATGCATTCTTACGGGACAGTGTGCCACAGCTCGGGAGCAGAGGCCGCGCTGGCTGGGGCATGGTGTCACAGGGGACTCAGGGGACAGCTGCTCTGCTCACTCACCCGTACTGCTCTGAATGGTCCTCACGGTGGTGGTGGTGCGCGGTGGGGAGGAGGACCTCAGGGACACGCACTCGTCGTCTTGGGAGCAGCCCTTCTCGATGGCCCGCACGTAGCTGTGGCTCCGCATGCGGAAGCAACCGGGCATGGGCAGGTCCAGGGCTTCCACCGCCTGGGACTCCAGCTCGCTGAACACAGATTCGCACACGGACTCGAACTGCCCGTTCACTTCCATCTCGCTCACCTGTGGGCACAGACAGGTTGCCGTCACACAGCATGCTCTTCCTCCTCCCCAGGGGACAAGCGACCTCTCCCTTCAAGCATCTGCAAACTGCAACTCCCCAGAAAAAAGCAGCGTCTGATGAAATTAAAATCCAATGCATTTTATTTCCTCTACATTACAGACTTATTCCAGTGGGTGCCCGGGGCTAATCTTCCTTATTTATAAACGCAAACCTAGGGAACAACATCTTGGTCCAGGGTCGCAGTTTGTGTATTTCAATGGAACCATTTTTAGCACAAACATTTTAGAAACTAGTATTTTTTTAAAATATATTTTATTGATTATGCTATTACAGTTGTCCCATTCCCCCCCTGCCCCTTTATTTTCCTTCACCCTGCACACCCCTCCCACCCACAATCCCCCCCTTTAGTTCATGTGCATGGGTCATACATATAAGTTCTTTGGCTTCTACATTTCCTATACTATTCTTACCCTCCCCCTTTCTATTTTCTACCTACCATTTATGCTACTTATTCTCTGTACCTTTTCCCCCTCCCTCCCCCTCCCATTCCTCCACTGATAACGCTCCATGTGATCTCCATTTCTGTGGTTCTGTTCCTGTTCTAGTTGTTTGCTTAGTTCATTTTTGTTTTTGTTTTAGGTTTGGTTGTTAATAACTGTGAGTTTGTTGTCATTTTACTGTTCATAGTTTTTGTCTTCTTTTTCTTAGATATGTGCCTTTAACATTTCGTATAATAAGGGCTTGGGAATGATGAACTCTTTTTTTTAAGTTTTTTTTTTTTTTAAGATTTTATTTATTTATCCCCAGAGAGGGAAGGGAGGGAGAAAGAGAGAGAGAGAAAAACACCAATGTGCGGTTGCTGGGGGTCGTGGCCTGCAACCCAGGCATGTGCCCTGACTGGGAATTGAACCTGCGATGCTTTGGTTCGCAGCCCATGCTCAATCCACTGAGCTACGCCAGCCAGGGAAAATGATGAACTCTTTTAACTTGACCTTATCTGGGAAGCACTTTATCTGCCCTTCAATTCTAAATAATAGCTTTGCTGGATAGAGTAATCTTGGATGTAGGTCCTTCCCTTTCATCACTTTGAATACTTCTTTCCAGTTTCTTCTTATCTGCAAGGTTTCTTTTCAGAAATCAGCTTATTGTCTTATGGGAACTCCTTTGTAGGTAACTGTCTGCTTTCCTCTTGCTGCTTTTAAGATTCTCTCCTTATCTTTAATCTTGGGTAACTTAATGATGATGTGCCTTGGTGTGTTCCTCCTTGGGTCCAACTTCTTTCGAGACTCTCTGAGCTTCCTGGACTTCCTGGTAGTCTGTTTCCTTTGCCAGATTGGGGAAGTTCTCCTTTATTATGTTTTTAAATAAATTTTCAATTCCTTGCTCTTCCTCTTCTCCTGGTACCCCTATGATCCAGATGTTGGAACATTTAAAGATGTCCTGGAGGTTCTTAAGCCTCTCCTCATTTTTTTGAATTCTTGTTTCTTCATTCTGTTCTGGTTGAATATTCTTTTTTTCTTCTGGTCCAAACCATTGATTTGAATCCTCATTTCCTTCCCATCACTATTGGTTCCCTGTACATATTCCTTTATTTCACTTAGCATAGCCTTCATTTTTTCTTCTAATTTGCGATCATATTCAGCCAATTCTATGAACATCCTGATTACCAGTGTTTTGAACTGTGCATCTGATAGTTTGGCTATCTCTTCATCGCTTAGTTGTATTTTTTCTGGAGCTTTGGTCTGTTCTTTCATGTGGGGCATTTTTTTTTTTTTTTTTGGTCTCAGTGTGCCTGTTACAATGGGAAGTACAAGGGAACAGTGCCACTTGCTCCACTGTCTGCTAGCTTTCAGCCACTTCCCCTGCTACCCACAAGCAAATTGGGCCCTTCTGGTGCTGATTCCCAGTTGGGTGGATTTGTGTACACTCTAGGACCCTGTGGGTCTCTCCAAGGAACTCTCCTGTGAGGCTGGGAGTTTCTACCTCCACCTCAACTCCCACAGGTGTTTTTAATCAGAGGTTTGAAGCTTTATTTCCCTGAGCTGGAACCCTGGGTTGCTTGGTCTGTCTCACTCGCCAGTTGTTTCTCCTGGTTTATCTGCACGTGAGTGTAGGACCAGTGAGTTGCATGCTCTGGTCCTCCAGCTGCAGCCTTGCTGCGAGTCCTCTCTACCCAATGCCTATTTCCACCTCTCCTACTGGTCTGGATGAATGTTTTTTCTTTAACTCCTTGGTTGTCAGACTTCCATACAGTTTGATTTTCTGTCAGTTCTGGTTGTTTTTTGCTTTTAAATTTGTTGTTGTCCTTCTTTTGGTGGTGCCAGGAGGCACAGTGTGTCTATCTATGCCTCCATCTTGGCTGGAAGTCCCTGAAACTAGTATTTTTATTGTTCCTTTGCAAGTGAATAGTTCAGCTAATATTTTCAGTGCCAACTGAAGCTTAATTTGGTGTAAAGTATAAAAACGGGCCCTATATTTACTAGTAAGATACTCATATTCTTCCCCAAAATAGACCAAATCTGATATGTCAAAGTCTGGAAAAGCACTGTCAAGATTTTCAAACTGTCTATGAACTATCTAAAGCTTTCACTTCTCTTTTTAAAAAGCTGATATAGTCTATAAATTATTTATAAATGCATTAAAAAAAATCTTCCAAATGAGGCCTTCTCTTTTTTGAGGAATGAGTTTTTATTTATTTATATGCCTCTGTAGATAACTTACATTGGATTTGAGCATATCTAAAAGGATAAATACATAAATAAATAAATAAGTCAGATCAAGGGCTCCAGTTTATCACTTTGTAGAGATGAGGCAGTATTCTTCAATTTTTTGTTTCTTTTAGAACTTCATATGTCTAATTTTCCTATTATCAAATTCATGAGTAATTGAGAATTTAACAGATTGAACTATAATTAAGCTTAGAACACAGGGAAAATTATTACAATTTTTGACTGTCTCCTCATTTTGTGTTATCTGAAGATGCACTCCAATAATGATTAATTCTTTAAACTTCAGATAAAAGGGACCAATTTCCTAAAGGCACATAAGTGGGAAGAGACATGGATTTCTTAATAATTTATTATAGTTTAAAATAGTATTTTAACTAATTTTATATAAATAATCCTTGCATGTTTTCAAGGCTGATAATTTTGTATGTATTAAAAATTAAATATATATTATCTACATCCATGCTTTTTTAGGAAATACTTAGAGATGCATTGAAAGTTAAAGGGACTTGATATTTGCAATTCATTGTCAAAGAGCGAAAGAGTTACATGCAACTCTTTTGTAAGTTTGAAATGATTTCAAAGTCAAACAAAGTATATGTATATGTACATGTATAGGTATATATATCATTTATTACACTTTCCATTTTAATCACCATGCCAAACATCACAAAGAAATAATACATCTATCCCTATGAAGTAACAACTGTTAAACTTGGGTAACCAGCTTTCCAGAGGTATGTACCCTCTTTTCTATTTTTCATAAAAATTGAATCATAAAGTAAAACCACACAAAAAAATGCATAACTCAACAAATTATAATAAGGAAAACACCCTTATAAGCACTACCCAGAGCAGGAAACAACTTCTCCAGGCACTCAGAAGCCCCTCCACAGGTGCCATCCTAACCACAATCCATCCCCTCCAAAAACAACCCATACTCTGAGTAGTTGTATTGCAGTCACTTCTTTCCATTTATTTATGTTTTTTTTTTAACTGAAATGTGCATCCTTGGACCATATAGTTTAGCTGTACACATTTTAAAAACTTAGTATATCTTTTAATTCACTGTTAATATATAGGTTATCCTTCATCCATTTTTAAAATTATAGTTCATCTGTTGAAGCAGCTGGGTCATTTGACCTACAGAGATTCCCACTGGACTTGCTAATTTCATACTCATGATGGGATTTAGCATGTTTTTCTGTATTTTCTATGTCTTGAATATTATAAGCTGGATCCTGATTTTTGATCAGACTCGGTCAATCCCTTTGGCAAGACTAGAGGTCATGCATTCTTTCGTTGAGAGGCACATTATTTTCCTTGATGGGTAGTCTTCACGTTGTTAGGTATCATTCGTGCTCAAATGCCCAGATTCATTAATTAATGGGGGGGCTGCAAATGGTGATATTCTAATCCCATCAACTTTTACAGTTACTAGTTAGAACAGGCTCATCAATAATTGCTTCCTGTCATATTATTTGGTTACTCACTGGTTGAGTTCACATGGGAACTCTTCCCTTTCATTTACTAAGATTCAGGATAAAATATTTGTTCACTCTTATCTACAAAAAGTGATCTGTATTTTTAAAAATATCAAAATAAACTCAGTGGACTTAAAAATATTTGATGGTTTTAAATCCAATTAATTTGTTATTCTTAGTGAACTGAAATTTGCCTCAGCTTTGGCCAGTGGGAACCTCTTTGGTTGGCTCCTTGGTCCTTTTGACATGAAGCTAGTGGTCTCAGATGGCTTCCTTGATATCTGTTATCACAAAGGATTGCAAACTCATTCTGTATGTTTCCTGCCCAGTCCTGGAATCAGTAATTTTCCCCAAATACCTCTTTTCTATTAGCAGGAATTGGTATCCCAAGAACACAATCTGGGCACTAGGAAGCTTTGCTGTCATTGCTACTTGGTTAGTCATTGTTACTAGGCCTTTTCAATGGGAAGAAGTAGGCTATGAATTCCTCCGATTCAAACTGTAGGGTTTTAAAGTAATCTCTTCTATATTATACTTATACCTTTATTCCATACTAAATTTTGGATCTCAAGCACACAGAGATGATAGCATTGGGATATCCTACAATTATTCATTTGCTTTATTCTACCATACATGCACAGCAGCCTTAGAATAACAGTAATACTACCACTTTTCATATCATTACTGAAAGCAGCTAATAGTTCCTTTTTGGGGGTGTGCATATGTTCTCTCCATTCTTTCCTCATTTTAAAATAGTTGTGCTATATTTACATGATCATGTAAATATATTTATTTACATGATCATGTAAATATATTTATTTACATGTGCTATATTTACATTATCTTCTACTTTAGCTTGCCTTTAATCTTAGTTTTACTAATAGCTACATTTTTACTGCTTGACACTACTCTTTCATATAAAAAGATTATTTTTTATCAGACTTATACACAAATGTAGGTCAAATAGTTCTAGGTGGCTGATAAAGAAAAAAGCAGGACCCTGAACCACCCTTCCCACTTTGGACTCTGCCTTCCCAGAGACAACCACTTTCAATTCTTTTTTCTGGGTCTTATGGTATTTACATCCATTTTTCCAAACACATGATTATGTAAATCGCTTGACATGTTCATAGACCTTTGGTGACCTCTTGGGTTACCTCCTGTCCTTGTATTGTAATCTATGGCTGCCAAGCCCATTGCTGTCCTACGATCTCCCTTTCCCATCATTCTCGGGGTGCCCTTCATTATCTAGTGGTAATAGAGCCCCTGTTTCCTTCTTTATGTTTATTCCCTCCTTGTGGTGGAGCTTATTTTCCAGTGTTTTCCTGGACAAGGCAGCCACTCTACATCAATGGAAATATCTGTATTCCACCTCCACTCTTACATGTGCTTGTATCTAGAAATCTAGCCTATACCCCGTCTCCTTTTAGGTATTTTCAGGCTTCTCTCCTGACTCTCAGCTTCTGCGTATGCTAGAGGTTGAACAATCAGATGCCGTCCTCATTGCAGAGCCTTCCATGTGAGCTGCTTCCTTTGCCCACCCCTTTCTGGAATATTTTAGGATTTTCTTGTCCTAATGATCTATCATTTCCCCATGATGATTTCTGTGTAGATATTTCTCTGCCCAATGTGCTGGGTGGGCCCTCTCAATTTGCAAAATCATGTTTTTGTACTCTGGGACTATTCCTTAAATTATTTCATTAGTGATTTCCTCCCATCTGTTTTCTTTTTTCTTTCTGGAACTCCTACCCATCAGATGCTGGATTTCAAGAAGCTCAAAAAGTGCCAAGCATAAGAAATATGAAGAAAAATACAAATACATAAAGATACTAATTTAAGATTTAATTTAAAATTCTAAGATGCCAGTTTAAGATACTAATTAAAACTTGAATTTCTAAAACAATATTGAAAAAGAACAAAGCTGAAGAACTCACACTTCTGACTTCAAAACTTACTACAAAGCTTACTACAGTGACTAAAACAGTGTGGCACAGACATAAGTACAGACATACAGACCAATGGAACGGAATTGAAAGTTCAGAAATAAACCCAGACATCTGTTTGCTACTAGTTCTTACATCTGGTCCTTTGGGTTGTCTAAGGCTCGTTGTCTAGTAGATTTCTCAGGAAGAGCTCATGGAAACAATATTCTCCACATTCATCCATGCTTATAACTGTTTGCTTATGTGTTTTATATCTGAAAGTCAGTTTTTCTGGGTACAAATATCTTTGGTTCATATTTTTTCCCCTTGAGTACAATAACATATTATTCAATTTTCTTTTGGCATAAACTATTATTGTTAAAGAGTCTGATGGTAATTTATTTTTTGTTCTTTTTAAAGCCACTTGCGCTTTTTGTTTAGAATTTCAAAGTTTTTTTTTAATTCTTGAAAATCCTGTAGTTTTACTAAACTATGTCTTGGTGTTGATGGTTTTGGGTCAACTTCTCAGGTACATGGTCTGCTCTTTCAAGGTGTAATTTTGAATTATCTTTCTGTTTCAGAAAAGTATTATTTAATTATTGTTATTATTTGTTCTGGTCCTTTACTTTGATTTTATTTTTCAGAGACTTCTATTATCTGTATGTTAAATATTTATGTTTCTCCTGAATCCTTTTTACTTCTGCATTTCTTTTTGTTTTTAAAAATATCCCTCCTTTATAGTGTTGATTTTAGTATATGAAATGTCATATTTATTTGCTCCTGTATTCCTTCTAGTCTGATCTTCATTCTAAAATGAATTTTATTTTGTGTCTAAATCTTTTCTGAGTTCTGTGACTTCATTATAAAATATTAAAAAAATGATTTTTTTAATTTGTTGATAGAGAGAGAGGAAGGAGGGAGAAGTAGAAAGAGAGAAACATTGATGTGCAAGAGAAATGTCAGTTGGTTGCCTCTTGCAAGCCCATAGCTAGGATCTGGCCTGGAATCGAACCAGTGACCTTTCAGTTGTGGGATGACATCAGACTCACTGAGCTGCACCAGTCAGGGCTGTGACATCATTTTTAAGTTTTTACAAATCAGATATATTTTTCTTTCTTGTCCCAATATCATTTTCTTAATGTCCCTGAGTTCATTTGGAAATAGTGTGTTACAGACTCATTCTATTTTGTGGGTGTGTCTTTTCTGGCATATTTTCATTTTTTGTGGCAATGTTATTCTGCACCTCAGACTCTTTTCTTTATACAGTGACTTTGAATGTGACTTGAAGTGGGTACATTTTTTTGGCTCATTTTTCAGTAAAATTAGCTTTTCTGAACTTGAGTGGGTGATACATTCTGGATTCCTCGCTAAATTCACAGGGCTTTCTCTTTCACTGTTTTAGTAGTGTTGCTTTCTGAGATTTTCTGGTTCTCTTGCCCTCACTCCTACCTTTACCTAGACCTTCTCATTTCTTTTTTGCTATTGTCTGTATCTTGCTCATAGCTGTTTTTACTCCCAACTGGCTCTTTTCAGTACTGAGCCCTGTCTTGAAAGGAAATACTGGATGGTTGGTTTCCAGTGTTACATAATGCACTCAGATTGCTCTAGCCTTAACGTGGACACCTTGAATACGCCTGCTGATAGAAAGGTAAAGTCCTTCCCAGTTCAGCTGATGTTCCCAAATAGCCCCCTGTGAGCTTTCCCGAGTACACCTTCTGCTCGTTTTGTTCTGCCACACTCAATCCAACAGTAAAGCCACCGTTGGTCTTTTTCTTTGTCCTCCTACGTAGATTTGGATATGAGGCCTGCTTATTGCTATTGGTGGTTTCTTCTCATTTACTTATATTTTGGGATCATAAGGATATCTTATAACCTCATTTTGTTATAAATATTGACCATGAGTTTTGATTTTTCTATTTAGTTGCTCTGTCTGCTTTTTATAGAGATTCAAAGAGATTCAGACACTAAGTTACTACCACTACATTGTACCATAATTTATTTAGTCACTCCTTTATGGATGATGATTCAGGTATGGCCTTGGAGACCATGCTATGATGAACATTCTTGAGCATTTGTCTTTACATACTGGTGTTTTTATTTCTGTATTAGAGTGCTCCAAAAGTGGGATTCCTTTGCCAAAAGATATTTACCTTTTTCTAGATTTTACCAATTTACTTTCTAAAACAATTGCTCCAAATAGCAAGTAAGACAGAGCTTATTTCTCAGCATGGTCACCAGACTACATATTACTTTTTGCCACTCTGATAGGTCAAAAATTATATTGTGCTCTTTTGATTTGCCTTTACCAGCTTCCTAGTGTATATGAGCACCTTCTCCTGTATTTACTGACCTTCATATATCTTTTCCCCTGGTTCATAAGTTTTGCCACAAATTTTGGGTTGTCTATCTTTTCATACTAATTGGTAGGAACACTTTAAGCAACTGGAATATTGGCTCTTTTTCTTGATGTGCTCAAATATTACCCCATCAATTGTAATTTAATTTTATGATATCTGCCATGCAGCAATACTTAATTTTTAGTTAGAATGGATGTCAATTTCCCTGGCTGGTGTGGCTCAGTCAATTGAGTGCCAGCCTGGGAAACAAAGGGTGGCTGGTTTGATTTCCAGTCTAGGGCCAGGGTTGCAGGCCAGGTCCCCTATCTCCAGTAGGGGGTGCACAAGTGGCAACCACACAATGATGTTTCTCTCCCTCTCTTTCTTTCTCCCTTCCCCTCTGTAAAAATAAATAAATAAAATCTTTAAAAAATAGAATTGATATCAATTTTTATTTTATATTTTCTGGAATTCTTGCTTTATGAGAAATTGTAATTCTTACCACATCATACATATATTCTCCAAGGTTTCATATTAATATTTTTGTTACTCTGTGCTACTGATTAGATTTTAAATCCACTTGGATTTATAGTTTATATGGGAAGGGGAAGTACTTTAATGCTCTTTCTACTATATCATGGGCACTTTGCTTGAATTCTCTGAGTTTCACTTTCCTCATCTGTAAAATGGTTAAAATAATACTGCAAAGGGATGCTTTAAGGCTAAAAATAAAATAATATATACAAATGCATACTATATTTCTAGGCACATGGTAGGCACTGCATAAATAGAGGATATATATTTTTTGAGATAGTATAGTGGGAAGAATGGGACAAATTACTCCAACTCTTTGAGACTGCGTTTCATAAATTAAAAATGATCTTTCTTAGAGTTGATATGAAATTAATGAGATACTATGCAAAGCTTCTACCCTGATCTGGTAAATGATACATGGCAACATTGTGACTGAATGTATATAAATATTGTTATCATTTCCATGATTATGACTACTATTATTAACAATATTATTACCACCAATACCCAATACTAGCAGGCATTAAAGAAACTTACCAGGTAGGACTCAGAATACTTGAGTTTTGGGGTTCTGCCACTGACTAGCTGTATATCATAGGCACTTCCTTCATCTGGGCATTCCTTTGTATACATAGTATGAAGGGGTAATCTAGGTCAAAGTCACAGCTGAACTGCTGGCATCACCACTGAGTACAGTAATATTTAATTTTTAAGTGACATAGACTACAAGAATATTGCCAGAGAAAATATGCCTGTGGGCTTCTAGTTTACCATTTTAAATGAAGATGTTTAAGACTTGGACTTAAAATAAATTAAGACATAAATTAAGCTATTTGGAAATAACAGTTACTATACCAAACATTTAAAAAAATGTGACTTTATAACATTCTTCTCAAGCTTTACTTAAAAAAAACCCATTTTAATTACATGTATATGCAGTAAAAATAGGACAATAACCATATGAAAAGATGTTCCATTATTCTCTAACATTTAAGCACAATCTGTTTTTAGAGGCATTTTATTTCCGTGAGGTATGAATGGCAGAAACAAACCATTTAGTTATTTTAGACCAATTTCTCAGCTGTGGTTCTATTTTAGGGTCTCACTCATACAGATCAGAGAGGCTTCAGTGCTTAGGCTATGATTTCATCATTTTTTTTTTTGTTCAAATGCATTATTTGTTTCATCTATAGCCCCATCATACTATACTATCACCACACCATAACAGTATCACTCCTATCACCACCATAACCACCATCTCTACTACCACCACCGCCACTACTATATTTATTACCACCCTCATCTTCAATACCATCATCTCCACCACCATCATCACTATTACCAATATCTCTACCAGTGCCACTAGCATCACCATCATCACCACCATCCCAACCACCACCACCATTATTACTACCATCATCATCACCACTATCATTATCTCCACCAACATATCCAACACCATTACCATACCACAATTCCTATCACCATCATCACTATCAACACCATCAGCATCACCATCATCACCATCTCTACCACTACTACACTTCCACTATTACCACCATCGTGATCACAACACTACATCGCCATCACCATCACCACCATCATCAGCTGCAGCACCCCCAGTAGCATTAATTCACCTGGATGATCACAATGTCTGTCTTCCAGACTAGCTTCTCTGCCTTTAGTCTCTCATCACCTCCAATATTTCCCACACTTTTTTTTGCCAAATTAACTATCCTGCATCAAAGTTCAGATTATATCTCCTGCATGCTTAAAAGCTTAAGTTTTAATTAATCTTTAAGAAACCTCATTACTAATGAATAAACACCATTCACTGAGCCTGGCATGCAAGAGAATTTATATAAAACTGTCTCTAGAACAGAACTCAGAATAGATTTTCCATTGCTACCTCTTTAAGTATGCTAAGCTCCAACCAAACCAGAGCATTTTCTAGTCTTTGTATATGTTTTAGGCTAGTGTTTTTCAAAGTAAGAATCAGATACTATTTTATTTATTAAAATGCACATTTCTATACCCCATGCCTAGAAGTTCTCTCTTTAAAATCTGAGTACTTAATGTCTTTTTCTTCTTAGCTTCAGGATCTTATTGACAGTTTCATGACCACAAAGACATTCTCATTTGACATCTGGTTTCTTACATATTTTACGGAGCATTTATAAGGACTAATATTTTATTTATTTTTAAAAAGATTTTATGTATTTATTTTTAGAGAGGGGAAGGGAGGGAGAGAGGGAAACATCAATGTGTGGTTGCCTCTTGTGCACCCTCCACAGGGGACCTGGCCAGCAACCCAGGCATGTGTCCTCGACTGGGAATCAAACTGGTGACCTTTGGTTCACAGGCTGGCACTCCGTCCACTGAGCTACATCAGCCAGGACAATGACTAATATTTTAAAAATATAAAGCAGTTGTCATAGTGTCTAACGCAGTAAAGGTGGCTTTTATTGTTAATTCTTGCCCTGCCTACCTCAGAGTGCGTTTGTGGTGTACACGTAAATCCTGTTCACGAGAGCACTTCTATGTTTTTTGTGTGTTCGCCATTAGACTGTAAGCTTTAAGGATCAGGGATTATGTTTTATTCATCACTGAATAACTTGCATAATCCAGACCAGTATTTTGCTCAGCAAATATTAGCTGAGTAAGTATGGTATTTATTTTTTAAATTGTGATATAAAGTTAAATGAAGTGATTCTAAACATCATTACAAAATACCCTTCTTTTTGCCTTTCCAGAGGACTTTTCTGAGGCATTTTCTGCTTCTCCAGTGGTCCCTGAAAGCTGTAAGTTCAGGTCTCCCAAGAGTTCCAGGTTCTTTCCACCCTTGAGCTTAGGCAGTACACCCCTCTCCCACACCCTCTGAAATCTTGGGTAGGAGAGACTGGAAAAGCTATACTGAGTCTCCATCCCCAGTCCTGTTCTTACAAGTGGGCTTCTGTCTCATTACCAAGCCACAATATTCACCGAAGACCACTTGAGGTACATAGGCAGTATCTGATTTCTTGTACCTGGGTCCCTGTCTTGACGACCTGCTTAATACTTGTACTTTTATGATTAGACACTCTCTTCATTTTGCCAGTGATGTCTACACTGTTCTTCTATCCTTCAAGCATTTTACGTCTCACCCATTAACTTCTTGCTGACAGATTTTCTGGTGTTGAGTGTCTGCTCATGAATTTCCAAGGACTCCCTGATGTGCTTTATTTATCTGCAGAGGACCCTTCACCTGCTGGCAGACTGTTGATACCAGATGCTTGTGGGGACTGAACACAAGTAACTTTTAGATCAGACCTCCTGCCTGATCCAGCAGTGGTTTCCTGGAGGGATGACTGCCTCCTCACTTTGTGCGCCCTCAGTGTCCACTCACCCTTGTGCAGTTAATGGCTTGTGGTCAAGATGCTCACCTGGCTGATGGTGCTCATGGCTCGCATGTAGCTCTCATTCCTGGAGCGGAACTTTGGTGACGTGAGCAGGCCTGCAGGGTCAAGGCTGTCTAGGCTTCGGTTGATGGAGACTTCACTTACTGCCCTCAGGTAACTGTGACTCCGGATCTGGAGTTTGGGGGAGTGTTCATTAGAAATCCTGGAAGAGAACAATAAAGGGGGTTCATTTAGTCACATTCTAAAGTGTGGGCAGTAATAAGATGTGACAATACTATCACTGATGAAGCACCTTAAGTGCGAGGGCAAATAATTAAATGCCTTCTTATGATTGATAAATTCCTACATGGTGTCTCAGAAAAAAAAGCTTTTCAGAGGAAATCATCAAGGTCTTGTGACATTAGAGAAAAGTTAAATTCTCTCAAACCATGAACAAATTTCACTATTTACTGTGTTTTGGCCTCCTGGGGAGAGACATGGTAGTTGTGACTCCCTTGCCTCAGAATTCTGTCCTGTGTCATTTGTAAGCTTTTCCTCTGTGCCTCTTTCTTTTCTGTGCTCTCACCAAATAGAAACTTTAATTTAAAAATTCCAATCAAAATAGCAAAACATTATAAAATAAGTAGAAATTATTGTTCAAAAAAGAAATGTACCAGAATTTCATGAAGAAAACTATAAAACTTCATGGCAGGGAATATACAAGGCCTAAATAACTATAAAAAGGAAAATAATTTTCCTGCATGGACATACTGAATATTGTAATAAAAATTAAAATTATCCCAAATTAATCTATAAATTTAAAGCAATTACAAAAATTTCCATAGAATTTTTATTGGAATGTAACAAACTTCAAAAGTTTATATAAGGTTCACAGCAGCAATATTTATAAAAGCCAAAATGTGGAAACAACCCAAATGTCTATCAACAGATGCACAGAAAAGTAAAATGTGGTATTTTCATGCAATGACATATTATTTGGCCATAAAAAAGAATGCAGTACTGAGACATGCCACAGCATGGATGACCTTTGAGAAGATCATGCTAAGTGAAAGAAGCCAGGCATGAAAGATCATAGATTGTGATTCCACTATCAAATATCCAGAGCAGGCAAATCTATTAAGACAGATAGTAGATTAGTGGTTGCCTAGACAGAGCTGGCCAGGCAGTAAAGGAGGAAGGAGATGGCAGAACTGAGGGCTCGTATCTAGCTGGTATGGAGTTGCTCTTTGGGGAGATAAAAAAACTCTAAAATTAATTAGTGATAACTGCACAACTTTGTGAATAGACTAAAAACAGTTGAATTGTACATTTAAATGAGTTAATTGTATGGTGTGTTCATTATATCTCAATAATGTTGTTATAAACATTATATAAGACCTCAAAAAAATCTGATTTCTTTACACAGAGAGTTTGGAGAGTAGAATATAGCGGGCAAATGAGAGAAGGAAAACCAGCCAAGGTGGCTGCAGTATTGTAATACTTTCAGCAAGTAATAAGACTGAGTTAAATGTCATTGGAACTTGAATTGATACATTTAAAATTTTGCATGAAAATTAAATATAGAAAATGGGTAAGAGGAGGATTCTAAACACAGATGGAAAATAGGAATAAATAAAAAAGGAGAGAAATGCAGATCTCATACATAATTTATAGCTAAAGTGATGAGAATAGTGTGGTGTTAGTGAGGGAATAGACAAATCAAAGGAAAATAGATACATAAATTCACAGGAAAATAAATTTATATGCCACCATGCATATGAAAAGATGTTCAATCTCACTAGCAATTAGGGAAATGTTGATAAAAAATAAGATACAGTTTGCATGTCAGATCCATGCACATCCATGTCCACATCCTCAGATGGTAAAGACATTCTTCACATTCAAATGTCCTCTTCGCAATGTGTAATACTGCATTCATTCTTGAAGCTTATATGGAATTACTTTAGTATAATAGCCAAAAAGGATTTACTCAATACTAAACTTGGAGGATTTGATTAGTAGCCACTTTTTGCAACTGTACTGAGGGAGAGACCAGGTTAAAACAAATTTAGAGTTTAACATAAAAAATAGACCTCTTATGTATTTTACTGTTACAAAAGAGAAACTGATTTTTCTAGAATCATACCCTATATAGAACCTTCAAGTACCTGCCAAACATAAAAATACTCCTGCCAGGTCAAGCAAATATTTTCCATGTGTTATACACTATTATGGTGATTTGCACTGGGTCATTGTAAATGCCCATGTCCGAAATTTCAACCAACAAACAAATAAACTGAAGAATTCATTCTCCCTTTACAATCTCTTCTAGGTAAAGAGAGCCCCAGTAGACTCATTATACCTTAAAGTTGACTTCCCTTTAGAATCTGAGAGGTAGATGACAAATGTGTTTCTTTTTAAAATTATTTTATTATTGTTTAATTACAGTTGTCTGTATTTTCCCCCTATCACTGCCCCCACCCAGCCAAATCTCCCTCCATTTCTTGCTTCCACCTTCCCCCTTGGTTTTGTTCATGTGTCCTTTATAGCAGCTCCTGAAACCTGATGAATGTGTTTCTTTAACTATTTTGCAAATTGATCCAGAGATATGATATTGCTATCATAAATGATGAGCTGTTCCAAATGGTTATCAGGGCAGCAATGGGGGTGGATATTTAATAAATGGTGTATATTCAAAAGAAAATGTGAATGTCCACTGTTCTGAAAAATGAGTGTCTGCTGGCTGAGATGGGGAAACAATCATTTTCCCTGGCCACTTGTTAAGAAATAAGGCATAATTCCCAAATTTCAAAGTGAGGAATCACTCACAAAGGATTGAGTAGTTCTATTTTGGCATGTCATTCATGATAAAACAACACATACTTTAATAATACACTAAATAATAAGAAAATGAACTTGTTTATCTTTGCCATTTACAGAGCAGAACTCACAGTTATTAATATAAAGGTACAGTATGCCCATATACTCCTGATGTGGAAATACTTATTAGAAATAACTGGGAATACTTATTAAACAATAACCAAAAATACTATCAGCTGATTTCCCAAAAGAAACCTTGCAGGCAAGAAGGGGCTGTAAAGAAGTATTGAAATCATGAAAGGCAAGGACCTACACCCAAGATTACTCTATCCAGCAAAGCTTTCATTTAGAATGGAAGGGCAGATAAAGTGCTTCTCAGATAAGGTCAAGTTAAAGGAGATCATCATCACCAAGCCCTTATTTTATGAAATGTTAAAGGGTTTTCAACATTTAAGAGAAAGAAGATGATCAAAAGTATGAACAGTAAAACTACAACAAACTAACAAGTATCAATAACTGAACTTAAAAACAAAAACAGACTAAGCAAACAACTAGAACAGGAACAGAATCACAGAAATGGAGATCACACGGAGAGGTAGCAGTGGGGAGGCAGTGGGTGGGAATGGGGAAAAAGGTACAGGGCATAAGTAGCATAAATGGTAGGTACATAATAGACAGGGGGAAAGTAAAGAACAGTACAGGAAACGGAGAAGCCAAAGAACTTATGCATGTGACCCATGGACATGAAGTAAGGAGGAAGAATGCTGGTGGGAGGGGGAATGCAGGGCAGAGAGGAATAAAGGGGGGGAAATGGGATAACTGTAATAGCATAATCAATAAAATATACTTTAAAAAATAACCAAAAAATTGTGCACTGATTGCTTTATGTTCACCTCAAAAGAAAGTTGATTTACTAAGAAGAAACAGAGTATGTATATTCAGAAGTATTAGCTCTCATGTTAGGTTATTTTTTGATGTTGGCCTGTTCAAATGTTATTCATCTTTTCCCACTTTTCACCCAAAATAACTTATGCTAAGTTCACCTCTTGTGGCTAATTAGAACTGAACCGAGCGAGACTTTGGCGTGGACGAATGGTGTTCATTATCACGTCCTTTCACGACAGGCAAAGACAAGATGCCTGCAGGCGACTGTGAGGCAGTGATACAAACAGGTTTGGCCCAGTCTATCAGTAAGGCTGCCATTGCAAAGAAGAGAAAATGCAATAATACTCAGACCATGAAATTTTAAACCAAGATTTCAAAAGAGAAAATGACTAGCTTTATTACTACAAATGTAATTTCATAAGATAAATAAGCTCTGGAGAATCTAGTACACAGTGTGATAAAAGTTAATAGCAATATGTTGTATACTTGAAATTTACTAACAAAAATCTTTTTAATTTTTAAAATTGAGGTATAATCGATATATAACATGAGGTTAGTTTCAGGTATACAACATAATGATTCAGTATTTGTGTATATTGTGAAATGCTCACTACCATGAGTCTGGTTAACATCTATCACCACATAGTTATAATACTTTTCTTGTGATGAGAGCTTTTAAGATTTATTCTCTTAGCAACTTTCCAATATACAATATAATATTATTAACTATAGCCACCATGATATGCATTACATCCCCATGACCCCAGAATATTATTTATTCTATAACTGGAAGTTTGTTCACCCCCAGCCCCCACCTCTGGCAACCACCAATCTGTTTCTAGAATCTATGAATTTAGGGGTCTTTTTTGATTCCACATATAAATGGGATCACATGGTATTTGAAAATAGACCTTAAAGGGTCACCGCACACAAAACTGTGAGGTGATGGATATTTTAATTAACTTGGTCTTGTACATTTTAAATATATACAGTTTTTGGGATCAATTGTTTCTAGTACTAATTTTATGCTGACAATTCACAAATCTATTGGTAGCTGTTGGCTTTCCCTGAAACTTTAAAACTAAACTCTTATTAGCTACTGTACATTTCTACCTGGATGTTACACAGGTATCAAAAAATCATCACCTCCCTGCTTGGTGTGGCTCAGTGGATTCAGTGCCAGTCTGGGAACCAAAGGGTTGCTGGTTCCATTCCCCATCAGGGCACATGCCTGGGTTGCAGCCCAGATCCTCAGTAGGGGCACAGGAAAGGCAACCAGACATTGATGTTTCTCTCCTTCTCCCTCCCTTCCCCTCCGTCTAAAAATAAAGTAAATAAGATCTTTTAAAAAATCATCACCCTTTCCCTCAATTTTGTTTCTTTTCTTTTATTCCATGTTGAGATGAATGACACTGAAATTTACCCCATTACCAAACCAGAAATTTGGGTGTTTAATCTATGTCTTTTCTTAACTGTCCAAATTCCATCAATGATACAGTTTTGTCAGTTTCACTTCCTGTGTGCATTTAATATTATTTTCTTCCACCCTGGACCAGTAGCTCAGTTGGTCAGAGCGTCATCCCAGTGCACAAAATTATCTTCTTCCTCATCTTCAACCCTTCCTGCTCCATTACATCCTCAGCTCAAGCTTCCTTCTGATTCTCCTAAACCAGGCTCCTGGGCACCAGCCTTGTGCCCTCGAATGCATTTTTCTTTTCCTGCTCGTGAAAGGACACTCCTGCTTAAAATCTTTCTGGGAATTCTCTTCACTGACAGGAGGAAGTCTAAATTCTTTACTTATTTTCTACTATTATTTTGCTACTTCCTTGCATACCATGCATAGTTCTCACATTTCTTTATCTTTGCCTATGCTGCTTCTTTTCCTTGAAATATGCACCTTCCTCCACTTTCTACCCACAAAACTCTTACTTCACCTGATTCAGCAGGTCACTAGGAGTTAGAACATTTATTTAGGTCAATTATCTTCAGAAAGCTGCCTCTGTTCCCCCTAGACTAAACAAAGTACTTCTCCACCTGTACTCTGATAGTGTCCTTTATATTTGTCTGTTAAACACTTTTCTCATTATTGTAGTTTTTTTTGTTTACATGTCTGTGTACTCTTAGATTATTGAGTTCTTAGAAGGTAGAATCAATTTTCATTCATTTTGTTACACAGTGGTACACTGGCACTTCAATTTTTTAATGCCTGATAACAATACCTAACACTTCCTTAAGTGCTTCCTTTATGCTGGGCACAGCACACGAATTACCTCATGAAATAGATGAAAAGCTACATGCATAAATGAATGAGAGGGTAAATCAATTGGTCATTACTGTAGATCTGAAACAGTTTTCAAAATTTCAAAGTTTTCTTTTTTTACTTATAAAGACTCTATAAAGGATTTTTAAAAGCTTTATTATATATAGCTCACATACCATGGAATTCAACATTTTAAAGTGTACAATTCAGTAGTTTTTAGAATATTCACAGAATTGTGCAACCATAACCACTATTTAATAAATTTTAGAACATTTTAATTATCTCTGACTCTCCCTGTCCTCCCAATAATTCCTGATCCATTTGTAGTCACTTTCCATTCTTCCTGCTCCCAACTCTTCGAAAACTCTGTCAGCCTTCTGTCTTTATGCTTTTGTCTGTCTGGGGCTTTTCATGCATATAGAATCATGCAATGTAGCATTTTCAAATGGTTTCTTTCACTTATCACAATGTTTGCAAGGTTGATCCATGTTGTACCATGTTTTGGTACTTTATTTTTTTTTATAGAGGAATTATATTCCACTGTATGGATTTATACCACAATTTATTTGTCCATTCATCAGCTGATGATATGTGGTTTGTTTTTCCTTTAGGCTAACACAAATTTGCTGTAGGAATAATCATGCACAAAATTTTCCACTGGAATATGTTTTCAATTCTCTTGGCCACACAGGCCTTATAGGGAAATATTATTCCAGAGAAAAGAGCAAAAACTTTACATATGGGGTGAAACTAGCAGAAAGGCAGAGTGAGGACTTTGATGAGTTTAATTCTATACAAAAGCAATTGCAAAAAAATAAAAAGTGGCAAAACTATGAAAACCAATCATTTCAGAACTCTGGAAGCCAAAGGCAGAAAACAAGTGAAAGTTATGTATTAAAAACCCCCTGCTGAATGCAGATGTAGGAGTGGAGTCTGTCCTGAAGATACAGGACAGTATCTGGAGATACACCCATTCCTCCACTCCCCAGCTCCATGGCATAGTAGCTGTGAGCAGATGGCAGCCTCAGAATCAATGGAGGGGGTGCACTTCTTAGAGCTCTGCTGAAAGCACTATTTTCAGTGCACAGTGGCATTTTTATTGATTTCACAGCTCCTTGTAAAAGCTCCATTTCAAGGGCATTGATGGTATTTGCTCTGACTGGAAGTTCAGTTCTGTGGAAAAATCCTACCCCCAGGTTGTTATCCAAAACAGTAGGAATTGGTTGAAGTTAACATCATAGCTACTTAAGGCTATAATTTCAGCTGAAGCAAACAAGAGCTGAGCCCAACACTTAAAAGAAAGAAAGACCTGGAGAACTTGATGGCCCCAGACGATACTGAAAAGTTTTGATGTATTGCTAAGGATCTGGATTTAATATGTGCCAGAGTAGACCTGGGACAAGCAACGGTCGTTTTCATTCATCTGTGGCTTACTTTGAAAATGCACAAGCAGGAAGTAAAGACCAAGGCTGATTTGTAAACTATCTGAAATTCAGAAGTGTACCTTTATGTACAGATGCCATTGGCAAAAGGTGGAAGACTTACTGACTTAAGATATTTAAGAAAATATTCTGACCAATCGTTGGTTGATCACTGAACTATGGTGACTCCAGGGTGAACCTGACAAAGTCAAGTTTGAAAGTAAAAAATTGTTTAAAAGGTAGCAGAGAAGCCAGTGGCTACATGATGCAGGGAATATAAACTCTAAAGAAAATAGTCCAGGATTGGTGCTAAAGTTAAGCAGCAGAAGGGCAAAATAAACAAACTCAGAAACAAAAGGAGACTGGGGTCTTGGGAGAGAGAAGATGGAGGGGGAATCTATAGATAAAGAAACTCAAAATACAGATCATATAAAGAAATGGGAAACACGAAATGTAATCTAGGATCCATGCTTCGATGCCAAAACTATAAAGAAATACGAGGGAATGATCATCATAAAGGCCAGGATAATGACTGCTTTTTAGGGGAGGGAGACAGCTGTGATTGGGTCTGGAGCAGCTGCCAAAATTCCACTTTTGATTTGGATGGTAGTTTCAAGGGTATTTGCTTTATAATAATTCATTAAGTATAAATTTTTTTGTAAGATTTTCTGTATATGTATTTTAATTTTCAGTTATAAAGGTTTAAATAAAAAATGGGGAGACATCTGATTCAAGAGTTACTATAATATATAAAATGTACAATTTTCACAAAGAATTAACTTTAAAACTTTGTAAGTATAAATGTGTGCTTTGTATGACACTAATGGCCCAGAGGAAGGGGAGCAAAGGGAGCTATATTGGAGAAAATTTTCTATCCACAATCGAAGTTGAATTAATATTGAACTGAATTAGTTTATTTCAATTTCATATCCATATTGTAATACCCACGGTAACTACTAAGAAAATAATTTTAAAGATATTAAAATTATTTTAATAATTTTTATCTACCTACTCTTAGAGCCCCAAAATACATGAAACACAAACTAATGGAATTAAAGGGAGAAGTAGATAATTCAAAAAGAATAGTTGCAGACTTCAGTACCCCACTTCCAATTATGGATAATACAATTACACAGGAAATAAGCAAGGACATAAAAAACAAAGGAATTTAAGTGGTATATTAGAGAAAAACATATAAAACAAAAAAGGGAAATAATAGGGGCCTAGAGGAGCAGAAGAGACATGAGACATACAGGAAACAAATAGCAAAACGGTCAATCTAAATCCTGCTATGGTGATATTAAGTATAAGTGGATTAAACATCTCGATCTAAAGACAGAGATTGTGGGGCTGATTGAAAAGCAGGATCCAACCATGGGCTGCCTACAAGAGACATACTTTATTTTTATTTATTTTTTTTTAAGAGACATACTTTAGATTGAAAAGCACAAATAAGTTTATAGTGAAAGGATGGCAACCCCAAAGAAAACTGGAGTGGCTATATTAACATTAGGTCAAATACACAGTAAGACAAAAATGTTACTGGAGACACAAGGGATATTTTATAATGACAAAAGAATGAATTCATTAGCAAAAAAGCTAAAATTATAAACATATATGCACCTACTCACAGAGCCCCAAAATACATGAAACACAAACTAATGGAATTAAAGGGAGAAGTGGATAATTCAAAAAGAATAGTTGCAGACTTCAGTACTAGACTTTCAATTATGGATAATACAATTTCACAGAAAATAAGCAAGGATATAAAAGATTTGAATAACACTATCAACCAACCAAACCTAACAGACATCTATAGAATACTCTACTGAACGAAATTAAAATACATATCCTTCTCAAATGCACACTGGAACATTAGCTAGGACAGACCAGAGATTATGTCACAGAACAAGCCTGAATACATTTAAAAGGACTGAAATTGCACAAAGTATGTTCTGTAATCATAATAGAATTAAATTAGAAATCAAAAACAAAAGGAAATTTTGAAAAGCCATGGCTATTTGGAAATTAAACAACACATTTCCCAAAACCCATGTGTCAAAGAAGAACTTACAAAAGAAATTAGAAAGTATTTTGAAATAAGTAAAATTTGTGGAATGCAGCTAAATAAATGGTTAGAAGAAAATCAATAGGTATAAATGACTATATTACAAAAAAGAAATGATCTCTAATTATAATGTAAGCTTTCACCTTAACAATAATAAAAAAGAAGAGAAACTTAAACTCAGTGAAAGCAGAAGGAAAATATAATAGCCACTAGATTAAAAATTAATAAAAAAATTGTTGTTTTTGAACAAAAGTTTTTTTTTAAAAGAAATGCTAGCACTTTCAATAGATGACTAAAATTAGGAATGATAAAAGATGTATTATAACTTGCTTGTCAGATATTTAAAAATTGTAAGAGAATACCAAATTTAACAACTTAGATCAAATGGACAACTTTTTTAGAATCAAGAAAAAATTACCAGAACTAATTCAAGAGGAAATAGAAAAGCTGAATATATCCAGAACAGGTAAATAATTGAGCTTGTAATTAAAAATATTTTTATAAAGAAAAGCCTAGGCCCAGATGGTATCACTGGTGAATTATGTCAAACACTTCAATAAATAATCAATACTCCCGAAACTGTCCCAGAAAACAGAAAGAAAAATGATTACTTTTAAATTCATTTCATAATACCAAAGTCAGGCAAAGATGTTGCAAGAAAAGAGAACTATAATAGCCCTGATTAATATAGACACAACAGCCTTCAAAGAAACAATAGCAAACTGAATGCAAAACATACAAAAAGGATTACAGACTATCACCCAAGTCTGATTTATTTCAGGAATGCAAGGTTGATTTAACATCTGAAAATAGATTAATGTACCATATTAATGTACCAGAATAAAGAAAAAAACATGTGATCAATAGAAGTAGATAAATCATTTGAAGAAATCCAATACCTATTCAAGATAACAAAAAAGTCTGAATACACTTGGATTAGAAGGGAACATTAATTTTACAAGAGTCTCTATAAAAACCTACAGGTAACATTACTTAATAATGAAATAGTGAAGACCTTCCCCATAAGATTGGAAGCAAAGTATGGATGACTGTTTTTGCCACTTCATTTCAACATCATACTGGAATTTCTAGCAGTGCAATCAGGCAAGAAAAAGGAAAAACAAGTTACATAAATAAATACCTGATATATCATGAACTGATAAATGAAATCTGGACATTGGATGCAAGCCTTGGTTTTTCGTCATTAACTATTTCAGTGACCTTTAAAAAATTACTTGAAATTATTGGAATTCAGTTTTTTCATTTGTAAAATGAGAGACCTCTAAATTTGTATGATGCTATCATAATGGTGGCTTCAGTTTAAAGTAATATTACTTATGATAATGACCACAATTGGCTAAATATTTACAGATTATAGCAAGGATTGCAGGTGCCTAACTTTTCTTCCTGTGTTCCAAATGCTCATATTACTAGGCACATGAAGTCCTTTTTTCAAACTTTGCTTCTTTTGCAACACCATGTTGTTCCTTAAACATCAAGTTTTCTTCTGTTTTTAGGGTTGTAAGTTCATAAATGGATCCATTCCACCTACTGATTAGCCCCATCAGAGAAGCACAGCTTAGACACAGGGGCACCTCCTATGGTTGAAGATACAAGTTGGAGAACAAACTCTTCTAGATTCTCTGCTACGTTCTTTGCTGTTCTTTCTCCATATGTGTTTGACATGGGGGCTGAATGCCAGCATTATTTCTGGGAGACACTGCAATTGTCAAGTGCTGTAGACCTTGCTATGTCTCAGAGGCTCAGGGTTCAGAGTCGGGGTGAAAGGGAATTGGGGGGAGAGTCTTGAGGATTCATTTGATGCTACAGCTTTTTAAGTAAAAAGCTGCATCAGCTTTGCTCTGTGGAAAACAGAACTGATGTGGGTGGAGATTGCTGACTATTCAGCTGGGGCAGCTATCTAAGAGCGACAGGCTTACTACGTGCAAAGCCTTATGCTAGAAGCTAGGATAACCCATTTTACTTATGAAGTGGGCCTTGTCCAAAATGAAGGTGCAGTTCTTTCCATAATAATTCATCAGACGTGGAAATTATCAACACAAAATAGAATGTTTTGAGTGTGCCAAACATATTTTCCATCATGTTTAGACTTTCTGATGCTTGGAATTCAAACGATGTTTCCTCAGATTCTCTAGGCTATGCAACATTAGTTTTGAAGCAATACAAAACAATGCCAGGTATTAATGCTTGTGCTAAACGTTATGGAGGGTTCATTGTTCCTGCCTTTGAGTACTTTGGTCTTTCAGGTGAGACAGATACGTGGAACTAATGTCAAGATAATCTGTGTTAAGCTTATAATAGCTGTTCAAGAGAGCAGCAATAAGAGGGTTAAAAAAGAGGCTCATTTGGAATGAAGGTGTTAGGAAGAACTTCAGAGACAAGACGGCTTTGAGTTCCAGCCTGAATGATTAGTCTGGTACCAGGTAAAAGTGAGCCAGACAGAGGTATTTCAGACCCAGGGACCCATGAGGGCAGAAGCTTAGAGGCAGAGGGTGCAGGTCAGTGCTGGGCATGATAAATATCCAGGATGCTGGGGTACACAGGCCTGGGCCTTTTCTCATCAGAGGCTTACTGAAGTGTGTTGTCACTATCTTCTGGTCAGTCTCCCCCATAAAACTTTGGGTTTCTAAGGATACTGACCACATCTGGGGTTATGGGAACATATGAATTCCACCACTGTATTCCCAAAGCTCAGCATAGTGGCTGGTATTTATTAGGCTGCCTTAAGTATTTGTTGAATAAATGTGAGAAGGGAGAGTGGTAGGGTCTGAAGTCCCCTAAGACAAACAAGAGGCTCAGTAAGAACTTGATGAGGATCTGAAGAAAATCAGGGTACCATGGAAGACACAGACCTGAGGGGTGGTGTAAGGGAGACTCAGAACTGGCGGTGGCTGAGGGGGTCATAAGGGGCGACTGCTGACTTCCACTGCTGGGTGACAGAAGGCAGTGTGGTGATGTCTTTTACCATGATATTTAGACATGTCAGGTCAGGAGTACTTCTTTCTTTCTGTGTAAGGAAAGAAACTTTCTTAATACTTCAATGTGCCCAGCAGAGTTTTATTGCTGGCCGGCTAAGGGTACAGCACTTAGTACATAAAGAATGGTTTCCAAGGAACCCCATGGAGGAATTTTGGGCCATGGCCTGCATTAATCATCGAAGGCCTCTTTGTGAGTACATGGTGATATACACTTAGACAAATAACCACCTAGAATTGAAGTGAACAGAGCAGTGGGGGTCCTTCTCTCTCTTTCTTCTACTCCATGGTTTCCAGTTTTATAAAAATAATTCTTATGCATTACCTTAGAATGATTCTTGCAATTATCTTTGCTTTAGTTTGCTTAGGACCAAACTGATCATCAAATCAATTAGAATAATTCAGACAGAAATTTGATTTGCTGTGGGAGGTGGTGGCCTTTAATATAAGTAGTTTCATGGTGGGGTGCTTGCTCTGCTGACCTTGGCTCTGCATTCAGTAACCTGACTCAGCTGAGCCTCAGTTGGTTCTAGGGGTCTGGGCAAACCACACTATCTTTTTCCTTAAAATAGAGATAACAATACCCACTTTACAGAGTTGTGAGAATTTACTCACAATAAGCATCTCTCTGTCTGTGTGTCTTAGTGTGGCAAAATATACATAACATAAAATTCACCATTTGAACCATTCTGAAGCATGCAGTTCAGTGAGTTTGAGAGTTTCACATTTTTTTGTGTAACCATCAATGTCATCCATGCACAGAACCTTTTCATCATCTCAAACTGAAACTGTCCCAACCATTACACACTAACTCCCCATTATGCCCTTCCCACAGACACCAGCAACCATCATTCTACTTTCCGTATGTTTGAGTTTGAAAACTCCAAGTATCTCATATAAGTATAATCATACAACCTTGTTTCACTTAGCATACTGTCTTCAAGGTTCATCCATGTTGTAGCATGTGTCAGCATTTTCTTCCTTTAAGGCTAAATAGTATTCCATTGTGTGCATTTAACCACATTTTATTATCTATTTATCTGCTAATGGATGCTTGGGTTACTTCCAATTCTTGCCTATTGTGAATGATGCTCCTATAAAAATGAATGTAAAAATATCTGTTTGAGTCCCTGCTTCCAATTCTTTTGAATATATACCAAGAAATAGGAAATCTTTCTCTAACAAAGAACTTAACATTTTCTATTTCCTTTTTTAGCAATTAAGTTACCAAAAAATTTGGGGACTAACGTAATAAAAACAAAGCATCACTTTCCCCCCTGAAAAACCTCTCTGTATAGTTGACCCTTGAACAACACAGAGGTCAGCAGCGCTGGCCTCTGTGCAGTTCAAAATCCGCGTATATCTTCTGACTGACCAAAAACTTAACCTCAGCCACCCTTTGCATCCAATCAGTGGCTGGGAATCCGAGCTGGGAATCTGCACCGGGAATGTGAAAATACTGTTTTTGATCTGCAGCTGGCTAAACCTGCAGACGTGAAACCCATGGCTATGAAGAGCTGGCTCCATGTACTGAAAAACTCTGCCACAAGTGGACCTATGCTATTCAAACCCATGTTGTTCAAGGGTTAGCTGTACATAGTTATACTAAATTTTAAGGACACTAAATAATGTAGTATTTCAGGGACCATTATTGGTATGGCTAAAAATAGAAAAGATGATACTTCTATTATTTGGTGGAAAGTACTGTACTAAATCTGAGTATATATTTACTGCTCTAGTAATTGCAAAACAGTAATATAGCTAAAACTCAATACAGTATTAGGGAGAATAAATTGCATTACCATGACTAAGACATCCAGGAAAATAATTCCATAAGCAGAGATTACAGAGAAACTGATCATAGTGGGGTCAGGTTATGGACTGGAAAGAAAAGACATCAGAGAGATGAAAATTAAAGCCACAGTGAGATACCACTTCACACTGGTTGGAATGGCCACCATAAACAAATCAACAAACAAGTGTTGGAGAGGATGTGGAGAAAAGGGAACCCTAGTACACTGTTGGTGGGAATGCAGACTGGTACAACCACTGTGGAAAACAGTATGGAATTTCCTCAGAAAACTAAAAATGGAACTGCCTTTTGACCAGGCAATTCCACAGCTGGGATTATACCCTAAGAATACTGAAACACCAATCCAAAAGAACCTATGCATCCCAATGTTCATAGCAGCACAATTTACAATAGCCAAGTGCTGGAAGCAACCTAAGTACCCATCAGTAAATGAGTGGATCAAAAAACTATGGAACATTTACAGAATGAAATACTGTGCAGCAGAGAGAAAGAAGGAGCTCCTACCCTTTAGGACAGCATGGATGGAGGAACTAGAGAACATTATGCTAAGTGAAATAAGCCAGGTGATGAGGGACAAATACCCTGTAATTTCACCTTTAACTGGAACATAATCAACAAAAGAAAAAAGCAAGCAAAATATAACCAGAGACATTGAAATTAAGAACAATCTGACAGTAACCAGAGGGGAGGTAGGAGGGAATAATGGGTTGAAGGGTTTTTAGGAACTACTATAAAGGACACATGGACAAAACCAAGGGGGAGGGTGGAAGCAAGGGAGGGAGGTGGGTTTGGCTGGGATGGAGGGGAGTGGTGGGGGGAAAATGCAGAAAACTGTAATTGAACAATAAAATAATTTAAAAAAAGAAAAAAAGACATAATATCATCACCAAGAAAGACATGATGACAATTCAAATGTACTAGTTAGTAAAGAGCCTAAAACAGTAATTCTTAGGAGGGACTGGAAATAGTGACCTACATGCTGCTTTGAGTTGAATAGAGAACATTTCTTTCAATTTAAAAAGTGTTGGGGTGGAGCAGATATACTTACACAGATGTAAGTTGACATTGACAAATTGGAGCAATTAAAGCCTGTGTAAAAGTATTTTGATAAATTTTTCACAAAGTGCTTCATATTCTGACTTCATTTTAGGAAGGAAAAAAGAAACTAAAGACAGACTCTTAAATAATTCTTTTAATGTTTGTTCTCTTCTAATTCCCATTGTCAAATGCTCTTTGTCTATTCTCATTATCAGCATGCCAAAAGGTCACGAAAACATCTCTTCCATGCAGTGAGTAGTCTTTAATTGTGAACAAACTATCATGTCCCAGTCAAGCTCTCTTCTTCAGGTGACATGCTTCCTTTATCTAGTCCATTTATGTCAAGATTTCCAGGCTCTCCATTACCTTGATGGCTCATCTCTAAAGTCAGTCCAATTTGTTATTTTCTCTTTGATAACAGAGCACCCAGAACCAGGCTCAGATTTTCAAAGGTGGGCTGACAAGTGCAGAGAACAGAACGGCCACCATGGTCTGCTCCACGGTAAGTCCTCCTGGACATGGCCTGAGAAAGCTGTGGGTTGCTTGTCCACAATCATGCTGTTAGATTTTGGTTAGACATCATTGGACAACTCTGAGATCTTCATATCAAGTGATGGTAGGTCATGCCAATGTTTGCCCTTTCATGTGTGTTAAATGAAAACCAAAAGCTAATCCTATCATCCCCAGGATATATATATAATCAGCTGTCCTTGTCAGTTATATGTCACCAACAAATGTGACAATAGAAGCTAAAGTAACAGAAATCCAAATTAGTATTGCAAGGGCTAGGCATTCAAGCACTTTATCAACAATGTCTTGTTTACTTATCACACCAGTATTATGGATTATTATAATAATTATGTGGCATTATCATCCATTCTTTACAAATAAGGAAACTAAGGCTGACAAGTTTGTAAACTCAGAATTGAAAATTAGGTCTATCTAACTTTTGTAGTCTTAACTACCTGTGCCCTCTCCATAAGCATGCCATCTATTTCTTACCACATCACTTGTAAAATTGTTGACAAGGATGGAGTAAATCAATGACCTCTGAACAGGCTCAGTTTATTAATAATACAGTTTTTGTTATAAGGCTATTTCACATATGCCCCTATTACCTATGTTTCTCTGATTTTTGTTTTTTCCTGTCAGTCAGTTGTGATCCACTGTTTTAAACCTGTTCAAAATGCAATTACATTCCTCTGACATGTCTCAACCATTTCAAAGAGGAAAATATAGGTACTTCTGCATATGCCTTGTTAGTAAATCTGTGTTGGCTCCCTGTTTTCTAAATCATCTGTTTTAGACAAACGACCTGTTTAAAAATTCATTCTGAAATTTTTCAAAAGATTTACATTAGGTTAACTATTTGCAATTTTTAGAATCCTTTCTTTGGAAAACAAAGATAATATTTACTTTTTTCTTTGTATTTTTCCGCAGTTCGTAAAATATTACCAACAGTGATTCTATAATCATATCTAAGTTTCTTCAGATGAAAACTAAAATTTTATGGCTTTATATGATTTTGTTCTTATTTTTAGCTCTAGATTGGACTTACATAGTTGGCCATATTCTTTATGTATGACCAGTTCAATTGTTTTAATTCACAACGCTATTACATATTGGGGATTATCTTGCAACCTAGTATAAATATGGCTTCTAGACATTCAGGGCTGTTACTAGCCCATGTAGTACTTTTGTACAAATTAGAAAAAAGATACCCTTTTTTAAATAAATTATGTTTAGATTACTATATTATGGTGTAACCTGAATAACTAATGGCAGATCCCAGCCTAAAATGGCCCTGTGGGTCTGGCTACAAATATACGCACTCACACACTCTCCATACTTTGGCTCAACCTCACACAACAGAACAGTTTCAGACAATAACAGTTTTAGACAATCAAATATCAGAAAAACTGTGGTTTTACCTACATACATGACAGCAAAAGCTGTGTGGGGAGCTTAGACTTCCACCCTACTGAGACTGTAATGAGGTGCCCCAGCAGTGCCACCAAGGTGGTATCAGAGAGGGCCAGGTAGGGAGCTGGGACTTTCATCCCCGTGAGGGTTCCCCCATCTCTATGGTGTTAGTGAAGACCAAGTGGGGAGCCTGGACTTCCACTCCCACCCAGCGGTAAGAAGGCATCTCTGCCCCTCTTTACAGGGGTGGTTCCAGAAGAGGCCTAGTGGGGAGTCAGGGCTCTCATCATTAACCAGTGGTAACAAGGCTGTCCCTAAAGTGGTGTCAGTGGGGAGTGTGTTGGGAGTCAGAAGTCTCAACCCCCACCGACAGTAATGAGAAACCCCCACTTCAAGTATGAAGAGAGTTTGAATGGCGTCTTGGACTTGTACAACTCCTGGCAGTAGAGAGGTGGTCTCTCTGATTCCCCTGCTGGAGTGGTGTTAAAGTGCCAGCTGGAACAAAAGGCTTGAATAACATCTATAGCCTCATAACATAATACAAAAATGTCCAGTTTTCAATTGCCATACTAAGAACCAGGAAGATTTAAAACTATGAAAAAAGATAATCAACAGATGTCAACACCAAGACGACAGAGATGTTAGAATTATCTGAAAAAACTTTAAAGCAGTCAGGGCAGTAATGTCTCAAAGAATAATTATGAATGCACCTGAGACTAGTACACATCGTCTCAGCAAAGAAACAGAAGATACAACATAGAGCCAAATAGAAATTTGAAGACTGAAAATATAATAACAAAGCTATAAAGCTTCATGGATGGGCTCAGCAGCAACTCTGTATATTTGTGGTGATAGAAAGGCTTTGTATCTTGTGTGTTGTACTATACAATTTTGTAAGATGTTACCACTGAGAGGAGACTGGGTAAAAGCTATATGGAATCTCTCTGTATTATTTTTTATAACTACATGCAAACCTACGATTACATTAAAATAAAAATTTACTAAAATAATCATTCTATTCTCAAATGATGAACAGGTTAGAATGTGTAGTTGCTCCTTGACCTACTATGAAGTTACATCCCAATAAAGTTATTGTAAAAAGTTCTGGCAACACGGTACACTGTAGGGTATCAGTTGTTTATCCTTGTGCTTGACCTTGATGTGCGGCTCAGTGCTGCTACCCAGTATCATGAGAGCATTATGCCACATATTGCTAGCCAGGAAAAGATTATTCAAAATTCAAAGTACATTTTCTACTGAATGCATATGGCTTTCACCATCATAGAATCAAAAAATTGTAAGCCAAACCATGTGTTGGCGACCATCTGTAGAAAAATATTAATAACATGGTCCCTGGCATACTCTAAAACTAAATGTTAGAACTGAGTTCATGCCTGAGAATAAGCAGAACCAAGTTAATCTCCAGATTTTTAAACCTCTGGTATGATGAATCAGGGCCTATGTGTGTGATTGTGAGCAATGCACACTTTAAGAACCCACTCAAGAGTGTGGGCTCCAGGAACTATAGGCACCGCTGTGCTCCAGGCTCCTGCATATTCCATTTCCCTGCCCGATGGATGGGTCCGCACTGTTTTCACTGGAGAATAAGGAAGGAACGAGCTAAGGGAGGTGGTGGGCTTTTCCTTTTGTTCTTCTCTGGTCTGTAGCACTCTTTTCCTCGTGTGATTCTCTGAGACACACAGGTGGTTTGTAATGACCAGACTCTTCTGAATAATGCTCGCCGCCTTTCCAAAACACCACTGACTACCACATTCCTTATAGCCCACTTCATGCCTTAATGAGGGCATGAAAAGACCAGAGGTGACCATGGAAAAAGGCATTTAAAATATAATTTTAATGTGTCACAAAACACACTGAATACACATTCTTTGGCTATGTTCTACATCAGCTTCAGCTGTAAAAATGCAATAGTTCTAAACTTATATTTAGATAAAATAAGTACTCATTCATCCAAACAAAAGGGAAAAAAAGCTTTTCCAGGAAATGTAAAGAATCATTAACTTCACAGGTTGTGAATGGAAAATATAATTGCCTATGATATAAGGCAGAGACATTTTAAGCTATTTTCAGGCAAAATGGAAACATGCTCCAGCAATCCATTATCACCAGAATCAAACAATGTTCAAATGACCATACATTTTCTGACTAAATCAATTAAGTACAAAAACAGTAATAATTAGGACTGTTGGCAGTCAAAAGCTTTCCCAGAATTGTGCTCAGATATTGAAAAGATGACTTTTGCCCACTTTTATTACCTTGTGTTATGATAAATTATAGTAATTTTTTATGCCTTGAGTGAGAAAAAATGGAAAGACAATATTCACACCAATGAAGATGGTTTGACTTATCCACAGAGCAGCAGTGAACAACCATTTACTAACACATAAAAAAGAGTACAAGGTTTCTGGTCAAAATGTCTTCTATTATGGTAGTAATATAATAAGTTACACATATTCTGCTTCAGAAAATCCCAAGATTCTGATAAGGAATGTGTATGAAACTCTAGCTAGGGAGCCAGGGTTTTAAGTACATAAATAAGTAAGGGGAGCTTTACTTATTTAAAACTCCCTTTTCAAGTGCTGCTGTCTGGGAGCTGAAACTTGCGTCTTTTTTCCCCTCATCTACACCCTGAGGGCCTTTCCTCTTCTTTGGGTCTTTGTTAACTGGCCTTTGTCTCTGCTCTAAAAAAAAAAAAAAGCATTTATGCTCTGTCCTGCTCTTTCCTGTGCCCAGTGGTTTAAAAGATGAGTGCCTCTGTGTTTCCAAGGAGACGTGCCCCCACGTCAGTGAGACCTGGGGAGCTCCTGCAGGCGGCAGTCAACTCCGAGGAATGAACAGAAGGTTCTGGCTGTATAGAACCTTCCTCACTTCTTTTTTTTTTTTAAAGATTTTATTTATTTATATTTTTAGAAAGGGAAGGGAGGGAGAAAGAGAGAGAGAGAGAAACATCAATGTGTGGTTGCTGGGGGACATGGCCTGCAACCTAGGCATGTGCCCTGATTGGGAATCGAACCTGCGATAACTGGTTCACAGCCCGTGCTCAATTTACTGAGCTACACCAGCCAGGGCACCTTCCTCACTTCTTACTGGTATAAATGTCTAAGAAAGGTGCCTTCCGGGAAATTCAGCATTATTTGTTCAAATCAAGTTGTTAAATGTTTGCCATTGGTAACTTAAAGAATCAAAGGGTGTCAGGGGCCTAGATTGATGTGGTCATCTTTTTAAAGGCTCTCATTTTACAGGTGAGGGAGGAACTGAGGCTCAGTGGAGCTCTGCGGTCTAACTAGCTAGTCAGAGGCATAGTTGATTCTAGAACTGAGGTCAATTATGTTGCAACTGATCAAGGCCGGGCAGATCCACTCTTGTCTCCGGGAGACAGAAGAAAATGCGCGGAGCCGTGGGGATGCTTGACATGTCTTTATTCACGGGTGGGTGAGCCATACGCGCTACAAGCTGTGTGTCCATCTGCATGTCTCATGTCGTGGCCCCTGCTCCCCAGCATGGCACCCATTGTGGCACCTGTCTCCTCGTGTGTCTCTCATCATCATTGCCCCCCCCAGCAGGGAGTCCCTACCTGTTACTAGAGGGAACAAAGCGGCAAGATGCCAGAAATTATATAACATAGCATAATTCTGTACATGCAAGCTCACTTCATGTTACTGGAACAGTTTATCGGACTGAGCCTCAAAGCTATGAGAACACTAGTTATCAGGTCCCTCCAAGGCTAGGGGAACACTGCTTTCCTTAGCTACCCAGACACCTGGGTGAGGCAGCCAGAATGCCTCCACTTACCCTGCACTAGTCAGAGGCATAGTTGACTCTAGAATTGAGGTCTCCTAATAGCCTGCCCAGCACACTTAAAAAAAGTCCAGGTGGTGCCCTGGCTGGCATAGCTCAGTGGATTGAGCGCGGGCTGCGAACTTAAGCATCACAGGTTCGATTCCCAGTCAGGGCACATGCCTGGGTTGCAGGCCACGGCCCCTAGCAAATGCACATTGATGTTTCTCTCTCTCTCTTTCTCCCTCCCTTCCCTTTCTAAAAATAAATAAAATCTTAAAATTAAAAAAACAAAAACAAAAAAAAACTCCAGGTGGCACTTGCCTGCTTTTACTTACAAGATAAATATCTAATGATGAAAGAACATGTCCCCCTTCCAAATGAAGGTCATTGGGGGAAAATAAACATAAACTTGAATAAGATAGAGTTATGACTATATTGCAATATCTTACTATCCTATAGCAACCATAGGCTCTCACAGTAAAAGCCATTAATAAAATAGGGTTTTCTTTTTCTCTAGCTGTATCTGCCTAACATCTTTAAATATATTTAGAAATAAGAAGTTTTTTTTTTCCTGGTGAATTTACACATCCATTTTTCTGGTGAACACTTGGGAATTTTATTTTCACCCCCTCCCCTGTTTCTGAGTTCTACTCAGAACAATTAATTTAGGCTCTAAGGTATTTTTAAAAGCAAACTACTCAAAATTTGGTCCTAGGACTAAGAGCATTACCTGAAAGCTTGCTAGAAATGCAGAATCCCAGGCCCCATTTGGGGCCTACTGAATTAGCATGTGCATTTTAACCAGATTCGCAGATGACTCCAATGTGCATGAAAGTTTGAACAGAACACCTGTAAGCCCTGCAGAACTCCAGTACCACCTGGCACAGGGCTTTGCAGCCTGTCTTGTGTTTTGGGCTTCTTGTCCTTACTGTGTTCCTGCCAAAAATTAACTTCAGCATTTCCCATTGAAAAGAAGAGAACGTTATTACTAGGGCTTTAAAGTTAGGCTGGAAGAATAATAGACTAAAGGAGTTCTTAATGAGTTCCCTGTGTGAACACATTTTTTTAATGGGAAAGGGCACTATGTTGATATTATGAAAGGAAGGTTTGACAGTTCTAATATAAAACTACTGGGACTGGGGAAAAAAACAGTTTTTCCGTGGACTCTATCCCAGTGCTTGACTTACTCATTGGTAAAGAATTAGGCGTCCTAACAGGCACATGAACTCTGTCAGCTCCCAGGATATAAGGACTTGGCAATAAACTAATATTGGCAGAAACTGTAACTTCTCACTGTTTCGTTTCATTCCACCACCAGGTGTAAAGCAGTGTTTTATACAAGAGGCGCCTAACTATCCTGTACAAAAACACCGGTAGATAAATATTTCCTGAGTCTTCACTATGCACAAGTACTGCCTTGGATCAAAATGTTTTCCTAATTAGTTAAACAGTTACCATTGTACTGCTATCAGTGCAAGGGTATAGGTTGGACATCATCTCTGGGTGACCTGTCCTGATGACCTTTTTCTACATATGAAGTCATATTTCCAGAGAGCTTCACATATTTCCACAGAGCTATCAATTTTGGGGACAAGTGACTTGCCCATAGTCACTAGAGGAAAGAGACAAAGGCATGGGGGACAATTATAATGCTGGATGATAAGTACTTGGATAAAGACTGCTACCAGGAATTGTTAAATGGGTTTTCCAGTGCAATTCCATGTCGACAATTTGCATCGCTGACTCCAGCTATCCTGTTTGTTTTCAGATAAGATGACTAGTGATTCCCTAGAGCTGAGAGACCAAGTTCTGGTGTAATTACCTCTAGCTTTTTTGAATAAATTCTTGCCCTACTGATAAAAATATAGATGAATTCATTTTAACTGATTGCTACATGTTATTTATTTTAACTGACTTTATATGCCATATATTAGTAAATATATTCTACTCTGCTTTGGGAGCACCAAAGACTGGTCCTATATTAACTCAAACCTATGAGGAAAATAGATTCAGACTCTGCTAATATTTCCATGTAGTCAGGTGTTAGAAGTTACAAATCATTAAGTTAAAAAGTAACAGAAAGAACCAAAATATATATTTTTTGTTATTGAGAATCCAATTTGAAAAATAGTAGTTTGCCTAGTTCCCTACCCCAGCTTTAGGTTGTGTTCGCCCCAGCTATCTGTCAGCACCTGACACCCCATCCCCATCCTCCTATTTATTAGAAATAATTTTCAGCAGCTGTCTGAGGAAAATTCTGCAGCAAGTGCCAACTTCTGGGTTTTGATAGCATCCATGAGCTGTTCAAATAATTCACTGCCAGAGTTTTCCTCTTGGCATGTGCTAGGACACAAGAAGCTCAAATCTTTTTTTTTTTATTTTTATTTTTTATTTTTTATTGTTCGAGTACAGTTGTCTCCATTCCCCACCCCCCCCAAACTACTCTCCCCACACCCCAGCCATCCCTACCTCCCACCCTCGATCCTACCCCTCTTTAGCTTTGTCCATGTGTCCTTTATACATGTTCCTTGATGGCCCTTCCCCCAATCCCTCCAATATCTCCTCCCACCTCCCCTCTCGTTACTGCCAGTTTGTTCTTAATTTCATTGTCTCTGGCTATATTTTGCTTGTTTATATGTTTTCTTGATTAGGTTCCACTTATGGGTGTAAGCCTTACTAGAAGTCTGGTCAATGGTTCAAGTCTTCCAGACACCAAAAGCCAATTTCCTCCTAATGGCAAGGCAGTTAATCACAAAGAGCTTGTAGTGATCAGTGATAGGAAGACTGCTGGTAGTTGTAGATTCTTAGAAGCAACTTAGAAGGTTGTCTAGATTGATTATCATCTAGAATGTCATGGAATGATAGTGATATTCTTTTTATTGCTCATTAGGAGAGTCTCTATCAGTGATGTTTGAGAGGTTTCAATTGAGATAGCTGGCGTTGTGTTATGGAAAAGAGGCAGATTTGTCTTGCTAGAAAGGCTGACTTCTAACTGCTAGCAGGAAGTGCTTATCATTAAAAGGGATGAGAGGGGGGTGGGCTCAATCATCCCATCTTCCTACTTGGCCCAACTTCTTCATTTTTTAAAATTATTTTTTATTGATTATGCTATTATAGTTATTCTGATTTCCCCCCTTTGCTCCCCTCAACTCAGCACCCCCCACTCCTTCAGACCATGCCCACACCATTGTTCATGTCCATGGGTCATGAGTATAGGTTCTTTGGCTGCTCCGTTTCCTTTACTGTACTTTACATCCCCATGGCTATTCAGCAACTTCCTATTTGTACTTCTTAATCCCCTCACCTCTTCACCCATTCCTCCACACTCCCTGCCCATCTAGCAACCATCAAAATGTGCTCAGAATCCATGATTCTGTCTCTGTTCTTATTTGCTTAGTTTGTTTGTTAGATTTAGTTGTTGATGAATGTGTATTTATTGCTATTTTATTGTTCATATTTTTTATCTTCTTTTTCTTAAATAAGTCCCTTTAATATGTCATATAATAATGGTTTGGTGATGATAAACTCCTGTAGTTTGTTCTCGTCTGTAAAGCTCTTTATCTGTCCTGCAATTCTAAATGATATGTTTGCTGGGCAGAGCAGTCTTGGCTGTAGATCCCTGTTCTTCGTGATTTTAAATATTTCTTGCCAATCCCTTCTAGCCTGCAAAGTTTCTTTTGAAAAATCAGCTGACAGTCTTATGGAGACACCTCTGTAGGTAACTAACTGCTTTTCTCTTGTATTTAAAAGTCTCTTTTTTATCTTTAACCTTTGGCAATTTAATTATGATGTGTCTTGGTGTGGGCCTCCTTGTATTCGTCTTGTTTGGGACTCTCTATGCTTCCTGGACTTGCATATCTATTTCCTTCACCAAATTAGGGAAGTTTTTTTCATTATTTTTTCAAATAGATTTCCAATTTTCTGCTTTTCTCTTCTCCTTCTGGTACCCCTATGATGTGAATGTTGGAATGCTTGAAGTTATCCCATAGACTGCTTACACCAGGGGTCCCCAATCTGTGGGCTGTGGACTGGTACTGACCTGGTGGCCTGTCAGAAACTCGGTCTTGAGTAAAGCTCTCCTGATTTACACTCCCTTTCCCCTTGCCCCTATTTGAGCTCCTCCTCTTGATCCCCCCTCACCCCCACCCCTCCTGTCATCTGTGGAAAAACTGGTCCCTGGTGCCAAAAAGGTTGGGGACCATTGATTTACACTATCCTTGTTTTTTCTTCTTGTTTTGATTAGTTGTGTTTTGTTTCAAATCATTGATTTGATTCTCAGCTTCTTCCACTCTACTGCTGTTTCCCTGCAAATTGTTCTTCATTTTAATTGGCATATCCTTTGTTTCTGACTGGATCTTTTTTATGCTGCTGAGTTCCTCAGTAAGTTCCTTGAGCATCTGTATAAACAGTGTTTTGAACTCTGCATCTGATAGATTGCTTATCTTCATTTAGTTTAGCTCTTTTTCTGGAGTTTTGATCTATTCTTTCATTTGGGCCATGTTCTTGGTCTTCCTCATTTTGGTAGCCTCCCTGTGTTTGTTTCTAACTATTAGGCAGAGCTGCTTTGACTCCATTTCTTGGTAGCGTGGACTATTATAGTAGGTGTCCTGAAGGGTCCCGTGGCACAGCCTCCCCTACCACCCAAGCTAGGTACTCGAGGTGTGCCCTTTGTGTAGGTTGAATACATTTTCCTCTTGTAGTTGAGGATTGGTTGCTGTTGGCAGATCAATGGGAGGGATTTACCCAGGCCGATCAGTTACAAGGACTGGCTGTGAGCACTGATCACCACTCTCTGCCTTCTGTGGATGATCAGCTGTGCAGGGCCAGGGTGGTGGTCCTCTGACATGGTCTGTAGTTGGCCGCTGGTGTGCAGGCTCTGGAATTTCTCAGGTGGTGCAGGCCAAGGTCAGCCTCCACCTGTGTTCTATCTGGGGCTACCTTGCATGAACTATAAAGCAGTCTGAGATGTCTGGTACTTGTGCTGGGCTTGGAGACTTCCAGGTGAAGCGAACTGTGAATCTAGGCTTGCTGCTACTAGTGCCAGGCCTGGGAACACTTAGCAAGAAATACAGGGGCTGGGAGCTCATTGAGTCTGGCTGTTGCTTGTATCAAATGATACAGGAAGTTGTGAAGCATGAGCCAAGACCAGCCATTCATATAGAAAAGTTATGGTTAACAGTTTGGGTGGGCCTATAAGTTGGATATGATGGAGTCTCAGGGAATCTCCAGAGCAGGGCAAACTGTGTTGACTAGGTTGATGGAGTCTCAGATATGGCATGGCCTGCCAACTCTGTGTCTCTGTCAGGGGAAGGCTCTGAAAGGGACAATGGCTTCTGCATGCCTTTCTATCTGAGAGAAAATTGTCCCCCTGCTTTCACCTTGATGCTAGATACTTCAGTTCCTCCCCATATGCCACTGGTATCTTTCAAGCTGCTATCCCAGTGCTGGAGCTCAGAGAGAGTAAATCTGAGTGAATCTGTGTGTGGGTTCTTTAAGAGCAACTGCTTGGGACTTCTATAGTTTTTTCCACTGACTCAACCTCTGCTGGCTTTTGCAGCCAGAAGTTGTGGGGACTTATTTTCCTGGCACTGGAACCCTGGGCTGAGGGGCCTGGTGTGGGACTGGGACTCCTTGCTCCTGAGATATCCCTCCTGAATTTGTATCCCCCACATGTAGATGTGGGACCAGGCCATCTGTATCTTCACACCTCCTACCAGTCTGGATGGATGTAGTTTCTTTAATTTCATAGTTGTCAGACTTCCATTCAACTTGATTTCTGATGGTTCTGAGTGATGGTTCTATTTTTCACTTGTAACTTTGATGTGGTTGTGTGAAGAGGCGAGCCATGTTTACCTATGCTGCCATTGTAACTAAAAGTCTGGCTCAACTTCTTAAATAAGACACTTTTAAAATCAGGTTGTTAGCTGAGGATGTATTGTCACAAGAAACCCTCTGTATAAAACTATGGAATGTTAAATAATAAACACACAACTCTAGACAACTTATTGAAATATATGTATGCCATGTAGTGCACAAGTTATAAGTTTGTAGTTCGACAGCTGGATGAATCGTCACAAAGTAAATATACCCATGGAACCAACTCTCAATCAAAAAAGAGCACTTTCTAAAAAAAAAAGAAAGAAAGAAAAGGAAGAGCACTTTCTTAATGACTAGCCCCAGAAGCTCCCTACCAGTCACTACGTCCTCCCCTTCCCTAATGGCAACTGCTCTCCTGGCTTCGAACACCATAGATTTGTTTGGCCTGCCTTTAACTGTAGGTAAGTGGAATCATAAAGTATGTGTTCTTTTGTGTCTGCATCCTTTCACTCAGCCTGTTCTGTATGAGATTCATCCTGCTTGTTTACTGGTCTAAGTATTCCTTTGTGTGCATGTGCTATTATTTATGTACTCATTCTATTGTTGACGGACAGTTTAACCATTTCCAGTTTGGGGCTGTTAAAAATAACACCACTATGAATATTTTGTATGTATTTTGGTACACATGTGCATGCATTTCAGTTGTGTATATACCTGGGAATGGAATTAATGGATTATAAACTATGCATTTTGGGGGCGTGGCATTACACCGCAGGCCTCAAGCATTTCTGCATGTCCTTCCTGAGTGTGCCAAACTTCAAGCCATATCCATTCCTGATACTGAGCACTTCCTGTAGCTAGCCACATAGAAACTAAGCAGATCATAACCACTATGGTGTGACTGCTGCTTGTTCCTCAGGGGAATTAGGGGGACTGGCTTCTTTGCTGCTTGCTGCAAAAAGTGCTGAGCCCTGGACCTGTGTTACTCAGCTGGTGTACAACCCCAGGTGTAAGAGGTTTATATCTGAGACCATCGTGTTGCCCAGTGGGTGTGGGAGGCAAGGAAGCAGCAAACCTTTTTGATGTCCCTGCCGTTGCTATGCTGTGAGTCATAAACTGTCTTGCTCTGATTTGCAACATCTCAGTGTCCACTTTTGGCAGCTGTGGAGTGCAGCAAGCCACTTACTTGTCTATCTAGGCATTTCCTTTGGGCTCCTATTACTCCCTGCTCTCCCTCCATGAGGCTGGGTTTCTTTCCTGGCAGTGCTTAGTCAGCCATAGTAGGTAACACTGAACAGTCTCCCCATGTAGTGTAAATCTCTAACTACTCTTCTGGCTCAAGCTTTATAGAATTTGTTGTGGCTATTTTATTGCCCATTATTTGCATGATACTTTCATGTTAATTCTTACAACAACTTTGTGAGGTGGGCATTATTTTACAGATAAGGCACTGAAGACAGAAGGTTAAGGGGCACATTTGATTTTATACAACTATGATAACAATGGTTACCATAATATATAACAATAACCCTAACTGCTTTATGTGTGAATTGTTTCATTACAATGCTATGAGATAGGTATTATTGTCATTCCTAATGAACTGATCAATAAATTAACACGCGTTACAGTTAATTCACCTGCCCATAGTCACACAAACAGTAAGTGGTAGAGCTGAGGTTTCAATTCAGGGAGAGACCAACCTCCAAGCCCAAATACCAGGCAGCATATACTGTCTAATTTGGTGAGTGGTACAGGTACAGCTTCAACCCACATCCTCAGAATCCAGGCCTGGTGCTCACTCTACTGCACGTTTTGCCAAGACAGCTCAACCCTCAACAACACCTGTCAGCTGGTTTGATTTCCCCATCTGGCACATGACTGACTGAGCCATGAAATGACCAGTGATTAGGCAGAGAGATAAGTAAGAGAGGAAGGAGAAGGGAAGGTTTGTGTAATTCTTGTATTAGACCATCAGCCTCCAAATAACGGGTTGGGCACTGAATATAAAATTGTGTCCAGAAGGGAAATATAAATCCTTAGAAATCTAGAAGAGTATATATGTCTAATTTTAAAGGAAAAATTAATTTTGGCTCTTAAGGGTCCCCAGTCTTATAATCATCATCTGGGACTCTGTCTCCAGGGAAAGTAGTTCTAGAAGGTCAGGAGGGGCGTCTTTGTGCATGTTTGTAGAACTCAAATGGCACGAATTCTCAGTGAGCCAGCAGTCTCTCCTGTTTTCTCATCTCACCATGCTCAAGTGGCCCCAACCTAGATCCGAGAGACTGGCCTCTGGGAGGAACAAATACATGATTAACTGCTCACGTTGACCCAGTTTTTGGCTTCTTTGCTTAGGGACCCTGGACACTCTTGGGGTTATGTTAACTCTCCAACTCTCCTTCATTACCTAAAAGTGAAAATGCTTTCCCCATTCACCCCTGCCACCCCTGCCTCAGTGCCAGCATATTTCTTTGGGGACATTCACACTATTTCTCTGATAGAGTGAAAATCATGTGTCATTTGCTCAGAAGCCATTTCAAGAAACCAGTTCAAAGAGATCCTTGGGAAAATTATTTTGTATGTTTTTATAAAATCAGCTTCAAGGGTCCTATAGAATGTAAAAATCTTTATCTCAATGATTGTTCAGTATCTCCTTTTAAATACATGTTACTAAATGTGGCTGGGTATTTTTGGCAGATAATGGGGAAAGGGGCTTATGTGGATGTTCAGGGGGAAATTCAGAAATATTCTACAGTGACCAGGAACTCCGTGATAAAATGTATCCTTACTAAGGGAAGGGCCATTTCAATATAAGCCCATGTGATCCAGATTATTTCAGAGAATAAACTAAAGGGAATATGTTGAAGAAAAAATGTAAATAATTTAATTAAAGGGGTGAGATGGTAAAGAAATATGTGTATGGGACTTGGGAGAGGGACTGGTAGGGGTTATACAATGTTATATCTTTTTTATTTTTTCAGACTCATGGACATGGAGAACAGAACGACTGACAACTGTCAGAGGGAAGGTGGGTTGGGGGCTGGGGAGAAGAGTGAAGGGATTAAGAAAAGAAATAAAAGAAGACTCATGGACATGACAGTATGGTGATTGCCAGGGGAAGGAGGGAGGGGCAGGAAGAAGAAGGGAAGGGAGCAATAAAGGTGGTGGAAGGAGAAATGACTTGGGATGGTGAACACTCAATACAATGTACAGATGACGTATTGTAGAATCGTATACCTGAAGCCTGTGTAATTTTATTAACTAATGTCACCTCAATAAATTCAATTTAAAATGTTATATCTTAAAGTAAATTTCATAGAGTCCTGCTAGTTATTATTTGATACAGAAAGTAAGAAAAAGAACGCAATTCTCAGCCATTTTACTTGGAATTTTTACGGTCGTATCTTCTTGTATAAGTAAAAAGTGATGTAAATGTCATCCCAAGGGTATGTGTGGTAGAGAGAAGGCATTTTTTGATTCTGAAAGGTGTTCCAAATCAATGACAAGTTTGAGTAGATCAGCAAGTACTGGTCCAAAACATATCTTGCATTTTTATATTATTAAATACTGCTTCTTTTAGTACAATAAAACAATTAAGCCAATAATGATGGGTCCCTTGGACTCCTGGGTATTAAGAAGAAAAGGCTCATGAGAAACAAGTCCTTCAGATCTAACATTAGAGTCCTGGGTGGGGGGATCCTCTTCTGAAATCAGGGGGTCATGTTGGTGTGTATACGTTTGCACAACTCAGCTAAAATTAATCCCCCCAAAGCAAGCAATCTGTCACACATCCATTCTTTCACTTTGCTTTTTTACAAGTCCTTCACTTTGTACTATCGTCAATGAGAATTACGTAAGAGTTTCTGATTAAAGAGAGTAAATCTATGGGAAAAATTTAATTGTGCACATCAGAGTCTTGAACTAATTGCCTTTCATGATGCACATACAAAACAGGTCATACTTCTCATTAGCATATGTAGGGAAGAAAAGACCTTTCTGATGGAAGGATCTAGGTTAGCAATAAAAGCAGTTTCCTGATAGTGTGGGTTGTAAGTGCAGGTTTCTTGGGGTTGCTGGGGAATCTCTCATCAGAATGCTCTGGCAGAGAGAGACCCGTGCACAGCAGCAGCATGTGAGGAGACACACGCCCCTCAGAATCTCTCAGAGTGCAAACCTCTGGAGCCAAACCACCTCATTTGTGAAACAGAAAGGCTAAGCATGGCTATGGAAAAGAACAAATGATCACTCTGGTAGGAACAAAATTTCCCTCGGAGAGCAGACAGAAGAAGCAAAGATAAGGGATGAAGATGTGACAGAGAGGTGGATCCTGCTGTGGAGATGCGGAGGGGTACTATGTAGGCTCTGGCCGAGGCTCTGCACCCACCCTTCATGGCCCTGCCCTGTCCTGGAGCCTCCTAAATCATGCTTATCCTGCTGCCCACGTGGTATCTACGGAGGAGACTCCCTTGGCATCTAGAACTCAGTGTAACCCAACCTGCTCTCTCTTCACACTTCCTATTATTCTGCTTCCTTTTCCAGCTGGCCCCCAGCTGGTGAGTGACTAAGCCTTCCAGAACTGGCTTCCACAGTATCTCACAAATTTCTATCTGCATTACCCTCTCTCCTTCTGTCTTTATTTTAGGGCCTAGACCCTGGTAGGGTATTCTTGTCCAGTCTCCCTTTATCTCTCTGTAATGGAGGATTAATCTTAACAAGCAATGCAATTAATTTTCTCTGCTACTTGAGAACTTTCATTGGTTTCCACTGCCTATCAGATCAAGCCCACACCCATAGTAACCCACCCAAGCCTCCGGGAATCAGGCCTAAACCCTCTTGCAGGCTGTAAGTCCCACTGCTCTGCTGTATACCATGCAAACTACACATGATGGTCTTCCAGCATGCCTGCTTCTTCCCTTTGTTCATGATGCTTCTTTACTCCAATTTCCTCCTCAGCCTTTGCTTGTCAATTCTATTTAAGGTCCAGTTTAAATTCCAACTCTTCCAGGAAGCTTGTTTTGAATCAGACAGAAGGAAACTATCCTCTCCCTTCTCAACATCCTTAATGGCATGTTATTTATAGTAGCTAGTGCATATTTTATTATAATTGTCTTTCTGTCTACTCTTTTCTCATAGACAACCTCTATTTTAAATAACAAAAAGCACTAACTGTTTTGGTATTAACAAATAATATCCTTTTGAATTTGAACTTGTGAACATAAGGCTATTCCCTTCATGTGGTCCCAAGGCAGGTTCCAGAAGGGGAGGCGATGGCGTTGGAGGTGGGAGCCCTCTGGGTTCTCACGTGTGACACTGATTGCTCAAGCACTGAGGTAAGGTGGTTTCTAATCTGGCCTGTGCCTTGTGGGCTCTTTTCTTTCTATATGCAGATCTTGAGTGTCCAACTAAACCTAATCTCAAAATTTTGAGTATGTCCCTAACAGGGGGCATTTAGAAGACTAGATTGGAAAGAAACAAATTGTGTTTGTATGTTTGCACATGCATGCATAAGAGGGCAGATTAAGGAAGTAGTAGTAGCCCTTCAAAACCATAATGTATCTCTGGGTGCTGGCCCTGGGATTCCTGGAGGTGGCCCTGGTTTAAAGGCACCAGTTGAGATGTCTAACCTGAGCTGCTTTTTCCTCCAGCCCTTCCTGCCACGCCCTGTGCAGTAACAAACTGGGGTCCATGGAATTACTCATGATCCTCTTCCCTAATTTTCTTTTCAGAGTTCTCCATTTTCTTCTTCTTTCTCCTTCTCCTTTTCCATCTCTTTCTTTGCCTCCTCCTTCTTCTTTTTCCTTCTCTTTCTCCTTCTTTTTCCTCTTCTCCCCCTCCTTCTTCTTCATTTCCTCTTCCTCTTCCTTTTTTTTTTTTTTTACCTCAAGCTGTTGTATATATTCTCAGGGAAGATTTGGCTCTTCCCTGCCCCCTCTCTATTTTACATTTTAAAGACTCTGGGGATTCTGTTTTTACTCATCTATTCAAGTGTCTGAAAGATGAAGATATTTTCTCCCAATCAACAGCAACCCGCCCACAGTGTCAGTGTGTCCTGTGGTTATGAACCCATTCCTGCCCTGCTCCACCACCCTAAGCTGCTCTTTATGGTGCCCTTGGCGAGCTGCTGCTGACCAGGAAAATGTGCAGTTCTGGGGCCAGATCTGGAGCCAGTGAAGTGTGTCAGAGAGGGAAATAGCATTCTGGAAATCTTATTTTGCTAAACATGAAATTAAAGAAACAAAAATGAGCTCCAAAAGTTCAAAGTTCTCAGTGAAACCTGCAAACCGTGTATGACCTGGGCTTCTTGGCCTCATCTTCTCCCACTGGCCTTTGCCCCCACCCTGCTGCCCACCAGCTTCATAGTGCCCTTTCTCGTAGCTGACAATCACACTCCTGCCTCAGGGTTTTTCCCAGATTCATAAAACAAAGTCCAAGTATTTTACTTCTTAGGAAGAACTGAGGCTGACTGGGGCAGAGTCAGAAAATGCTGTTTTGTGGTCACTGTTTTGACAATATATTTATTTTCTGGCTGCAATGACCTGGGAAACATCAGTTTTCCCCCAACTTAGAGTTTGTGCTGGAGTAAAAATGAACCAAAAGTGGACTCTGGCTTGTGTGGCTTAGCTGGTGGGAGCACTGTCCTGTAAACTGAAAAGCTGTGTGTTCTATCCCTCCCTCAGTGCACATGCTTAGGTTACAGGTTCAGTCCCCAGTCAGGGTGCATATGAGAGGCAATCAATTGATGTTTCTCTCTCAAATCGATGTTTCTCTCCCACTCTTGTTCCCTCTCTTCCCTTTGCTCTAAAACCAATGAGCATATTTTTGGGTGAAGATAAAAAAGATGAGCCAAGGGAGGGGGAAAAAGCATCTGAAGCATGGAAATATGATTAGAAGTGAATTGTAGACACCATTTATTGTCCAATCTTTATTTAAGTGAATTGATTGCCCCTTAACAATCTGTGTAGTCTAGGTCCAGTGGGATGTTGGGCAGGAAATGCTACATTAGAATATTTATCAGCTAATAAAATATGATTTATTAAAAAATAAAGTAAAGTAAAAAATATCCACTTTGCTTTATGGATTGAGGAAACAATTCATTTTTTTCTCATGTGTTTCAATAATCTGTGAATATTTGCATATTGTATTTATGTCTGTAAGTATTCTCTCTATAATGTAAGTAGCTCTGAATGAGAGGTGTATTAGTTTCCTATTGCTGCTATAACAAATTTCCACAAATTTAGTGGCTTAAAAAACCACAGATTTAGAATTCATCCCCAGTGGATCTGCTTTAAGAAAAAAAATGCTACAATAAGGTTTTTGGATGAAAGGATAATAATTGCAGAGGAAAAACTGGAACATGAGGAATTCAGGACAACTAAAATGGTAGATATCTGGCTAAAGAGACTATTTTTCACCTCTTTTTTAAAATATGGGGGTGGGAACAAAAGTAGGTTTATAGTTGTAAGTACACAAAACACAGTTTATTCTTGTTTTATTATTTACTAATTTTTGTATGAACAAAAATATGAAGAACTGTATGCCTACTTTTGCCCCGCCCTGTGTGTACACTGTCGAAAGCAAATGTGTAGCATCATTTAAGGGGCGTTTTAGTATATGAGTGTATAATAGACATGACGATTATAACAAAAAGGGGATAGAGCAAAGGGTGTTATATTCTTGGAAGAAATAGTAACTCTGAGTAAAATGTGGAAAGTTAGGTAGGTTTATATTCTATAATCCTAAAAATCACCATTAAAACATCTATACAAACTGATAGAGTCACAGAATCAATTGACAAATTAAAATGGAATACTAGTGATAATCAAATAATTCAAAAGAAGGCAGGGAAGAAGAAACAGAAGAACAAAAATTATGGAGACAAACAGAAAATCATGAAAAAATTATAGACTTATGTCCAGTTAAAGCAATAATTGGCATTAAATGTAGATGATCTTACACGCCCTTGCCACCACTTCCCCATTTAATTACCTTACAGTTCTGGAGGTAGGAAGTTCAGAGTTGGTCTTACAGTCCACACTGAGCTACCAGAGGAGCTCAGTTGTTTCTGGAGGCTCTATGGGAGAACCTGTGCCCTTGCCTTTCCACTTCTACCGGCAGCTTGTATTCTTTCCTTCCTTCACATTCAAAAGCAGGAACATAGTGCTGTCCACTTTCTACTCTGACCTCTGCTTCTGTCATTTCCTTCTCTGACTCTGACCCTCCTGCTTCTTTTTTATTTTATATTTTTAAAGATTTCAATCATTTATTTTTAGAGAGGGGAAGGGAAGGAGAGAGGGAGAGAAACTTCAAGGTGTGGTTGCCTCTCATGCACCCCCTACTGGGGACCCACCTGGCCTGCAACCCAGGCATGTGCCCTGTCTGGGAATTGAACAGGCCACTCTTTGATTCCACAAGCTGACATTCAATTCACTGAGTCACACCAGCCAGGGCCTGCTTCTTTTTTAATAAGCTATCTTGTGATTATGTTTCCATCTCAAGATCCATAACTTAATCACATTTGCAAAGTCCCTTTTGCCGTGTAAGGTATTCATAGGTTTTGGAGATAAGGGCATGGATATCTTTGGGGTCCATCATTCTGCTTTCTATAGAGGCCAAAGGCTAAGATGGTTCCAAAATATGAGATGGAATGGTCTGATGTTTAGGAGAGCAGAGACAGAGTGTATCACTTGAGCCAACATAAGAGTTTCAGGAAGATAGTGGTTAATAGTGTAAAATATTACAGATGTGTCAAAAAGGATGAGAACTCTGAGATATCCCTTCGCTAATGCACTTTGGAAGACATGTGTGATGTTAAGGATGCTCAGCATCACTAGCCATCAGAGAGATGCAAATTAAAACCACAATGAGATTCATACCAGTCAGAATGGCCATCATTAACAAATCAACAAACAACAAGTGCTGGTGAGGTTGTGGAGAAAAGGGAACCCTAGTGCACTGTTGGGAATGTGGACTGGTACAACCACTGTGGAAAACAGTATGGAACTTCCTCAGAAAACTAAAAATAGAACTGCCTTTTGACCAGGCAATTTCAGTTCTGGGATTATATCCTCAGAATCCTGAAACATCAATTCAAAAGAGCCTATGCACCCCAGTGTTCATAGCAGCACAATTTACAATAGGCAAGTGCTGGAAGCAACCTAAGTGCCCACCAGTAAATGAGTGGATCAAAAAACTATGGAACATTTATACAACGGAATACTATGCAGCAGAAAGAAAGGAGTTCCTACCCTTCACGATAGCATAGATGGATCTGGAGAGCATTATGCTAAGTGAAATAATCCAGATGGTGAAGAACAAATACCATATGATCTCACCTATAAGTGGAACCTAATCAACAAAACAAGCAAGCAAGCAAAATAAAACCGGAGACATTGAAATAAAGAACAAACTGACAGTAACCAGAGGGGACAGGGGAGAGGGATGATGGGGGAAAATAAGGGAAGGGTCATCAAGGAACATGTATAAAGGACACATGGACACTGACAAACAGGGGTGGGATCAAGACTAGGAGGTGGGAATGGGTGGGGTGGGGGGAAAATGGAGATAACTGTACATGGACAATAAAAAAAAAGAATACATTACCAAAAAAGGGTCATAAAGATCAAAGAATTAATAAGAAATACAAAAGAGTTGACTGATAGTGTGGTACATTAAAAAATTTTGGTTTGGAAGAATGAAAAAAAACAATACAAAGTAAATAACAGAATTTAGGTACCAGATTAAGGGAAACTGCAATGATATTTTTAATCGTCAGTAGGTATATTGTGGTATTATAAGCACTAGGTCTAGTAAATCAATTATTTCAGAGTCAAAGGAGATTCTTTTAGCCTGAATGTGAGCAAATGTTGATAAATTCTCATTGGCTTTCAAATATTAACTAAGTATGACTGATTTTGAGTCCAGGGGAATGCTTACTGGCCTCAGATTACATGTCATAATCAGGGAAAATTTTAAAATTTGAAGTCTCCAAAAAGATTTTAGAATGAGCTTCCTTTTCCTTGTTTATTTGTGAAACAACCAGCTGCCTGGGTGAACAGTGCCACTTCTTTGTATGGGCCGGTTCAAAGTCTCCCCGATCATTGTTTCTTTAATCTGTACAGTGAGGAAGTTGGATTAGATTGTGATTTTTGCTATCAAGTTTATTCAAGAAAAGCAGGAAATACACACTAGATTTAACTGAAGGAGAGTATTTGCTTGGTTTCTGTAAATATAACAGCATTTGGGGAGAAGGGAAAGACTTGTGGCACTTAGGGAATCAGACACTAAATTTTGACATTGGGAAATGGGAAGGCTTCCTCTGATGGACTCATTGTGATGGTATTTGGCAGGGCTCCAGCATCTGTCACAAGGGGGTTGGTAGATTTATGTGCTTCTCAAGGATGTCCCTGAACTTACTTTCAGCATGAGATAAATCACTGTCACTTTGCAGACAGGCACAGACAAACATGGCGGCGATTTTTGCCTCATTAAAACAAAAGAACCAACCAGGCTCTCGCAGATGTGGTTTCTGCCTTTTAGAAATGACAGAATCAATTAGTGCAGGTTCACCTCAACGGTATGCCATGGGCATGGCTTTTGGGCTAAGGCAATAAAGACCTGTCAAGTATGATGATGTTTTTGAAGAACAGGTGGGGAATATTTGGCAGCTCATCAGGATATGAAAAATGATATCTCTCAGAGCAGTAGGTACAGCCATTGTAATAACATACTTGACAGACACTTTACCTTCTAGCAACTTTGCAAGGCATGATGATAATTACTAATCAACATTAGCTCAATATAGTGTAACAGTAGTCACCAGAAATCAGTGTAGATGGGAAATCTTTGAAAAACAGCATTTTTCTCATTACTTTCTTACACATTTTTTACTATAATGGGGTCAGAAAACTAAAAGTGGCTCATAAGAATGATAGGCTATGGATTTATGAAGTTAGCTTAAATCCACAGCTGTCAAAGTTTAGTCTGTATTGTATGGTACTATTTATTGAAGCAAGGTGATGTATGTGTGTGCATATTTGTGTGTGTGTGTGTCACACACACACACACACACACACCGAAGTCTTATTCAGATAAAAATACTTAGGTGTCAATGATAATCACCATGTAATATACAGTGTTATACATGACAGCCAGGTATTCTATGTAAAAATATATTTTCTTAATAAATATAACACTATTAGCATTTTAAAGCTTGTTGCCCTTAGCCTCACAACCTGTGCCCACCACTCCCACCAACCTCCCCAGGTTGCTGGGTCTGTGGAGGTTCAGGCTCCTTTCCTGGTGACTGGAAGGGTTCTATATTACAAGTTGGAAGTGTGGCACAGTTAACACCCTGTGAGGCAAGTTTTTACCCATGAGAGGAAACTGAAAGGAACTAGCAGATAAACTGCTTGTCTTTTCTGCCTTTGATGAACTATTCTGTCATGCTGTGGTTCCATATGGCCTCCCCAGAGATGCCCCATGCAACCAAATAGCCAGTCATATCTTCCTACCTGGCTCTGGTCAGCAGGTGCTATTCCACCTTGTAGTTGCTCTGCTTTCTTCCCAGCCTCACATCGCCCTCCCTGTCAGTCCTCCTCCTTCGAGGAAGAGTGTAGAAGGTCTTCCTCAGGTTCCATTTCTGAGGAACTAGGTGAAGACTGACAGTGTGATCTGGACAGCATGGTGCCCTTGCAGAATGACTGAGGGTTCATGAATATGCCAGCCAACCTAGACTCAACTCTACCCATCATAACTCTTCTGGTCCCTATGTTCTGTGGTTTCACACCTATGGTCAGGTGGATTACAGTAAAAATGGGTGGGGTCTTAGATATTTTGATAATTGTCCTGTGTGGCTGTGTGTTTTGGGGCCTAGACCAAGGAGAAGAGGATTTGGCTTAATATTTCTAATTTTTAGCAGCCCCAAATAGAATAGGTTCTCTCAGGAGTGGTGAGTTAGTGGCATTCTCATAGAGGATCTCAACCTTGGGCAGGTGACTGAGCTTAGGAAGATAGTAGGAAGCAGGGACATACAGGCTTAATTTTGTGTGAGGACTGATTTTGTAAAAAATATATATATATATATTTACAATGTTTTCTTTTTCTTAAATAATTATCAGCTCGTATTTTTAAAGTTGCTGTAGTTTTCCTGTATAAGGACAATTTTGAGAATAAATAAAAGCATAGATGAAATACCATGAAAACATTCCTTGGGGACTGCCCTCACTGTTTGCTAACAGTAGGAGTGTCTACCTCTACACAGTGCATGTGGGCTGGGCAGGGTGGGAGGGAGGGGTCAGTGAATTTCCTGATGCTGCATGCAAGATGGACTGTGCACCTGTGCTCTGTTTGGGGAGTGTGTTCAGGGCTGTCCTCAGCTCCTCAAAAGAGCTTGTGACATACATACATACATATTTAATTCTTATTAGTCAATCCTTGGCCTGATCAAAGAAATCTTTTTAATTTACCTGATATAAAATAAATTAACATTGACATTCAGATCTTTTTATAGGAATCAATAGTTATACTCATCCCCTTCCCCCACTCAAGTCAAGAAGAGGGGCTGGGCCTTTTGCATGGCTGTCCAGAAACTTCTGTTTGGACTTCTGATTGTTTTACACTTAAACATCCAGAAAGGATCTACTGATCTTTCCCCCTAAAGCTGTTCCTCTCGCAGTCTCCCAGTTCTGGACCAAACAGCTTTCACAGCCCACATCTGATCTGTTCACACCCTGAAAGGCTCTGCCTCCAGAACAGATGCAGTGTCTGACCACTATCTCCGGTGACTGTTCCCAGTGCTGCCACCAGTCCAAGCCTTCATTGCGGCTCCCCTTGAATACTGTAATAGTTTTCTCCTTGCTCCCCTTTAGTTTCTTCTCAAAAAGCAGCCTTAAAATGCCACTCAATTTAACACCTTTTAATGTCTCTCCATCTCACTCAGTAAAACCCAGAGTTCCATGCCTCCCAGGCCCATCATTAATCTGGCTCCACTCCCCCCGGGAACTTCCTCTATTGTTCTTCCCTTGCCCACCCTGCTCTGGCCACACGGCCCTGTGCTGTGCCTCAAACACACCAGGTGCCCCTCAGGGACTTGGCACCTACCACTCCCTGCCTGGCTCCTCTTCAGACAGCTGCAGGCCCCACTTGCTCACCTCCTTTAGATCTTTAACCAAATCTCCTCTTCCTGGTGTGTCCTTTCAAGGTCACTGTATTTGAAGGACATCTGTCCATGCTAAATGTTTCCTTTCCAGCAATTATTCACATCTGACCTACTCAATACTTATTTCTCTTCCTTATTTTATTTTATTTTGTTTTGTTTTGTCTACTCAGGCAGAATTCAAGCTCCATGAGGGCAGAGGTTACTATCAGCTTTGTTCACTGTGTATCCTCAGTGAATGGAATAATGTCTGACAAACAGCATGTATTAAATACTTACTGAGTAGATTAATAAGTGAACAAACAAGGATGCCACATGCATTTAAACCTTTCATTTCTATCTCTACACACTTCCTCCTTTGGAGGTTAATGCATCCCTGGTTAGGTCCCAGGTGGTCTGTGAGTACTGCTTGCCCTCACACTCCCTGCCTGGCTGTACTTCCTCCTTGGATCCCTCCCTAACATGGCAGCATAGATGGTGACAGCAAAAATACAGGAAACTTGTCAGCTAGGACATAACATACAAATATGAGAATTCATGTAGTTGACAACATGCATTATTGTGATACATGTTGGAAGCTCATTTCAATTATAGGCACTGCCTTATTTTTTCTAAATTCAGAATGCCTCATATTAAAAATCTTGCTCCTAACATTTTGTTGAGCATGACTATGGCAATGGAATTCCTGAGGATGGGCCCATGAATAACCACCCCAGCATGTTCCCTGTTTGGCACTTAAATTATGCTGAATGTAGAAGGTTCCTCTATGTGTAGAGAGCTTCTTACACTTGGGGATTTTATGTGGGGCAGAAAAGGCTTACATAGAACAATGGGGTTGAATCATGCACATGGGATCACACATGGCCACAAAGGCATTGTTTGGCCAGCTGCCAGCTCTGGGCAGATTGCAAATTTGGCAGAGAATCCACATAATTATCAAGGGTAGCTGCCTGGCTGTGAGCTACTACCCAAGGTGTCCAGCAGCAGAGGAACCTCTGCCAGTTCTCCACACACAGGATCTGGCTAATCTGATAGCATATGGTAGAGAGAAATTACGTCACTAGTTTCCTCTCCCACTATGACTGACTTCTGCAAAGCTGCTGTCTCCTCGTCTCCCATCGTGAGAACTTATGCATTCATCACTCCCATGTGCTGGAATCAGTATCATAAAGAAGATAGAATATTTTAGAGATTATAGAATGATCTAAAGAAAATTTACTTATTGGCGAGTGAGAAAGTAACTACAACTAATTTCGCTTGTGAGCTGGCCTAAGTCATATCCAAATTGGCATGACCCTAGTAGTCAGAGGACATGTGTAACTGGCCAGGACTGGGGGAGTCACCGAGCCACTTATCAAGTGTGCTCAGAAATGAGGATGTTAGATGTTAAGAGAAACAAAGAATAAGTTCCCAAATCCCTTGAAACAAATAAGTTTTTTTTTATTGGTGGCTACACTAGATATTCACTTAAAAAACATTTTCCTTACTATCCTTACCTGTTTTCTCAGGGTTACACAGCTTGTTGAGTGCAATTTATCCAAATAAAACACAGACCAGCCAAAATCCATAACAACAGTTGTTATCCATTCATTCATTGCATGACCTCTGCAGGCATCTGGCAATGCTAAGAGGATGAATAAGTGGATTACGCTGAGCTACAGGACTAGGTCAATCATAAAGAGATGGCATCTGATGATTAAAAGGGTTAACATGATTAAGGAGGTAAAGATTGATACCTGACTACTGATGTCATTCCTTTGCATGTGCCTGAGTTCTACTATAGATATATATAGAGAAAAATTAACTTATGGTTAAGGCAGGCAAAATTCTTAGAACTAGACCCATCATGGTCCTGATAAATTCTCCATAGAGAAGACTTAGAGCAAACAACTCTTTTTTTTTTTCTTAATGATTGTGTCCTTTACCCATTTATAACTAGCATTTAGTATTTTGGAGAATATTCTGGTGGCAGAGTAAGATGACATGAGCTAAGACCCATTTTTGCTCCTGACCTGTAATTAGTGTAATGGATCCTCCTAAATAGAAGGGGGTTATGTGATGATCAAATGAGATGTGAATGACAAACTTTTAAAAATGAAATACTCTAATTACAACTGCATGTGAAAAGTGTTTCTAATAGTCACATCACACAACTGGAAGTGTTCCACTAGGGCACAGGTGGCAAACACAAGGCCCCCCACCTTGTTTTATCTAGTCCAGCACTTTGTTTCTACCTGGCGGCAGTGCTGAGCTCTCACTTAACTGTTAAGGAGTCGTTACATTTATACAGTCCTAACATTACATTCAGCCCTTTGAAGGCAACCATGAGGCTGATGTGGCCCCCCATGAAAATGAGTTTGACACCCCTGAACTAGTATGTTCTCTTGAAGAACCTGGAATACAGGCAACATGCACTGAGTGACAGCCCATCCAAGAGATCCTGGGAGGAGGCTAAAATGTGTAACATGAGCTTGATTCATGAATTTGCTATAGATCTGTCAGTCACAAATGCTCAGCCATTAGCCTAAGAGCTGGAATCAGGCAGAAGATAGGAGCTGGTGGGTCCTCATCATGTGGTCCAAGCAAATTCCAGCAGTAGGTTCTTTATTGGTAAAAAATAATCACCATAATTCATTTTTAATAATTACAAAATTTTTTCCCAGTAGTTTCTTTTTTGTGTGGTGCATCACCACCATTTTTGCTGCTGTACTCAGAGACAGTAAATGAATGCCAAACATAGATCAAAGGATGAAGAATATGAACAGTAAGAGAAGAAATCTTCCCACCATTAAAGACTAGTGAGCATGGAAATAGGATATTCTTGTCTTTTTTTTAACTGGTAGAAGGGTCTGTTTCACTCAAGTTGGTCAAGTGAGTCAAGGAATACTCTATATACTCAGTGTATCAGAGTACTAAGCAAATGGGTCTGGTTCACTGTAACCTCTGCTCCCCAACCATTGATTTCTTGGAAATACAGGCAAAGACACTTGTTTCTAACAAAAAATAAAGCACTTAGCACCCAGCTACAGATCAATCTCAGCAACCTGCCAGTGAATTCTTCCAATGGAGGAGACAACTCAGTGAAGAACGGATAAAGGACAGAGATAGAACTTCTAGGGTAGCCACATAGGTCCCTCAGCCATGTGGGTCCAAAAGGGGAGGGCTTGGTAAAAGTAGATGACCCTCCAGCAAAGTATCCTTTTGGTTCAGCCAGGCAACTACCTTCCTTTAGGGGACAGACCAGAGATGAACCTACAGGGATTAGACCAAGGGTAGCTACAAAGTAGAAAAAAATAGTCCAGTGCCACTACTGGGGGAACTGTTTGGGGAGAATAGAATTTCAGTTCTGTGAGGAAGAATTTGGCAGGGCCTGCTGGAGCCCCCCTAATTGGCACCATGTGGGTGATTGAGTATTCTTCCTCTGCAAATGGGTCTGTTTCTATGGTTTTCCAATTTTCTTTTATCCTGTAGAGTTTTTTTTTTAATGGAGAAAAATGTAGTTTGCTTTTTAAAGTAGATTTCATTGATTATGCTATTACAGTTGTCCCAATTGTTTCCCCTTTGCCCCTCTCCACCCGGTACCTCCTTCCCTCCAGCAATCTCCCCAGCCCTTTAGTTCATGTCCATGAGTCATGCATATAAGTTCTTTGGCTTCTCCATATCCTATACTATTTTTAACACTTCCTGTCTATCTTATACATACCAATTATGCTTCTTAATCCCTGTACCTTTTCCTCCATTGCCCCCTTCCTTCTCCCTGCTGACAATCCTCCATGTGGTCTCCACTTCTATGATTCTGTTCCTATTCTAGTTGTTTGCTTAGTTTGTTTTACTTTTTTAGGTTCAATTTTTGATAGTTGTGTTTGCTGCCATTTTACTGTACATAGTTTTGATCTTCTTTTTCTTGAATAAATCTCTCTAACATTTCATATAATAAGGGCTTGGTGAGGATGAACTCCTTTAACTTTACCTTGTCTGGGAAGCATTTTATTGCTCTTCAATTCTAAATGATAGCTTAGGTGGATAGAGTAATTTAGGTTGTAGGTCTTTGCTTTTCATCACTTTGAATACTTCTTGCCAGTCCCTTTTTGCCTGCAAAGTTTCTTTTGAGAAATCAGCTGATAGTCTTATGGGAACTCCTTTGTAGGTAACTCTCTCCTTTTTTTCTTGCTGCTTTTAGGATTCTCTCATTATCTTTAACCTTTGGCATTTTAATTAATTGATGTGTCTTGGTGAGGACCTCTTTGGGTCCAACTTCTTTGGGACTCTCTGTAATTCCTGGACTTGTATGTCTATACCCTTCACCAAATTAGGGAAGTTTTCTTTCATTATTGTTTAAAATAAGTTTTCAATTTCTTTTTATTTCTCTTCTCCTTCTGGTATCCCTATGATTTGGATGTTGGCATGTTTGAAGATGTCCCCAAGTCTTCTTGTTCTCTTCTCATTTCTTTTAATTCTTATTTCTTCATTGTGTACTAGTTGACTGTTTATTTCTTCCTTTTGTTCCAAATTGTTGATTTGAACCCTGGCTTGCTTTCTTCCCTTCACTGTTGGTTCTCTGTGGACTTTTCTTTATTTCACTTAGTGTAGCTTTTATTTCTTCCCTTATGCATTTGCTATACTTAACAAGTTCCCTGAGCATCCTGATCACCAGTGTTTTGACCTCTGCATCTGATAGGTAGGCTATCTCAATTACACTTAATTCTTTTTCTGGAGTTTTGATCAGTTCCTTCATTTGGACCATATTTCTTTATCTCCTCAATTTGGCAGCCTCCCTGTGTTTGTTTCTTTGTAGTAGGTAGAGCTGCTTTGACTTCCTATCTTGGTGCCCTTGTTACATTGTAAGGGGTGGAACCTAAGGTATTCGCCAGGGTGGAGCTACCTGCTTTGCAGCTTGTAGAGTTGTATGTAAAGGAGAGGTTCGAGAGGGAACAATGCCGCTTGCTCGGCTCTCACCTCAGTCACTTCTCCCACTTCCCATATGCAACTGGAGCCCTTCTAATTGCTGCCCTGGTGCCAAATCCCTGGGTTTACATACCTTCTAGGACTGTGTGGATCTTTTACATGGACTCTCCTGAGAGATCAACGGTTTCTTCCAGTCCCCCAATCCCCAATGGGTTTACAGCCAGAAGTTATGAGGCTTTATTTTCCCAGCACTGGAACTCTGGGCTGTGTAGTCTATCCTGGGGCTGGGATTGTTTGCTGCCCAGATGTCCTTCCTAATTTTTATCTGCCACATGTGAATGTGGGACTGTTTGTTCCACTGGCTGCTGCCGCTGCTACCTCCTTGCCAGTGCCTCACCACACCACACTGTGTCCTTTCCACCCTGGCTCCCCAACTCTGCCCCTCCTACTCACCTGGATGAATACTTCTTATTTAAATCATTGGTTGTTAGATTTATATACAGCTTGATTTTCTGGCAGTCCTGGTTGTTTTTTGTTTGTTTGTTTTAAAGTTAGTTTTTATCGTTCTTATGGTTGTATGAGGAGGTGAAGTTTGTGTACCTACTCCTCCATCTTGGCCAGAAGTTATCCTCTGGGTTTGTTTCCTTATTTATTTTAAAGTAATTTTTTTATCTTGTACATTGGAGATGTTAAATATATCAGATTATGCACATAATACATGTTAGTTCATTTAATTTTCACAATATTTATTTAATGATAGATCATAAGAATGACTTTAAAAACGAAAACAATACCCACATTTGGAGAAGCTGAGTAACTTGTCTAAGGTTACAAAGTGGTACAAAGCAGATCTGCAGATCAGGTTTGCCTTTTCTGGTTAATTCGGGCTGCCTCTTCATCAGCAGGACTGTGATCTGATTGTCACTAGTGGGTCTTGGAGAGGTGGGCATTGTGGTGATGGGAGAGGGAAGAAGAAGGAAGGGGTGGCCACCAGGTTGTGCTTCTGTTGGGATTTCTTCATGTCCCTCCTCTGGTTCCTGAATTATTGCATCTCTCACAGTATTGAGGGTAGCTAGCAGACTCAAATGACGGCTATTTTATTTTCAGTAGTTTATCATGCTATTTGAAAAGTAGAGTTTAAAAAAGATAAAAGAGCACAACAACATTATTAATATATTTAAATAATCATTTAGTTTTAATGTTGTTATCCCCAGGGCACAGGAAATGATCTCAGAAGTTAGAGGCTCACCAAGCTGTTACTCACAACACTCAGCTCAGCTACTTAAAGTGTGGGTGGTTGCTACAGGCAACTACTTAAATAAACTCGGGGAAGGTCCAGAGGGCCCAGTAGTACAGGCGTTTAATGGATTTACCTTATTTTGGGAAAACAAAACAATACAATAGAAGTTAAGATTTTTTTTTACTCCCCAAGGGTCTCATCTCTCTCCAGCTAATACTAGAAATTTCCTCTGCCTAAGATAATTGTTTTTGTCCAAGAGATACAGTGAAAGTGGGTTAGGAAGAATAATCATAACCTACTTTCTAAACAGCTCAGCCAAACTAAAAATACTCAAAAATGAAAATAAGGTAGAAGTTTCTAGCTCTGATTTAATATCACAATGACTGTAAATTAAAAAAAAAATCCGCTTATTTTTAAAATGGCCTTAGATTATTTTTCTACTGGTAGATTGTTTATATTCAACCCCTGAGTGGCAGACTCTTAAAATCCAACCCTGATTGCAAGGAACTGAAATGGCAGGCTTTATGATTATACATTTTGATTTTAGTGACTGGGAACATATTTCACATTATATCATGCTTTTTGCTTCATTTTTATTTTCTTCAAATGACTAAGTGCTTTGAGGTCCTATGCCTGTATATTTATTGAAATTACTTTAAAATTCTTAGCACATTTCTATACTATTATGCAAGATTTATAACCCAATGACAATTTTGATATATTGTAAATATCTGTTTCCTTATAAACTAAGCCTTTTTCCCTTCCTAGCCTTTCATGAAGAATATTCTCAATTCAAAGAGAGAAATGTTTACACAAATTATTATACATGCACACAATGAAATGCTTTGCACTTGTTAAAGATAGTTTTTTAAAAAGTTAATCTACATGTACTTATGGGAAACAACATTTTAAGATATAATTTTAAGTGAAAAGAGCAAATTGTAGGACAGAATATGTAAAGAAAGTATAGATATGTGCATATACAACATATGCTTATAATACATGCATAGAGCATTTCTGAAAAGATACACAAGGGATGGTTAAAGTTTTAACCTCTGTGGAGGGGGAAGAAGGGACTGCAGGAGGGGGAAAATGTTTACATATTATTTAGATGCTTTTTGGTGCTGTTGAAATTTGAGTATTGTTTTCATAGTAATAAAGAGACCTGTGGAGATACAGTGTTTGTTGTGGTGTAGGGAATGAAATAAGAAAACAATGACAAGGGGCATGATGCATTCATTCATGGTTGGCTTTTAATTCTTAGTATCTTTATTTATCAGTGTAATTGCACATGAGCCCTTTTTGATATCATCTTAATCTACACTTCTACTATTTCATGCTTGGGTCATTTGCAACACCCTCTGTAATCATTGCTTCATTTAAAACTTTGTCTCCAATTTGTCTCTGTCACATCTAGGGGCAGTAAAATATAGCAGTTAGTGGTATGAGTTTTGGATTCAAATCCTGGCTGTGGCACTTCTAGCTTTGTGACATTTGGCAAGTCAGTTAACTTTCTGTGTCCTAATTTTCTCATTGTATAATTCAGGATACTAATTTATGTCTTACAGGTGCCATTAGAATTACTGTATGCACTGGCATATTGCAAGTTCTTCTAGGTGTTCATTATTATTATTTTCTAAGATTTTTTTGGTTAAAATTAAATAACTCTAAGAAAGCAAAACAAATACAAGAAATAGAGAGAGAGATTCCAAGATGGTTGTGGAGTAGGTAGAAGCCACACTCACATGTTCCTGTCCCAAAACTGGGTTTATAGTTAAATTATAGAGCAATCAATCTGAATAAACAGCTGAAGCCTAGCTGAACTGAAATATTATAACCAATAACTTACAGAAGAAGCCATATAGAGATTGGTAAGAAGGGTGGGGATGCAGAAAGGGCTGGCCCCTGCACCAAGGTAGGGGAGCTGAGAGGCCAGAGGGCTACTGCAGCTGCAAAACTTCCTCCTCCCGGGAGTGTGGGTCTCGGCTCCACACAGAGATCCCCAACCCAGGGCAACAGAGATGGGAAGAAGAGCCCACATAACATCTGACAGTGAAAATCGGTGGTGAGTCAGTCTTCCTGGGAGACCCAAATGCCACCTCTTCAGAAATAAGCACTCCTATTGGTATAGCTCCAGCCTGGGGAGTGTACTGTCCAGTCCCCCTGACTGTTGGTGAGGCCACTCAGCTGTGTTCAGGTTCTGCAGAGGAGGCTGCAGGCTGCGCCCAGCAGTAACATTTGGGGCTTTCTTTTTCTGGGGATACCCTTGGTGGAGATTCAGACAGTGACTAAACTGTGTGGCTTTGGAAAGAGGGCCTATCTCCCCTACCTCAAGTGTGCAGCTAGTGCCCCTCCCCACATCTGCTAAACCACTTGGCTGACTCTGTCCCACTAAGATCAGCTGTGCAGAGGGACTACAATGCCATGCAGAGCTTGGACTTTCAGAATATGTCTGCCAGGGAAGATATTATCTGGCAACCAGCAGGGCAGGTCCTGGGGTGTGTGGCTACATTATGGGGTGGGGGGGGCACATTCCTTTTTCCCCTGCCATTTCAACCCATGCTACCCTAGGAAAGTAATAAGTGCTCACCCCTGTCCTACAGGCTTGTGGGCACCATCCCCAATATGAGACTCTTCAGATCAGCCCTGCCAAGTCCCAGATACCTTGCCCTGCTTGGCTCAGTTACTTGAAGGGAAGGGAGAGTATCTAAGAGCTGAACATTAAAAATGTGAGTGACTCAGAAGCTATTGTTTGGAATTGGGAGAAGTGCTTAGTACCCTCCTGCAGGCTGGCCCAGAATCCCCCACAATGGGAGGCTATTTTGATCTGTTCCCCTGAACCCAGTGGCTCTGCCTGGTGGAGCTTGCTCCTGCAGAGGGGATGACTGGCTGCACCCAACCTGAACTTGTAGTATACTCCTGGAGTACTAGAGTTGGAGACCCTGGCAGAGATCAAGTGGTTTAGATCTGGAGTAGGGGCCACTTTCCCCTCATTTAATACCTGACTGCATGACTCCCAAGTAAGGGACACACTAGTCCTGTTCTGACACCAATTGCCCCATCCTACTGAGCTCACAACATGTGCAAGGGTTTGTGGGTCATGGCCAGCCTGGGCCCATTCTATAGTCTTTCTTCAGAAGGCTATGGAGGAAGACTAAGCAACCTCAGGGGGAGGCAGAGTAGCCAACAAGTAGAGGCAGAACTCAGGGAGCCTTGGTCCTTTTACAGATCTTCTCCCAGCTCTAAGCTGGAGGAAGTTGACCCTTATACACAGATTGGCCCCTCCCATACACATCTAGCCCAATAGACACAGCCACAAACAGTAAACAGTGTAGTAGCTCCAGGTAGGTAGCCAGTTATACACACATCTGACATCGACCTGTACCTGAATCCCATCCAAGTAGACCCAGAACTAATACAACTGGTAGTGGGATTCAGTCCACATCAGAGCTTGACCCAGCTGACCACATAAGTGGCACACCCAAAGGGGGATTCCAGCAGGCACCAGGTCCTGCTGGGAGCAACTCCAGCTAAGGGGGACAGCCTCTGCATACATGATGATCAAAGTTTACCCTTATAGTTAACCAGCCTGAAGCGTTCACTCCACCCATGAAAAGGTCAATGGCATTCAAGACTCAAATACAGCAGAAGGGTTCACATAACCCACAAGGAACATTCCTAGAGCATCGAGCTCAGGTGATCTGGAAGAGTATGCAACTTAGGCCAACAAGACACTTGCATCATAAAGCCATTATAGCAAGTTTGGGAGTCATAGTAGATCTACCTAATACACAGAGACAAAATGAGGAGACAAAGAAATATGTCTCAAATGAAAAAAGAAGAGAAATCCCCAGAAAAATAATTAAATGAAACAGAAGCAACCAAAATACCAGATGTGAAGTTTAAAACAATGGTTATAAGAATGCTCAAGAACCTTAGGGAAAGAATGGATGATCTCACTGAGAATCCATGATATGGATTGATAATGAGCATTTAATGCTCCATGATAATGAGCATTAAAAGGGACATAGAAACCATAAAAAAGAACTAGTCAGAATATCTGAAATGAAGAATACACTAGAAGGAATCAGCAAAAGATTAAATGAAGCAGAGAATCAAATAAGTAATTTAAGGACAAGATAACAATAAGCACCCAAGCAGAGTATCAAAAAGAAAAGAGAATTTAAAAAGATAAAGAAAGTCTAAGGTACCTCTGGCATAACATCAAGCATAACAACATCTGCATCATAAGGGTACCAGAAGGAGAAAATAGTGAGCAAGGAAAGGATAGAGAATCTGTTTGAAGAAATAATGGCTGAAAACTCAATCAGGAGGAATCAAAAAACCTGAATAAATGGGTTAGAACTAACAAAATTGAAGCAGTAATCAAAAAAACCCCAGCAAACAAAATACCTGGATCAAATGGTTTCACAGATGAATTTTACCAAACATTAAAAAAAAATAACACCTATTCTTTTCAAACTATTCCAAAAAATTCAAGAGGAGGGAAGACATCCAAGGTCATTTTACAAGGCCAGCATTACACTGATTCCAAAACCAGACACTACAGAAAAAGAAAAGTATAGGCCAATATCCCAGATGAACATAGACTAAAATCCTCAACAAAATATTAGCAAAGTGAATACAGCAACATATCAAAAAGATCAGACACCATGATCAAGTGGGATTTATTCCAAGAGTGCAAGGTTAGTACAAGATTCACAAATCAATAAGTGTGATATACAACATAAACAAAATGAAAGATGAAAACCACATGATCATATTAATAGTTGTAGAAAAAGCATTTGATAAAATCCAGCACCCATTTATGATAAAAACTGTGTCAGCAAAGTGGGAATAGAGGGAACCTACCTAAACATAATAAAGACCATGTATGACAAACACACTGCCAGCATCATATTCATGGGCATCTTAAGAGGAACTAGTGTTTCCCTTAAGATCGGGAAGAAGACAGAGATGCCCACTTTCACTTCTTGTATTCAACATAGTGCTGGAAGTCCTAGCCATAGCAATCAGACAAGAAGAAGAAATAAAAGTATCCAAATTGAAAAGGAAGAAGTAAAACTGTCTTTATTTTCAGATGACATGATATTATACATATAGAATCCTAAAGAACCACCAAAAAACCACTAGAACTGATAAATGAATTCAGTGAAGTAACAGGGTACAAAATTAATATCTAGAAATCATTTGCATTTTTATACATCAATAATGACTATCGGAAAGAGAAATTAAGAAAACAATCTCATTCACAATTGCTTCAAATAGAATAAAATTCCAAGGAAGAAATATAATCTATACTCAGAAAATTATAAGACACTGAAGAGAGAAATTGAAGAAGATACAAATAAGTCAAAGCACATACCGAGTTCATGGATAGAAGAATTAACATCATTAAAATGTTCATACTACATAAAACAATCAATAGATTTAACATAATTCCTATTAAAATACCAATGGCATATTTGTCAGGTCTAGAACAAATATTCTAAACATTTATATGGAACAACAACAACAGCAAACCGGTATAGTCTCAGCAATCTTGAGAATGAACAAAGTTAAAGGAATCACAATACCCGACATCAAACTATACTACAAGGCTATTATAATCAAAATAGCATGGTGCTGGTACAAGAACAGGCATATAGATCAATGGAACAGAAAAGAGAGCCCAGAAATAAATCCACACCTTTATGGTCAATTAATATGTGACAGGTGATGCGAGAGCACACAATGGAGTAATGACAGTGTCTTCAATAAATGTTGGGAAAATCGGACAGGTACATGCAAAAAAAAGAAACTAGACCACCAACTTATGCCATAAACAATAATTAACTCAAAATGGGTAAAAGACTTAAGTGTAAGTCACAAAACCATAAAAATCCTAGAAGAAAATGTAGGCAGTAAAACCTCAGCCATTTCTCATAGCAATATTTTTGCTGATATATCCCCTCAGGCAAGCGATGTATCCCTTTTCTTTGTAAAGAAAAAAAAAAAACAAAAACAAATGGAACTACATCAGACTAAATGCTTTTGCACAGCAAAAGAAACCAGCAAAAAATGAAAACAGAATACACTGAATGGGAGAATATATTTGCCAATGATACATCTGATAAGGAGTTAATTTCCAAATATATGAGAAAGAGCTTACACCATTCAACACAAGGAAGACAAATAATCCAATTAAAAATAAAAAAAATGGGCAAAGGACCTGAATAGACACTTCTCCAAAGGGCACATACAGATGGTCAATAGATATATGAAAAAATGCCCAATGTCACTAATCATCAGAGAGATGCAAATTAAAACCACAATGAGATATCAATTCCCACCTGTCAGAACGTCTACCATCAAATGTTGGTGAGGATGTGGACAAAAGGGAATCCTTGTTTACTGTTGGTGGGAATGCAGACTTAAACACTAATTTAAAGGAATATATGAAACCCTACATTCACTGCAATATTATTTACAATAGCCAAGATCTAGAAACAGCCCAAGTACCCATCATTAGCTGAGTAGATATTAAAGTGGTGATACATTTATGCAATGGGATACTATGCAGCTCTGAAGGAAAAGGAAATATTACCTTTTGTGACTATATGTATAGACCTGGAGATTATTATGCTAGGTGAAATAATCCACTCACAGAAAGACAAATACCATAAGATCTCACTTACATGTGGAATCTAATGAACAAAATAGACTGACAAACAAAATAGAAACAGAGTCATGGATACACTGAACAGACTGACAGCTGTCAGAAGCAGGCAGTCAATAAATCAAGGTGAACACATTATCCCCCCAAAGTATACATAACATAAAGACATAAAGAATCAGTGTGGTGATAGCCAGAGGGAAAGGGGGGTGTGGGTAGGTGGAGGTGGGCAAAAGGGTGAAAAATGGGGATGAAAAGAGACTTCACTTTGGGTGATGGGTGCCTGAGGTAGTGTGAAGATGATGTTTTACTGATGGTACACTTGTAATCTGTATGGTTTTACAAGCCAAGGTCAGAGCAATAAATTCAATTAAACACACACACACACACACACACACACACACAGAAGCACAATAAAGAAAGCAAAAATCACCCATAAAGCTTTCCCACAGAGAAAATGGCTACTGAGATATCAGAAAACATCCATTCAGACATATATATGCACATAAATAATATAGAATATACTTTCATGTAAATGGGAGAAAAGCTCTCATATCATTGACTTTTCACTCTATACTATGCAGGTCATTTTTCTAGAACAACTCATCACTCTGTCCCCCTTTTCTGTCACCAGTGATGCCCTATCATTAATTGGATTAAAAAAACAAATTCACTGGATATTTAAGGCTCTTCCTTATAAGAGTCATCACTATTTTTCCAAGGATATTCTCCATTTTTAAATACCTCTCATGCATCAGTCCACTTAGTTTCTTCATATTCACACACATTTCTCCTCCCTAGTTTTTTTGTATCTGAGTAATTATTCAAATACAACGTTCTATCCTTTCTCTTTTAGGAAGTCATTCCTTGCTATTTCTCCTTCATAATAACTTTTTAATTTTGAGGGCAATTATAGCACTTTTAGTCTAAGGTAATATACATAAAGTTATTTTGAAACTTACAATTAATTGTACAAAATTGTTTTCATCACTCTGGTGGCACTTAATCACATATGTGCAGCAGAGACAAAGCCTTATATTCCTCTTGTCTCCTTCAGGAAATGGAGCAGCATAAAAATGTTGATTTTCCTGGAAAGAATTCTTGGTTGAGAGAAGACCCAGGTTCTATAACTTGCTTAATAGTTTAAGCAAGTTGTTGCTTTTCTCTGGGCCTTCACCTCTTCATTTGTAACATCACAGGGTTGGAATCATCTCTAAGGTTCCTTCCCATTTTGCTTCTGAGATTTTTCTTTCACCTTGTATTTAAAGAAAGTCTACATAAAGATAAGGCTCAGTGGCCTACAGATAAATGTTTAAAAAATGGACTCTTTGGGAGGCAAAATCTTTGACTTGCAGGGTTTATTGATTTCTTTGGTGTAGATATTCTCATCATGGCTGATATCCAGCTAGTAGTGTGACAAAACCAAGTGTGGAGTTGGGAAGACATGCACACTGTTGGCTTGCATTGGCTGACAGGACCCAGCCAGTGCTGCTGAGTGGTTCTTTTCAATGAAGAAGAGCACAATCTCGGCTTGTTGAGGCTATGGAAGAGCCCCTAGATTCCCTCTAAAACACAGCTTCTCTTCACTGAGTGGAAGGGAATACGGGAAACAAAAGAAAGTGGTTCTGTCTTGGTTTTTAATTTCAGGCTCTCTAGACATGAGCTCTCAGGTTAGCCCAGTCTTCTCAGGTGCCTGTACCCACAGCAGAGTGTCCATCTCTCTTGAAATCTGGCACAGGGATGATATTACTGAGTTGTGACAGTTTTCTATGCAGTTGGTAATCTGGACCTAAGCTTAGAGCTCTGAACTCTGCTTTTTCCATGAAAGAGAAGTGGTCCATAGTGTTGGGGGCCGCCCTGCCTGGTCTCAGGAAGCTGTGACCCCCTGTGACTTAGGCTGAGTGAGAGACCTCCAGGTCAGGAGCCACTAAGGAGACAAAACTTATTTTCCTGGCATGAACGCTACCTGTTCTGTGCCTGGCCTTTAATGCTAGATCAGTTACCAATGATGGGTAACAATTCTCTAGGATAGGGAATGGACCTAAGACAGGTGCGGATCTCGTAAAGGCCTCTGTGGAAGAGTCTCACAAGACTGTGGAAATAAATGAAGGGGCTGTGGAAAGGAAGGGGTGATTGGCATCTACCCCTGCACCCTCTTAGCCTGAGTCTTTGTACTCAGATGTGAGAAATCCAAGTCTCCTTGCTGCCTCTGTCTCCAGCCTTTAGCAAACAGCCCTAAGGGGCAGCTCAGACTGGAGATGGCGGACCCCTGGGGTAATCAGGCCTGGGACAAAGAATATGCAAGATCCTATGAGATCTGTTTGCTGGAGGACGTTATTAACTTGGAATTTGAAGGCACAGTCAGGAAACCTTTGAAACCTGTAGTCTTTTCATATGATAAAACTCCAATCTCTGCCCGGAATCACAACAGAAACTCTGTTAACATCCTTGTAAGATATGTGTTCCCTTTGATCCCTTCTGCCAGACTGTCAATCCACAAACTGTGTCTATTTTCTCAATAAAAACCCACTGGGACAAAGGAAGGGGCTCTTCCCCCTAGGGGAGTTTAGCCCAGAGAGGCGCAAAGAATTGGAGAGTGAGTGCTCTGTCTTTGACTTCCACTCAGAAAACTGTTTCTGTGCATGATTATTTCTATAGTGGGTTTTTGCGTGTCCATAGCTGGCCAGAAAAGCCGGGTTCTGCACGCTTCAGTGTGTTTTAGCGTGTCCATAGCCGGCCGGGAAAAGGGGCCGCGTTCTGCACGCTTTAGTCAGGCAGCTGGGTGTTTAAGCGAGGTTTGAAAATCGCGACACCAAAGAACAAAAAGAAGTTTCTGAGCTGGGAGTCAGAAATGACGTCCAGATGGTGAAGACAGTCTTGTTCAGGGAAAAGTTCAGAGTTCTTTTTGTTCAGAGTTCTGTGAGGCAGGGGAGGAAGGAAGCTGGAGTGGAAAGCGGAGAACTGGAGCCTGAGACCCAGCCCTGATTCTGGCTCTACCTCATAATGCCCGTAACCATGCAAAACTCTTGGTTTATCTGTGAAGTGTTGGTTAATTCTAAATTCCTCTGAACCATTGGGAGGATCAAATGAGATGTATTGAAGACACATGACAAATAATTATTTACATTAAAAATAGTTTGGAAGAAAATGAAAATATTACTAGTTATCAGGATAAATGATCACATGTATTTCTTCTTTGATTTATGTGATTGGGTCCACAAAGAAGTTTGAAAGTGGTAAGAGGTTAATGTGATCATTGAAGAGGATGCTTCTCCAATTTGGAAAGTTCTAGTTAAAGCTGTTTTCTTATAGCCACTCCTCTCCTCCTTACAGAACTAGAAAGCACGGGGATTGCCCAGATGAACTGAGGGAAATGTGCTCATGTGCAGAGTGGATGACAATATGAGGGATGGCGCACAGATATTTTTAACATGCTAATGTGTACCTGCCAGACTGAGCTCTGAGTCTCCAGGTGGGTTGGCAACATGAAATAGGGTTGAGAAGGAACTGGAAGCTTTTCAGAGAACCACAGATGCAGAAGCAGAAGGAAGAGAAGGAATCTGAGTAAGGACAGACAGAGCCAAAGGGTACTGGGCAGATGTATGGTAACAATTCACCTCAGCACCTACACGTGAAAGTTACCCCGGGAAGCTACCGTTCGAGGCACCTTAGGCATATAGGAATTGTGTAATGGTGGGTTAGCATTTGCTCAGTGCCTCCTCAGGGCTGTCCCCAAAACTTCACAAACTTCAGATAGAGTTTGGACCCCTTTTGACATGGGAAGCAGAAGAGAAGAGTGTGTGAGAAGTCTACAACTACCCTGAGAAATGTTTCAACACAGCGCTTCAAAAGTTCTAAGGAGGAAGGAGTTAACAGCCAACAGGGAGAGGTTAAATTTGAGAGGAAGACTGAAAAGAGTACTTTTTTTTTTTACTCTTCTCCCCCATTGCATTGTAAATTCTATTATGTGAGCAATACTGACTACTAATACAGCACATAGTAGGTGGCCAAAAAATTGTAATAAGTAACAGATGTGGAACACTTACCATGTGCTAGGCACTCTTCTAAGTGTTTCACAGGTTATCCTATTGAATCTTCACAATGGCTGTTGAAGTAGGAAGTATTATCATCCCTATATAACTGACGAGGAAATTGAGACACTGAATGATTAAATAATTTCCCCACAGTAACACAGCTAGAAGTGACAGAGCTATGATTTTGAACCCAGGTAACCTTGCCTCAGAGCCTGTGCTCTTGAACAACATACTACAGAAAGTCTTTGTTGAATGAATGAATGAACACGGCACAGTGCTCCAGGGGTATAGAGTGAGGACTGCATAATCAAGGGCCTTTAGGTTCTATGACTGCTGTTCACCAGATATAGCCAGGGCTCCATTTTCTGAGCATGCGGTACTATTGCACTTTTCTATCTTTTTGAAATTAGTATGGTCATGTAGCTGCCTTTAGCAATGAAATGTGAGCAAAAACAACATTTATCACTTGGATTGATATCACTCAATCCAGGAAAGAGTGCTCAATTTACCACATTCCCTTTCTCTGATTCAGTAACCATGGAAACACCTATATCCTCTGGGATCAGATAATTACAGAGCCTCCCATCAATTCAGATGGACACGCACTGTGAGCAATAAGTAAACTTTCAAGATCTAGGGATTGTTTATTGACAGTGTGACCTAGCCTATCCTAGCTAGTACATAAATGGGTACCAGAAGTGGTATAATCATGTAACAACAACACCAAAATACCCTAAAACATGTGGCTGTGGTTTCAGGATAGATAGCAGGCAGCAAGGTGATTGCGATCAGAAGGTGGAAACACGTTGATCCATGTTAGGCAGACGTGAATCACTCTTGTTTACAACAACTTGGGAGGCAGATGATGTAACAAATGAACTTGTAACTCTAGGGATAGTAGTTGCAAAACACAATGTTAACAGCATGTATTGGTTGCTATTGTTAGCATTCAACAAGGTGTTTAGTAATTTGAAGTAAACTCAGAAAAGACCTAGTGAGACTGTAAGCAGAAATGAAAGGGAATAAGGCCAGGCTGGACAATTGGAAATTTGCAACTGGAAATTCCCAACTGATTTGGAAAAAACAACTGATTTCAACCCAGTTTGTAAAAGGTAACCATAGAAGGCATTTGAGTGATGAAGACACTGTGGGAACTAACCCTTACGGCAAGGTTCAAATCAAGGATATGGACACCTCCTCACATTGTTCAAACTTGTACAACGAGTCAGATGACAGAATGAGGGTACATTTAAGTAATCCTTTTGTTTAGACAAAGTGACTCAGAGAAAAGCAGCTGATAAGTTGATAAACTGAGCATATCTGAAAAACAGGGAAGCATGGGGTTAGGAAGGCAAACAATTTGGAAAAATGATCATTATATCTATAAAGTTCTGTGTGATGATTATTATGTAGAACTCACTGGAATCAACAGATAAGAAGCTGACAACAGTCTTCAGACAGCTGTACTGCACAAGGACCACAAGTCTAGATGGAAAGACATGGTAATAAGAGTAGTCCTGAAGTGTCTCTGGGGTCCAGACTTTCCCTGCTGTGTGCATCGGATATGGTCAAGGAGGATAACAGAAATGGAAGACTCTCCCAGAGCAGGGAGCTAGGGGACACAAGAACAATGAACACGGAAGCTGCTCCCAGAGAGGAGAACTGCAGTCTAAACAACAAACATCTCCCCAGGGTAGAGAGCCTGAACATCTGGCCCAGTGGGGTTGCAAAGATGCTTTGGACCAGCGACTACTCTTGTCTCCCATCTCGTTGATTTTGAGTGGGAGTGTTTATTGTGTATAATTTTGTCCTTGTCCTGCCATTATATACTGGCTGTGTGGGAAGAAGATAGTTTGTCTTTGTGAGCCACAGGTCTCCAGATGCAGAGGAGCCCCATCTTGACCAGATGTGGATGTTACAGCGTATCATTTCCCGCTGCATGGACTATCCCATGCCACCCACAGACCATACACTCTGAGACTAAGATAAGACCAGGACAGAGTGTTTGGTTTTTCTCCCTTTGGTGGTGGTGGTGGCACATGAATATATTTTGCTTGTAGGAAATAGAGTGAGCCAAAAATTGGGTGTCCAGGAGATAAACTTTGGTAGCCATAATGGCTGCTCGTCAAATAGTGTTTTATGTGTCCATGTCCTGAGCACATGGAAAGATGGCCTTCTCTGGCCTCTTTGAAGATAGACATCACCATGCCACTAGCTTTTGCCCATAAAATGGGAATGGAGATGACCTGTCCCATTTGCAAATGAAAGCTCTAAGACCCTGTGCACTCGCTCCTGGCTTGGTGGCTTTGGGAGCCTTTGTGGATGTGGTGTATCCACATACCTTGGTCCTGGCTGACCTTGGTGAATGGAATTCCCAGCTGACCCAAGATAGACATGTAGCATGAGCAAGAAGTAAGTTTTTGTTGTTAGAAGCCTCTTTGATTTGGGACTTGTTTTTCACCCCCAGTATAATCTAGCCTATCCTCATTAACATAGTCCTAAAGCCAGGAAAATGGATCCTAAGAACAATTCATAGTTCCACTTGACTTAAGCATAGAATCCTTGTAACAGGACAGCAAAAAAGAAAATCTTAAAAGAGAATGAAGTCTTCCTGTGGATCTCTGAATGCTGTTGAGAATTATATACGGAGACAAGATGGATTCAGAAATGATTTCTCAGTAACCTGGTAGAAAGTTTGTAGAAGGAATTGTTGCAAAGAGAGGCAACAGCTTCATGGCAGCAAGACAAATTGGTTCATTGCAATTATTCAAGTGAGAAAGAGTGAGCCCTAAAGCTTGAAGACATGAGAGGTGGGCTGCAATGTTTCAAGACTGAATTTATGAAACTGGTAATTCAGCTGAGGGAAATGGAAGAGTGAGGGAGAGAAGCGATATACTTCAGGAGTAGTGAATTATTACTGAGTGCCTTGGAATCTCATCTTCCTGCATGCTTAGATTACAACGATAGGATCAGTGCACATGATAAGAGTCTTGTACATGCGTGTCATATGCTGAAGGCTTAGACTCCATGGGCTGGAAAAATCTCATACAGATATACATATTTTTATTTTCCACCCAAGCCTTTGAGAAGAATTATCAAAGCTTTGAGAGAAATTACAGTTCAGGCTGTTTTAAAAGATGCCTGGAAAAAGTTTCTCTCAAAATTCATAAATTAATTTATTATAACTTTGTGGTTAGAAGGTTTTCCTTGCAGCTAAGCTAAATTCCTCAGCCTGCAGTTTTGATCTCCTTTTCTCCTGTTTTATCTGTAGAAATGTCAATGGTTTTACTATTTTATATATGTCTCCTGTAAAGGTAGATTTGTTTACAATTTATACCCAGCCTGCTTCCCAAAAGGATTAGAGGCAGCTCCTACGGTGTCTGCCTCCCTTCCCTTTGAAGGAGCTTTCCTCACTCTGGCAGCGTGCTGCCTTCTGAGGTGCTGGAGGAAATTCCTCTAATGATATCAAATGAAAGCAAAGCTAGTAACGTGAGCTATGCTAACAAAATAGTAACCTTTAATTAAGAAAAGACAAAATCCCTCCCTAAGCCAGGTAAAGTGGATTTTTCTGAGTGGAAAAAATTCTGAACAGAGTGATCAACTTTAATACCACTTGCCTCTGCATTATAAGTTTCTGTACTCTGTACAGTACCTGCTTTTGCTATTTTCGGGTTTTAGAGTATATGTACAGTAATTCCTCACTTAATATCATTAATAGGTTCTATACGCAAAGTGATGTATGATGAAATCAATTTTACCATAGATTAATTGATGATATATTACAAGTGGTTAGTTCCTATGGCACCTCATCAATAGTGTAACAAAATGATGTTACATAAAATGACATTATTCAAAGACCTGCTGTACTCTAAAATATATGTATATTTTACTTGAATACATTATATATATTTATTTCACATGAATACATTTTCTGATTGTAATTAGGGTGTTCTCTTTTGCCTGGTTGTCTGCATTTTAACAGGGAGCATAGGTTGAAGGAATGGTAGCTAGCAGACAGGCAAAGAAAATAATTTTAAGGTTCTCGCAAACAGAAGTCTTTCTGGAAGATAAATGGGGAGCATTTTAAATCAGTACTACCAAAGGGGAATAAGGAATCAGCTTCCAGACCTCTCTTTTGGGTTCTTCTCCTGCTCCCATCTCTCCAAAATCTTTAGGGCCCTGTTCAAACAGTCACACACAGCCAGGCAGTTGGAAGAAAGCCACGGTCATACTGTGCAGCAGGGAACAGATACAGGTACCTGACTTGTTCTTTGAGTAGTCCTGACCACACCGAACCCAGGCTTGAGGAGGCCATCCTTCTCCCATGACTTTCGTCAACCAATGTCTCCTTTATCTCTGATCCTTTGAGCATTTGGGCATTCCCTCCTTCACCCCAGGCCAAAACTGGCCAGGCCATTCTCAAGGGCCTTCCTGTTCTAGCTGCATGCCTGTCTGCTTGTACTTTTGGGCCAGAATTTACTTCACTACAGCCTCTGACATCCCCTTCAAATGTACTCTGCTTTCTCAGAATCTGCTTCGAATGGTTGTTTTCCCTTGGCACCACTTCTCAGTTGTCCATTCTCGGTTGATCTTCCTTTTCTCTCCCATTTTAACCCCTTTTCACATAGCTCACCTCTGTGGTCTTGGTAAGTTACTGTTCCACTCAGCTTGTTATCCTTCCTGCCTTCAGCACCTGGGCTCAAATCTTAGCTCTGACATTTAATTGATATGTAACCTTGGACAAGTTATTTAATCTCCCTGAGACATGGATTCCTTACATATAAAGTGGGGGAAATCTCATTCATATATAAAGCTGTGGTGATTAAATGAAAAAATAAAAAGTAAAAAATAACGTAAAGCCATTGGCACTGAGCCGGGCACACATAAGTTCATTCAAACCTAAATCCCTCTTCCGTTTCCTTCTCTCCAAAACTCTCTGAATTTTCTTTCATTTTTTCCACCTTCTGCAAAGACACACAAGCAGTGTTTCTCCTCTCTGAAGTCATGATCATTGTAGGTTCAGTTCAATCTTTCCCATAGAGCAATTATATAGCAAGAGATCAGGCTATTATATGGTACAGATTACACTACTCACTACTCACCCATGTTCATACCCAAGTGGTATTCATATCCAAAGTGGGACCTTTTTTATTTTTTTAAATAAGCATGGCAATCAAGGGCTGAATATAATAGGCCATTTCTTCCTTCTTTTAAAAGATTTTATTTATTTATTTTTTAGAGAGAGGGGAAGGAAAGGAAAAAGAGAGGGAGAGAAACATCAATGTGTGGCTGCCTTTTGTGTGCCCCTTACTGGGGACCTGGCTCACGATCACTGATTGGGAATTGAACCGGTGACCCTTTATTTCACAGGATGGCACACAATCCACTGAGTTACATCAGCCAGGGCAGGGCCATTTCTTATATCAGCTTTTTTCGGTCTTGTTTTCAAACCAGGCTATTTTCTAGCAGGAATTTGAAAGGTATTTAGATAATTTGCCTATGAACAAGTGAATGAGTTTCCCTGTTTTAAACTTTTTTCATTTCTTATTTTGGAAGCAGAGGGTAGAGTTGAGTGGATAGAGGAAAAGAGAGTATTATGATGAGGGAAGGGTAGGAAACTACTCCAAGTTTATATCTCTGAGGACATAAGTTCACAATTTTGTAGTGTCGGATCGGGTTACTTTGTTCTTTGTCCCATCGTAAGGAAGCATTTGCTATGATATATTATAATTATGCTGAGGGACATGTAGAGAGGAATGGCAAAACATTGGGGGAAAGCAGACATCAAAGAAAAACAGAGACATTTCATACACTTAGGAGAAAAGTGGGCTGATATATATTGCTTTGTTCTTAAATATGGTTCACATACTTAGGAACCATCATGCTCCTATCTTTATATGACCCATACCCATGACCTCCCTGGGGACAGGGGCTTGTACAAAGATACCCACCCTCCCTCCCCTCTCTCCCTTTTCTGGGCAGAGAAGGAACATGAGGAATCATAGGTGGGGTAGAGAGGCATTTGAGATATGAAGAACTGGTAGAGGACGGTGTGTGTCTAGAGAGGAAAAAGGGAGAAATAAACCTACACGAAGATAACCAAAGAAGGGGACGGTAGCGAGAGGGTATAGTTTTAGATTCTTGCTGTAGAAATGACTTATTTTAAATTTCTAGAATTAAAGGTGAAGGAGAACACCCTATGTCTTCTCAAATTAAATAATTTACTTATATGACTTCCTTTTGTCTTTAAACAGTGAACTGATATTTCTTCTGTGCCTCAGACTTACAATTGTGCACAGTAGTGCTGCTAGGTTCCTAAGTGACTGTGTAGACAAGGGATGGCAGCTAGGGAATCTCTGGTGGATGAGAAGTGGTGGATGCAGCCCTGTGCCTCAGAGGAGTTCTGAGCCCCAGTGGGAAGCGGCTCAGTGGAAAGGGGCTCAATGGAAAGGGTGTTGGGATCCATCAGTGCTGGCATTGGCTAATGCTGTCTGTCATGGGCCTGGGTGGGAGAGTTGTGATGGGAGACTTCTCTGTGGTACCATCCATACTGACAGCTCGAGCCTCTTATTTAATTGGGGTGGGAGGAACTCAGAGACATTAATATAGTTGCCAAAAACCACAGAACAATTTACTATCTCACCAACTTATTACTTTTATATTTTTTAAAAATCATTTTTAATTTTTCATTTACAGTTGACATATAATATTATATTAATTTCAGGTGCACATCCTTGGTTAGAATGAGTAGATGTTATATAGCTGATCATCTTGATAAATCTTGTATTCATCTGACCCCACAGAGGGTTATTACAATATTACTGACTATTCCCCAGGCTGCACTTGACATCCCCGTGAGTATTCTGTACCTACTGCTCTGTACTTCTCAATCCCTTAAGAAGAAGAAAATTTCAAAACTATGAACAATAAAATTGCAATAAATATATATTTATGAACAATTGAATCTAAAAAACAAAATAAATGAACAGGCAGAACAGAAACAAACTCACAGAGAACATTTTGACGGATGCCAGATGCAAGGCGGTTGAGGAGATAGGTAAAAACATTATTTTTTTAAAAAAGTTTTTAGATCAGGGAAAGAATGAGATTACGATAATTAACTGTCCTGAAAATGAAAAACCATCTGCCTTCAAGGCATTTAGAATTGAAAATAAACCTCTGTGAAGCCATTTGTTAAGATACTGTAGCAAAATTGTCAGGAGCCCTGGGTGGGCCTCTCCAGCCCAAACACACACAGAAGCCTGGGGGCCTTCTCACCAGTTTCAGGGACGTTTAGAAGTCTACGGTGCTAGAGCCTGACTATTTCTTCCAGGAGGAAATTTTTCTTCATGCTTGGATAAAAGGATAAGGAAGTAGGAAGAGACTTTAAAGTGTTATTTGCCTTGGATTAATGGACATTTGAATTTAACTTTAGAATCTTTTAAATGATAGCTAACAAATGTTCTATTTAAAGTTCTTCAATTTCACAATATACTGGAAAAAAACAAAAAAAGAAATCCAGGATGGGATTTGCACATGGTTTTAACTAACCATGGTAGCAGGCAGCAGTTTTAATTCCAGAATAAACTGCATAATATAGTAAATCCCAGTAAAAGACTCAAATTTTTTTTTATCAGAGCTAAGCTGCAGTGACATGCTTTGTGGGAACTCTGACCCACAAATCTCTCCCTTACTTGCCTGAGAACTTACTATTAAATGTTCAGAAGTTATTTTTGAAAATAATAATATTCTTGGGTGATATGTCATGTCAAGTTTATTGTTAGCTAGGAACAAAGGAAGAAGAAAGGCCAGTAGTGGTGACGTGAGGGGATTTCTGACTAGCTGTGGAAGAAGAGAAGGGAGTGAGAGAAATAGTGGTCCTCGGAGAGTAGCTACGGGAGTTTTACAGCCCAAAGATGGAGTTCACTGTCTCAAGATGACCTCTGACTCTAGAATGTTCGACTGACCATAGGCCTTATCAGTCTAAAGACAACATTAAGTAGCTGATGAAAACCATGCTCATGAATAGACCCTCATGATGCCTTTGGAAAATAGCGAAGGGAAAAGAAAAGAGAAAAACAATGTTAGAAAGTGTAGGAGTACCTTCTCTCCAACATTTCTGAGAGAAGATGGGAGTTGAAACCTCAAACAAAATGTTGCCCCAATCTCACTCGGCTAATTTTAGTTATCTTGGTTCATGGCTATGATTCATCCCTAAAGCTGTGAATTGCTGAGGAGGAAGGAGGAAAAAAATTGACTTAAATGTCAGAGCAGTAGGAACAAAAATATAGTTTCTTTTCTGGGGAACTAGAATTCCAGGATATGGGGATTTTTTTTTTCTTATAAGGAACTAAATGCTTCAAACTTCTAGAAAAACAATTACCTCCAGTCAAAATATCATCAAGGAATAAAAGACAGTGTTGATTATGAGTGATGTCATATCTGAATTTTCCCTTCATAGTGTGTTCCCCCTTTTTCTTGTGTCCCTCCTGAAATCTCATTAAGCCAGAAATCACTTATAATCACATGTACTTGAATATAGTGGAAGGTTGATATGTAGATTGTAATGAGAGATGGAACTCCTAAAGCAGGTGAGGAAGAAATGAATGGAGATGAACAGAACTATGAAAAGTAAGTCTGGTGAACAGGAGGGTAGCACAGAGAAGACACATTAAAATGGTCAGATGTTGTCTTGGCTGCTAAGCAATAGGGGGGCAGCAGAGATGGTTTGGTAAAATGCCATCCTAAGTCAAGACAAAGTTTTTAATTTAGAAGGTATCTCCCAGTGAAATGGTTATCATTTTGAATTGCCAGAGGTTTAGAGGAGGAATATAGACGTCACAAACTCTTACACCCTGCTCAGTGACTAATTTCATTGTCCGAAGTACTGACCCTTTTTACCATCAGCTTAGCCACTATCTGTGTGCTGGCTTCTTTCTGCTCTTAAAGCTTGTGAGCAGTAGATGAAATGCATGAATGGTTGTAAAAATAGGGTCCAGGGCATTAAAGAAGGCAAAATGTAAAAGTCCCAATGACTTTAGAGTGGATTCCCCACAGCCTTGAAGCTCTAGAAAGTAGGGTAAAATTGTGAACTTGATTTCTGCACATACCCCCATCCTCGGCCTCCTCAGAGCATGTTCCACGCCTTCCTTAGGGCTCCGCTCCTTTCTGTTCTCCTCAGACCTGTGTACCACTGTGAAGCATGGCAATCACTGTATCTCACCACCCAAGACCCAAAGTGTCGTTCAGCCAGTGCAACAAATGCATCCCCCTAGGCAAACTAATGGGATACAAAGAAGGTGGAAGAGACTCAGGAGGTTGCAGGGTCTCACTACTTGGTTTCATTTGAGGGAACTGAGATCTTGAAGGTCCAAGTGACTTTCTTGCCCAAAGCAGTCCGTCTTTTGCATCTTTTGGAAGATGTCAGTGCCATGGCTCTGACTATCTATTGTCTATAGTGGAGATACTCTAAAGTCCACAGAAAATATTTGCCAGAAGAGTCCTTGGCTACCCTCATGTCACACCACCTTGGCCAACTTCCTTTATTATGTATCCAGTTCTTTTCACACTGCATATATTTAGTTTTCTGAGCTTCTGTGAGCTGTGCCAAAGTACAGAGAATACCTGATTCCATTTTTTCATTTCCATGACCAATTCGTACCTCGTATGGCAGTATTATGGGTTGAATTGTGATCCTCATGTAGATATGTCAAAGTTCTAATTCTCAATACCTGTAATGTGACCTTACTTGGATATAGGGTCTTTTCAGATTTAAGCAAGCTAAGATAAGGTCATCAGGGAGAATTCTAATCCAACGCGTCACTTGTGTCATAAGAAGACAGCCAATGATGACAGAGGCAAACTGAGGAATGCCAAGAATAGCCAGTCACAACCAGAAGCTAGGAAGAGGCAAGGAAGGGTGCTCCTTTACAGGTTTCAGAAGGGCCTGCTGACACTTAGACTTCAAACTGCTAGGTTTCTGAACTGTGAGATAATACATTTCTACTGTTTCAAGCCACCCAGGGCATAGTATTTTGTTACGGCAGGCCTAAGAGGTGAATACATGCAGAAATAAAGGCAAGAAAGAGGGCAATTGGAAGCCAAAGGAGAGGAAGAAGAGTTTCCTTTCTTGAGCTGGTTTACTAATGTCATTGGTATTATTAGCTTTCTATTGAAATGATCCGTAGTGGTTTCACGTGATACCTTGAAAAAATATTGCTGAGGGGAGTCTCTCTGTCCACTTCCTTAAAATATAACATAATTTTCTTTTTAAATAAATTTCCATCATAGAATAGTCAACTGCTTTTTAGTATTCTAGGTTATAAGCTAGTTTGTTTTCTTTAATATGATGGCTTTCACATTTTTCTGTTTTATTTATTATGTCTTTGAATATCTTATTTTGTAGTGTAACCTAAATGCATGAATAGTAGTATGTATTTCCTCAAAATATGTAATCAGAGGCACTTAAAAAACATGAACAATCCATAATATATTTTTCAGATTCAACTGATGAGCTACAGGGTGCTGTGTTCCGAGTTCTGATTAACTCTCCATAAATAAAATTAAATATTAAATATGGTCTTTCTTAAAATAATTAATTCCCATAATTTATTTTGTAAAGCTGTCTTCTGTTTACAAATAGTATAAGTGGAATTAAGGACTATTTATCATCATATTTTTCAAAACAAAAACCATTTTAATGTCTTACAAAATACAATATATATTGAGTGCCCAAATTTAAAAATGAATATCAAGAACTTTCACATATCACCCGATTTTAAAGCATGGCCACATTCTATAAGTTTCTCCAATATAATCTGCTCTATTAATTACTCAATTATCCAAAAAAATTCAAGGGGCTTTTAAGGAAGAGATCCTTCATAGATTTAGTGGTTTAGTAGAACAAATGCCCAGATTTGGGATATATGGACCTTCTCATTGATCAGAAATCTTAATTCCTTTCAGAAGCCGCTCTGAGTTATTCCAAACTCTTCTTGGAGGTTGGGGGTTCAGCTTATGATCTATGCAGAGGAGACCTGGTGCCCATGTCTTTGAAAGCACAGGGACATACTAGTCAGACCCAATGTCAAAACCAATAGACCAGTCAATGCATCACACTGCTCCCTCTGAAGAGTGTTTTCTGGCCCATTTACTCTAGGTGTCACGCAATCCGATCCTGGGTCATAACACAAGCAGCTGGACTACCAGAGCAGAGCATTAGAAACACTTACTTGAGTGTGGTGAGTTCTGTGAGAGAAGGCTGAGTAGCCTTGAGATAGCTTTCTCTTCGTGCAGCAACTTTGGGAGAAGGCTTGGGACTTGTGTCTGAGTCACCACTGTCTTCATCTCCCATGGCTTTGATATAGCTGCCGCTCCGCATTCTTCGGCATGGAATTTCATCATCTTTACCACGAGGGGTATACCCTGTCCATTCATCTTGGGGAACCTATTCAGATATAAAACAGATGATTCATTTTTTATAAGACCCTACATTTTTCTCCTCTTTCCTTTTTTGGGGGAGTATGACCCTAAATATGGGTAATACAGTTAACCATCTTAAACTTTAGATATGAACTTTTCAATAATGATGTTTTTACTTTGACGGGTTTGAAAATATTTTGAATACATGCAAATCTATGCATCAACCTTTAAAACAACCTGTTTATTAGGAAAAATGAAAGCCATTGGCTCTGACTTACTTGTATGTTTCAGTTTTCTCTTGCTGATAGTAATTGAATCAGGCGTAAGAATGTCATTGGAAAGGAGACCAATTTTATCAGGTTTTTAATTATTTATTTTTAATTGTCATGCAAATTAAAAATTGTTTCTGTTTTGTCTCTATCTTCCCTGAACCCTCCATCTCTACCATTTCATATCCAATCTTTCTTATTTCTAAATTAGTGATCTGTACCAGCTGCATTGACTTCCTAATTCAGCCTCCATAGATCTGCTTAAAGCACACTTTAAAGGTTTCCAATGATCTCCTCATGAAAGCCAGTGGCATTTTCTTACTTTGAACTATTCTTGACCTCTACACACACACACACACACACACACACACACACACACACACACACAATGCTACCACCAGCACCACCCCTTAGGAGTTTCTCCGCTTACCTGGCATAGCTACTACTATATTTATCTGAATTGTTTTTTTCCCTCTTGCTTTGCTGAATCCTATTCTAAGTTCCTAATTGTGAGTACCACACAAGATAACATTCTCAGTACATTGCTCTCTCTTCTTTCCACAGTCATTTCCTTTGAGTTCAGCAGAGCACTAAGTTATGCTACAGAAAGTGTCTTTATGACTTTCTCTTCAGTTCCCCTTAGATTTTCCACTTCAATATGGACTCAACCTAAGGATCTCATTCCTCCTCCGTTTGGTAAAAGAAATGCATAATTACCACTCTTTATACACATTAAGAAGTAACAGCCTACAGTGCATAAGGCTTAATTTAAAAAGGTGGGGGAGTCTGGTTCTTGCCCTCAACATGTTTATAATGGAGATGAGAAGACGAAGCATAAATAAATTTGCAGAGTTCCAAATCAACATGTTAGCAGGTTTAAGATATGACACCATAAATGGAAACTGGCCCAATTTGCAATGAGAAGTTAAAAAGGTATTTAATATTTTGATGCTAACCACTTACTGATTATTCATTAGATAATACAATGTTTCATTATTAATATTTAACTATGCTAAGCAATTTGTTTACAGGATCTTATTTCATCCACACAACAACTCTGCATTTTTTCCTGCATTTCTCTGCTGAGAAGCAGGAGCTCAGATAGCTTAAGAAATTTGCCAAAGAACACATAGCTAGTGAATGGCAGTGCTGGAATTTATAGCATCAAAAATCAGAATTTACTTACTCCCAATTTTATAATTAATTACATATGAATCTTAACAGTTAAGTGTTAAGAAAATTGTCTATAATATCACACACACACATATGATACATAGATTTCTAAATTGATGGGTTTTAAGAAGAGAATAGATGTTCCACTTAATACACTATTCTTTCTCCCTTAAATTATAAATTTGTCCATATAATTTGAAAGAGTTCAAATTATGAACTCTTAAAGAGTTGCTACTATTTATGGACCTGAAAACAGTTGTTCATAGGTTCTAATACTGAAAAGTACTAATAAAGTACGATTAAGGTTCACTGCGCAGCTTGTTTATTTTATTAAACAAATTCTTAAGTCATACTTTCTATGTGCAGGTACTGTTTTGAGTGTTTTATAAATGTTCACTCATTGGATCTGCACAGCTGAGGGGAAGTAGCATTATTACCCTCGTTTCATAAATGAGGAAACTGAGGTTATGTAACTCGCCCAAAGTCCCCACTATGAACGGTTCCAGCCCAGCAGCTCCTAGGGCCTTGCTGTAAGCCACTATCTGATACTGTTCCTTTGAGCTATGATCAGCCGTACCAGAGGAAATGAACAATTATAGTCCCATGACACCTTCATAATCCATCACATCTGTTGCATTTGCCTTCTATTAGTTATGTTAGTAACAATGTAGATTTTTTACTTTTTTAGCTAAAAAGCATCACTGTCACCATAGTAACACGGGAGATTTCTTAGGGAAATTGTAAATGTTGAGAACAGTCTTGTTTTTCTTCAATTGGCAGATGACTCACTGCAAAGATATGATCATATTCACAACCTCATTATTGGCTTAGCAATTGCATTTTATAAGTTAAGTTAGCATGGCTGAGGGTCTTAGATGATGCATACAACATTTAAGAACAGGTCAGAGACTAATGACAAACTTATTAGCTCATATCACTTATGAAACAAAACACGGCAAATTTCTGTTTAGGTGTTCTTTCCAAAATCAGTTTATAGTAGAAGCTTGGATTTGGACTAGAAACAGGCTGTGATTATTGAGAAGGGAACCAGATGGATAGTATTTAATCTGCATATCTTTCAATTAAACATAACTTTCAAATGACAGCAACTAAAAAGTTGTGTGTGAGTGACTTATATTGGAATGGAATTTAAAAGTCAATACATTATTGATACACCTAAAGATAGCCTAGAACAAGATTACACAAAAACACAGGGGTTAGTTCCAGGGAAAATGTAAAGGAACAGAAAATCAAGACCCTGGGGAAGAAAAATATTGCTGCTGAAGTTTAAGGGCCAGAAAAGTTGTTATAACTGAGCCACAGTTTCCATTCCAAGTCTCTTAAGCTCTAAAGTAAAAGGGAAGGCAGTGGTCAGGTACATAGTTTCCAACAAAGCATGCAAGTTACAAGGCACCCAGAGCATGAAATGTCATCTCCTTTTGTGTGAAAAGAAAGGAGACTTGTGGCTGCAGTTATTATTGTGTTCCAGTGAAAGGTTGCTGTGTCTTTCTGCTTCAGGTCACAAAGAAAAAAGATTTAGGGAAATCCAAAGAAAAAAATTAACCTTTCAGCTGTCTGAGAAAGCCTTTCTTCTTATTAGTCCTAGCAGGTTAAAGAGATGAAAGTCTTGGTAAGAGAAGGAAGCTGGAGCAGAGAGGAGAGCAGCCTGGTCTCTTGTTGCTGGCAGTGTAGCCAGGTGTCCTGCTTGCCCGAACCAGCTTAGTGGGTGGTTTGATTCAGCAAATATTAAAAAACATAAATCTAAGAAAGGTTAGGTTTAAATAGTGATGGGTAAGAGGAAAAAGAGGATCATTTGCTTTTTAATGCATATGTGTAAGCAGTAAAGCTCCAATGGAGAGCTTTATTTTTGATAAAATGAGATAAGGATAGTGTGAATTTTTCTATTTCAAGTATAGCAAGTCTGTAACTTAAACCACAGGTCATCATTCGGAAGTACAGAAGTCCTACCTCTGACCAAGGAATGGCCATAACCAGTGCCATCATTCTCTAATTACAGGATGAGGATGTTTTATCAGTTGACACAGAATCATAGGCACCAAGTGATGGCCCATTCTAATGATGGCCAGACTATTCAGTCACAGACCAAGGAAAAATTAAACACAACTTAATGAGGCAAGCTTGCATTTCTGAAGTCTCCTTCCCTTTCTCCTTGTCTCTTTCCCTTTTTCTTTTGCTCATCAAGTGTTTTTTCAGCCATGGCTTGAGTGCCAGGAATATGCAGCAGTGAACAGTGCAAGTGTTAATCCCATGTTACTGAGCATGAAGAGATAGATAATAGACAAGTACACCAATAAACGAACAAGATTATTTCAGAAACCATAAATGCCTTGAGGAGAGCTCAGGGAAGAACTTCCAGGCAGAAGGATCAGCCAGTGAAAGTCTCTAGGTTAGGAATAATCTTGGTGCAATCAAAGCCTAGGAAAAATATGCCAGCACATCCAGAGGGCACTGAGCAAGAGGGAAGTGAAAAAAGGGAAAGCTAAGGGGGAAGGGCCTGGTCTCAAAGGTTCCCCTAAGCCCACCTCAAATTTTTCTTCAAGGCTAAATTCAGCAATCCCAAAGCTCCCTCCAACTGTTCCAGCCTAAACTGATCTCCTTTAAGAAATCTATGGCTTATATCATTTACATAAGGGTCAGCAAACTATAGCTGAAAGACTAAGTCTAGCTTGCCGTTCATTATGTATTGACCATGGCTGGTTTCCAAGTACAAGGGCAAAGATGTGACGGAGATTGTGTGGCCTCTGACCAGACCCATATCTTCCGTTTGAGTACTTGGTTTGCATAACCGCACAATGACATTTGCTTACACTTCTTGTTTGTGTTTTTGTGTCACCTATCCAAAACTCAGTGAACTCTCTGGAATAGGAGGAAGCAGTACTGCTGAAGGCTCAGTGCGTGGGCTCTGGAGTTAGACTGCCCAGGTTTGAATTCCCGCTGGGCCAGTAACAAGGTACTTTCACGGTCAAGTTAATTAACTCCTCTGTGCCTCAATTTCCTCGTCCATTCCCCACTCCACAGAGTTATTTGTGGACTGCACGAGGCAATGCCCACAGGCACAGAGGAAGTGCTCAGCAAAGGTCTCTGTTAGGGGAGTTCTGCACTGGGCACGGCACGCAGCATAGTGCTGAATACCCAGAGGCTCCCTCACGATGGATGACACCGGCTTTCTAAGGAGCCTGACTCTGTGTTCGATTTTCTTTGATAATGGAGGGGTAGAAATAATTGAAATATAGTAATCAGAAACTTGAATTCCTAATCTATTTCTTACTCCCGTCATCTTTAAGGGAGAGTTTCCCACCAGGAAGTACTGCACAGCTTTCTTTCCTGGGCACATCTCCCTCCTGCAGGACCGAGGGGGAGCCTGCTTCCTTGGGCCTGTTAGCTTGCCTGGCTTCCCAGAGATTGAATCTCAAGTGTGTCCTTTTGATTCACAAAGCAGAAATCTTAGGGAAGAAGAAAGTTCCACGGGAACTATTTTTATGTTTGTATTTGTACTTTTTAGAAATCTTAAGCCTTGATCTGTGCATTCCAGAGGTATGAGGACTGCCAAGGCCAACAGCTGGGGGTCAGAGGCTCTGGGCTGCATGAAGGTTCTGCTCTAGGCAGGCAGCTCTTAGCCTCAGAGGTGAGGGAGGGATGGTCAGAAAAAGTAAAGGGAACAAGCTTCTTATTGTTTATTTCACTATTTCTAGGGCTTAGTACAGTGCTGGAGAACAGAATAGGTTTCTGGGTCAATGTGACACTGAATCAATTAATGAATTTCCAACACCAGCTTTGCTTTCACTCACTGTATGTGGCCTTGGATAAGTCACTTCACCTCTTCGATTCAGTCTTTCCATCTGTAAAATGGGGATGATAATAGACATTGAAAGAATATGGATAATGCGTGTGACAATAGTTGTGAACTTCAAAGCATCATACAAGTCCGAGAATAAAGGCTAGAAATGTGTCTCATGCCTACTTTTTTAGTATGGCCAGCTATGAATATCTTACAAATTAAAAATCAGTGCATTTTAACTGATAGACTTATAATCATTATTCTAGTATAAGAATATAAATGCAAATAGAACATATATGTAGCCCTATGTAAAAATATAAAAATTTCATATATGAAAATTACAAATATTATACATATAAAATTTCATCTGCTCCAATATATATCTTCTATAGTAAAAATTTGTTCTCCCAACTTGGCTCATAGGCACAAAAATACATTTATCTTTCTTCTAAGACCTTTGGAATTGGAATCTCTTCTGGAGCAGCCATATTTTTTTCCCCTTTAGGTTTCCCCAAACTCAGTTGAAACAGGATCACACTAGTTCTGGGAGATCTGTGAACTAAAGCTATAATGAGCTAGAGGTCCTTAAGAAACCTTTTCCGTAGGAAACCTTTAAAGGTGATATAATTCAAGGCAAAACCTTCCATCTGAATGCTTCAGACTCTGTGCTGATTTTTTGGGGGTCCTATCCTCACTTGGTTAATAAAGATTCCATTTTAAATAGGCAAGGTACTCTTACTTTTACCCTTCTTCAGCTTTCCTCTAAGATCCAAATAGCACATTTTACTGACTCTAAGATACAAGTGCAAAAGCCACAATATTTTTTTTGTACCATAAGAAAGAAATGAATGTCACCAATTAAATTCTGATATGCTGTAGATTGTATGATTCATTCCAATATTAAGATGCTAAAATGTCAAAAAATGTGTTTTAGAATCAATTAAATACCCTTTTAAAGAATATGTGCAATGATAAGAACAAGAAATGGATAGTAATTATAAACTTAGTGTTCATATTTCTTAGTAGCAAAATAATAGTAACAATTAGCATTCATTTATGTCATGCTTTTGCAAAAGACTTTAAGTATAAATGCAGCATAATGTCTCATGTTTCTTACAGCAGAACAGTAAGAGGATTAAGTGTGTATTATAATTTCAGCCTGTCAAGTAAAGCAACTGAGGTCCGGAGAGGTTAGTAGTCAACCCAAGGTGATAGACAGTCTGCTGTACACAGTCCAGGGACTTCCCACCTATATTCACATCTTAGCTATCTTGTGAGTAATAATCATTATTTTGTGATTATCAAAAGAACGTATTTCAGATAAGAAAACAACTTTTCAGAGTTTAAAGATCTACCTAGAGGAAAAAACAACAAAATAAGTAAATATTACATGTTTAGGAATAAAAATGTATAAGAAATACTCTTGAAGACAGGGGAAGGCTTGCTTTTAAAAGGCTCTTTCAGAGCACACGTGGTTGGCATCCCCACATTGGCTGGGCTGCAGCCAGAAAGTGTAACTAAATGTAGATCGAGTCAGATATTCTGTGCCAATGGTCCGAGAGACGGTGGCTGGGAGATGGAGCCATGTGTGAGTGACTTCTGGAGGGTGAATTATCTCTGGATGGGAAGTTGGATGGTGAGGTTTGTAGTAATGAAAATGCGTGAGATTTTGGGAAATCTGAGAGCCACAAAAGGAATGAAGACACTTAGAACGCCGGGACAGCTGAAATGGAGCCTGTGTCCTCACATGTACCAGGGGAGGCCAGTGCAATTCCGTGAGCACTGCTGCATGGCAGAGAATGGGAGGAGAACTGACCCTAAGACTGAGGTGTGATTTAAAGCCAAGTTCTATTTCATCAGGAACCAAAGAAGCTGGGAGAAAGAATTTAGGCATTTGATTGATTAAATGGAAATAAAGACAATATAGTGAGGAAGAGCAGTGATTAAAATGGTGGGAATCAGTTACAGGTTTATATTTGCAAGGCTTCCCCTCAGCAATAGTTGGCTTGTCCCCAAGCATATAGTATGTCGAAGAAAGCAATCAGATAAATGAAGGTGCTTGGCTATGGCTGAGGGGAGTCAACCTCCCAAGCCTTTCCTCAGCTTTAGGAAGGGTGACTATGAGGAGGAAAAACTGAATTTGTGAAAGGGGAACTAGGGATCTGATATTTATGAAATAAACTGACATTTATGGAGTAACCTCAAAGGGCCGGAACTGATACTTCTGTTGCTTTATTTTCATCCTTCCAGAAGTCCTAGGAAACAGGCTTGAGTACTGTAAACTGAGACTTGAAAAGTGAAAATGACTTGCCCAAGGTCCTCATGAGGAGTAGGAGTCTGCATTTGTCTACCACACAGTTTTTAACAGCATCACCCTGCCTCTAAAGAACGTATGTTGACTGGGTGAATGAAAAAATAAACTAAAAAAAAAAAGTAGAGTGCACCACTCAACTGTCCTGTTTTTAAATAAATGCAACTATTAAAGTAAGCATGAATATTATCTTGTCACTAATTTTCTAGTACTGAAAAAGAAGGTTTAAATAATAAATACTTAAACTAATTGCGAAGTAAAACCATGTTTGCCATTTCATGGTTTTGTGGTGCCCCTACCGATCAATGGTCGTCATCAGTTTCTGCGTGAGCATGAATGGATAGTTTTTGGGGTATTGGAAACTTACAGGAGAGCCATGCCTTTTAAGGATGGCTTTGGGGGCCTCCAAGCACCCCAGTGGTTTTTCAGCATTTGTGAGAAGTCTTCACCCTGGATTGCCAGTTCCTGCCTACCACTTTTCAGAGAAATGGCTTTAATGTGTTGGCCTTCTAAGCACTTTTAGTGAGCTCTCAGATTCCCTACTCACTCGGCTCCTTTGCATCTTCTTTGCAGCTGGGAGAACTGCTTTTCTGCTCCACACAGCTTTCAACTTGACAAATGCGACTTGGCATAAATGTCCCTGTAGCTTTTTTAGCTTGCTCTTCTCATGGCAAAAGCAGGAAAAAAAGAGCAAGAATAGGAAAATTACAATTACGCGACGTGCAGATCTCAAGGCCTGATTGGTGTTTTCCAATCAGATTTCCCTGGCAACCGCCCTTTCTGACTCCCCTTGAAGCCCGGAGCTGGTGTAAATCTTGATTTGCTTAAAAATTACCTTTAAAGGATGAGAGCAAATACCCACCTTTTAAAAAAATAGGGCACATGCCCTTTGTCAATCTCCCTCCAAATAACATTTTAAATGCTCTTGCAAAGTACTTCACAAATACTGCTATGCAATGGTGATTTGTTCACTCTGACCTTATGGAATTATTCTCACCCATGGACATTTACAGGTATCTACAGAGTACCCAGAACCATAGCAGGTACCAGGTAAATACACCAGATTATTTTTTAAAACACCGTCTTGAAAATATTTACAAGTTTTTAGTGGATCAGGCAAATCTGGGGGATGGGTGATGAAAAAGAGTAAAAACAGTTTTTAAGCAAGTCAAACTGAGTTGAGCACTAAATTTTAGTGCCTCCAAATTACCTACTGTGTTTGTAGTTAGTTCTTATGGAGCATCTTCCCTGGTGGTAACCCACTTCCTTGGGAGTTGACTGTGTGTGAAGTGCATGGATGCCACTGGGAAATAGTAACTACAGGAGAAACACAGGGGAGCGAGGTCTGCAACCCTCAAAGGAAGGAAGGAATCCATGGGCCTAGTGGGACTGCTGGAAATGGTTACTGAGGTGATGGCTGACATCAAAGTGGGCAGTGTAGTTGGGAAGATGCCCTTGTGATACTACACCAAGTAATAGTAACTGAGATAGTATGCTTCGGTATGATGTGGCAAGAGGGGAAGGAAATGAATTTTATTCATTGTCCACCCTGCATTTTGACTGTAGTAGACATCTGCAGGTTATACTACCCTGCTCCCACTTCTGGTTCTTGTAGTCACATTCTCCTGATTTTGCTTTGGGGAAACTGTTTTCCCTACATTGGAGGTCCTACTATCTCAGGAGTAACACAGGAGTTGGGCTCAGCCAATCAGCTCATCACACTCCTGGCTCCCCTGCTCGGTTCAGGGCTGAGCTAAGCCTGTTCAATCAGCAAGCACCTCTAGACCTTGAATGCTGGAACAAAGATATTTCTTCTCATTCAGTATATCAATAGGTTTGCAATTAACCTTAGGGTTTGCTGCTAGCCATTTGTAGTCCCTAATACAAAAACATGATCTCATGTAATACAAAAACAGGACTTTGCTATTAATCTCATTGCAAAGATGAGACCATTGAGACTTAGTGCTATTAAATAACTGACACCAAATTTTACAACTAGTAAAATCATAGTCAGAATTAAAAATATGGCTTGCATCACTCAAATTTCTTTCTTCATACCATGGTGTTAGGGACCACTCTGTGTGGTTACTGAGACTGTAGCCCCGTGAGAGCAGCCCTGAAAGGGGCTAATAAGTCTTCCTGGGAAACCAGGCCAAAACGCAGGTGGCAGGCATGACCCAGCTCTAACACCGTGGGTTCTGGTGGGAATCAGGCCTGATAAATACACTGTATCCTTTGAAGCTTGTTCTGCTTTGTTTTGTATAGCCCTGTCAATATAAACTGGATATTTAAGTTCAAGGCATACGGAGTAAACTCCTTATCTCATAAAACACGTCTTAAAGACCTTCTGGCATCAGCCTGACTAACAGACCCTGACCTATGACAGATATCGGTGCTCCTTCGATTGTTATCTATAGATAACACCTGTTTTTGTATGACTATGACCTTTTTTGACCTTGATTGATGCACTATGCATGTATACTACGTACACCTACACATACCATTCCCAATAAAAGCCATTTGGGAGGAGGGCTCCAGGCATTCTCCACTAGAGGGAATTGCCACCCCCTTTCCTGCTGGAACAGCAGGATTGTGTCCAGGACAACTTATTTTTCATCCGTGGCAGATGGGAGGAGCATGCTGCTGGATGGACTTCCTCCCACACCATGGTGCTGTCTATAAGTTTCAAATTTTAGTAACAATAATTTTCCATTAAACATAAAACTCAAGAGTTAGGTTGCTGGGAGATATGTTATGTAACATTCTGAAACTTGTAATGAGTAGTGAGGTTAGATGCTTGGAAGAACCAAAAGACTTTAAAAAGTAATGTCCACAGAACACCCATCTCCGAACAGTTACAGCTGGCTACCAGCTTTAGTGAAATATAAGGAAGAACACAAACATCCTAAAATATTACCAGATAAAAACAACAGAGGCTTAGGTCTATAATACATGCCTTTTTTTTTTTTTTTTTACTGACTATATAGGCAATAGTTTAATATAGGGAGCCCTTTCTTATTTTTTAATGAGGCATTCATTTTTTAACATGTCTTTCTGGCATATTAGAGATCATCTGTTGGCTTGCAGTGGCTAACTGAGGCATGGTATTGTTCCACTATAGTAGTCACTAGCAGGGTGTCTGCCTACCACCATCTCTGGCCTTTGTACTTATAATCCCCCAAATTGAATTGCCTGAGGCAAACTAGAAATCTGTGTCTAGTGTTCAGAAGTACAGATGTGGATAGAATATTTGAGGTCTTCCTCCTGGGGTCAATGGAAACCCAGGTGTAGACATATCATTCATAAAACTAAACTTCAGTGTTGGCTAAAATCTTACAGCTCTCTCAGTAGTGAGACCTCACCACTTGTCAAGTGTCTATGAGTATGAATCTTTCCCTTATGGCTTAATGTCTGACAATGTTATTATGAACAAACAGCACAGCTAGAGTCTATAAAATATCAGGCCAGTCACCTCCAATATTAATATTTGATTAAAATTATGAACTTTGAAATAAACCTCAGCAAATATTTTACTTTAGTTTTTCTCTATCATTGATTTTGGGATATTAGGTTTCTCAAATGAGGCTATAAATGGCTACTATACATTCAGTGAATGATTAACTTAGCTATTTGTCATCTACAAAGAAAAAAAAGTATATTTAAGAAGAGATACAACTCAAAATTTCCTGCTTTTCATCATTACCATCTGATTCCTACTCTATCTTGGAGCTGCTGTTTGAGCTTATTCCAAATTACATACACAATAGCTAAAAGTATAGTACATTCAAATGGTCCAAAAGAAAATCTTTTCCTCATGATTCTTGTTTATTCTAATCCAATGAAACCATCATCTTTCAAATTATATGAATCTAGTTCTTGATATCTAGGAAGAACTGAGTAATATTTAAGGTGTACTTATTATGTACACAGGTAATATAAAATTCTATTTTAATAACCATCATACTAGGAAGTTGCCTCTTGAGGATTTGTACTTTAAGATTATATTTCAAACCACTTACTTCTCCCAGGCAGCATGATGTGCAGAACTAACGGGAGTCAGTTCTACCTTCTCTCCAGAGAGGAGTGTGGTATGCTCTACGCCTACTGCTCTCTGGGCCAGCATTTCCGAATTAGCTTAAACTCCTTTGAAAGGAAATGTCTCAACAGGAATATTCATCATAGGGTTTGGGGTAAGGTTTCTTAGACAAAACTTTATTATGGCATTCTCTTCCTTCACTTAGTAGTTAAGCTGGAGTTAAAATACCATTGATCTTATGACTTTTCCAAAATACTTTAAAAGCATATTATTGTGACGGAGGTGCTGCTTTAGATACTAAGGGTATGGCAATGTACAAACAGAAAAAAGTCTGCCTCCCTGGGGAATGAGGAAGACAAACATTAATAAAATAAGGAAAAGGAATGTTAGATAGTGACACGAGCCATGTGTATGTGAAGGAGGGAGGTGTGGGAATGTGCAGTTACAGAGCACGGTCAGTGAAGGCCTCCTTGGAGAGGTACCGCTGAGTGAAGATCAAACGGAGGGGGGCAGTTGGCCTGAGATCTCTAGGGAGGGAGCTCGGGGCAGAAAGAAGGGTCATGAGAAGGTCCGCAGGGGAGATGTGCCTGCAATGCTCACATGAGAGGCCAGGCGGGTGGCGTGGAGAGGAGAAGGAAGGTGAGCACAGAGGGATGGTGGGTGGTGTAGGGTCCAGATCACCTGGGCTTTGCAGGACATTGTAAGGACCGTGGCTCTTACTCAGGGTGAAATGGGAATAGATCGGAGGTTTGATGACAGCTGTTACATATTCTAGTTTAAAAGGATCACTTGGGTGGCTGGTTGAGAATGACTAGAAGGGAGTAAGGGTGGACCTGGAGGGAGAGTTTGGAGGCTCATGCAATAATCCAGACTAGAGTAAAGGTGAGGAGTGGTGGTAGCATTGGGGGTGGAGAGAAGATAGGGCCAATGGGTCTCTTAGTGATGATCTGAAAGTGGGCTTGAGAGAAAGAAAGGAGTTGAGGATGATAACTTCAAGGTTTCTAGCCTGGTCAACTGGAAAGATTGAATTCCCATTAACTGAGGTGAGGGGGTCCTGGGAGGCTCAGGCTAGGGGACCAGGATTAGGTGTTCAGTTTGGGACTGAGTTTGAAATGCCATTGAGACATCTACGTAGAGAAGTTGGATAGGGACCTGGATATACAAGTCTGGTAGTTCAAGCATTCTGGAAAAAGAAATGTGGATATCCACATGGCATTTAGAGCTCTGAGAATGAATGACATGATGTAAGAAATGAGTGTTGGTAGAAGAGAGAAATGGCCCAAGAGCTGTGCCTGTTGGACACTGACTCAACCTCAGAAGGTGGGAGGTAAGAAGAAACCAGCTACTAGTCTGAAAAAGATCAATGAGGTATTATTGCACTAGAAACTGAGTGAAGAAAGCTGTTCAATGAGGAAGGAGTAAAAAATTATCACAGTGATTTTTCCTAGGCCTTAATCCCACTGGGACATTAAATTAGCAACGTTGATTTCTACCACTTAGTCATTAACTGCTTTATACAAAAGCTTCTGCCATTCATTAATTAGCTTTATCTTCCCAGCAAGATGCAAGCTTCTTGAGAGCAAGGCTTTTGTTTTCTTCTCTCTCTCTCTCTCTAGAGTGATAGCTTCTAAATAGTTTGTGACTACGTTTCACAGTGAGAAATACGTCTTACTTTGGGAAGCAGTATATGCACACATGCAACTGAAAGAAAGAAAGATGTGCTACGTACTCTATCTTCTTTTCCATTTTCTTCTATTGTATTGTATTTAATTAAAAATAATGTTGTTCATGACCCCCTGCATTGATTTCACTAGTCACGAATTGGTTGCAGCCACTGGTTTGAAAAGCACTGCTTTTAGAGCATCCAGCACCGAGCGCCGCCGCATTCATCATTAATCAGAGACAACGCTATTCGTCTTCATTTCTCCCAGAGTCCCTTCTGTAAAGCAAATGCTTAATGCATTCCTGCTGAATGAATAGCTTTGAGACCCTAAAGTAATACTTCTTCAACCGAGTTACCTTTATTTTCCTGATTGTATTTGTGTAGAAGAACATTTCTTAAGTGCTCTGCAACTTCAGCCTGAGGAAACATAGAAGTGTCCTTTTCAATGGGCCCCTGTAGCCCAAACTGGAGAGCACTCTGGCCAGAATTAGAGATGCTGACTGGATGAAGTGGGTCTGCTGGCTGGGTACCAAGTGATGTTGAATGAATTTGCACGTCTTATGTATCAGCCTCAGGATGCAGGGGCAGTGGGGTTCAAAACATTAAAAAAACTAAACTAACTCAATAAATTAAGTAATTAAAAAGAGGCTTTCATTCACCTTACAAGTGTGTCTTTTTATTCTAATTAATGATGTCAAAATAAAACATCTATCATTGAGGAGTGGGAGAACATTAAATGTCTACAACAAAAGTACATGGACTGGGACAAAAATCACTAGTGATAACACGTTTTAGAATTTTGAAATGCCCAACTGTAGAAATAATGTATAATTAAACCTAGACATTTCATTTAAGAAATCTTTAAAACAAAAGCTTGGCACATAGTAAGTCTTTGATAAACATCAGGTAATGTTTAAATCCTTTTCCATACAGCACACCTACAAAAGTAGCATAGAGGAAAGTGGAATATTTTCCACCATGTAATTCTTACTTCCATAGGTTTTCAATTATATGGAAGGAGCATTGTGCAATGAATACAGCATAGATTTTAGAGTCAGTTACATGTGGGTCCAAATTTAAATCTATTCTTTACCAGACATGTGATTTTGGCCCAGTTACCTTAATATCTTTTAATATTAATTTCAAACAGCAAATGAGGACAGTAACACATACTTCAGGGGCCTGCTATAAGGATAAAGATGATATAAAATTATACATATATATGCATGTGTATAGTATAAAAAAATTTGCTTTTTGGAATTCAGATGATATTTTCTTATAGAAATCATGTCATAAATGATGATTAAATTTCCACATGGGTCAGCCCCTACAGCTTATTTAATTCATAGCAGAGCTGAATCATGATGAATTACAAGATAGTTCCTAGGCCTTTTCACCCTGGGGGTGGGAGTTGAGGTGAGGAGGACTAGTGCACTTGAGGGACTCTCCATAGGTCTGTGTGTAAGAGGTGGTGGGCACGTAAAGGCTCTCAGAGCAGAAAAGAAAAAACAGAGATTTGTTTTAAGGAACTGGCTCACATGACTGGGGGCAGGGGGTGGTGAGTGTAGAATCTGGGGCAGGCTGATAGGCCAAAAACTCAGGAAGGGGCTGAAGTTCAAGATATTCTTGTAGCAAAATTTCTTCTGTTCAAGGAAGCCTAAGCTTTGTTATTAGAACTTTCAGTTGATTGGATGAGGCCCACCTACATTATGTAGGGTAATCTCCTTTATTCAGAGTCAACTGACTATAGGTATTGATCATATGTACAAAATTGATCATATGTACTATAGGTATTGATCACTGTACAAAAGAACATATGTTCTTTCACAGTGACACCTATATTAGTGTTTAATTAAATAACTGGGTACTGTAGCCTAGCCAGATGGCCACATAGAACTAACCATCACAGATAGAAACTTGAGGGCAGCTTCTAGGGTAGTGGGTGTGAGACTCCAGGGGCAGGCAGAGGCACTGCAGAGCTCACTGGTATTCAGGTTCTCTTCAGTTGCGAGCTGTATGTGTTTCATTTATTCTTCTAAGGTGTTAAATTGGGTCACAGACCTAAGTATAAATGCCAGCTCTCTAACCAGCTGTTCAGGAGGCTCACAAAGTCCATCCAAGCTGAGTGAGCCTGGCTTTGCACCCAGTGCCTTAACATAGTGTCATGATGCATCAATTCAATTGTCATGTTTTTAAGAGCAAGGGAGTCAATTGTGAAACTTTTGCTTCTTGTTGACAAATGAACTAAAAAATCTATAGTCATGTGAAATATAACACCATGTGAAATAAATAGAAGTTTCAGACTGATCATTTAAGTCCTCTTACATCCTAAAAGTCCAATACTTCCATAATGACCTGCTTTAATAGAAGAAATATAGAGCTAAGCTGAAAAAAATATTTATTGTAACAACTGGCACATACTACTAATGTAACACATCATATTATTTTAAATCCAATTGTTTACAAATCTGTCTCACCCACCAATCCGTAAGCCATTTGAGAGAAGAGGTGACATCATTCATCTGGCTGAGACTATGTCTTATTCATGTCTATATTCCCAGCTCCAAGGAGAGTATAAAATCAAATAAATAAAATAAAATAAAACTGCTCAATAAATCTATTATTACATTGCCTGAGTTGTATCTGATTTGTTAATCAATTCAGAAGTAAGCATGGGAACCTTTAGTCTTAGATTTCCCTTCACCAACGGCAGGGAAGAGACGTGGTATCTGATGTGGGCAAGTAGGAGGACCTTAACAGAATAGGTCAGAAGGGCCCCCGTGTGTGAAGGGGCTGGTGGGGGGTTCAGTGTCACGGCGGTGGGTTTGGATGGTGGACACATAGCCAGCATCCAGAGCGCAGTCTTTGGTGGCCTCCAGAGAGCTGCAGTTGGATGCCTCTGTGGAGAATTTTAGGGAACCACAACCACATCCCACAACAGGGTCAACGGAACTCCATCAGGTCCAGAGAGCCCCATCACCAGACTGTGGCAGTCAGGCAGAATTCTAAGACTGTCATCCCACCCAGCGGATTCCAGCCACATTTTATGGGTCAGTCATTGTAGAATTGCTCTGTGGAAGAGGGCTCCAAGGGGGCAGAGGTTGGGAGATGCTCTGTATTGTCCTGCCCACTTAGAGAGCTGCCATTCACACGAGCACCTAAGATTTCAGATGTCTGAGTACCTCACTGAGTTTATCAAATTCAATTCCTTTTCTTCACATGAAATCTCCTCACATCGTGCTTTGGTAAATGTCAACCCCTCATCTACAAATGAAGAAATAGACACTCAGAATGTAAATTACAGTTTGTACGGCTAATACGGGGCAGAATTTGACTAGAAATCAGATCTCATCTCTCTTGAGCCAGTGTGCTTTCAACTTTGACACAATGTAACTGTCTGTCCACTGAACTCTACAAAATAAAAACATGATCACTCCATATGAATACTTTTCAAACTTTGCAAAACTGTTTGATCTCCCTGAATGGAGATGTTAAACACAAAAATAAAGGGTGGCTTCTACATAGAAAGGAAGAACCATGACAGAAATGTGGTCTTCGGGAACTCACACTTTGTGTCAAGCCTATGCCATTATTTGTTTCACTCAGGAAATCTGTACAAATGAAGCAAAGCAGCAGAGACATGAAAATGGTGCTGGCCTGTAAAATTAGGTGTGTGTCATATGCCTTGCATTTTATATCATGACCTACCATGCCAACCTTTTCCGGTCGAAACTGTAATGAGGTAAGAATGTCTCACTCAGGATAATAACTGATTACATTTGGATGTAAAAGAACCTTTACTCACTCCATTATTTCTCCTATCACCAAAAAATTGACTAGAATTTTTAGTGTTCTCTCTCACACACACATGACCACATACACACACTTCACATTCAATTGTGGTGTTTTCCTTATTACGTTATGAACTACCCACCAACACTAACTATGCAGATGCATTTCGTCTGAGAAAGACTTGTTCTGGTCTTTTTTTCCTCTCTTTATCCTTTTGGTAATGAGTCAAGCTGACCTGATTTGGGTTCTTCAGATATTCATGCTTCCTTGTAATGATGCTGGCTTCTGCAGTTCACACACGCTCGCTGCAGCCGGGCGAGTGGGCACTCACTTCGCACTCAAGTTTGCAATTGTTTGTGCAGAGTGAAAAGTTCTGAGTTAATACAAAAGCATTAAATTAAGTGTCCCTCATAATATCCTATTTGACAAAAACGAATTATTTTCTTTTTCCCCGAGACAGAGTTGGACAACATCCAGAGCAAAGCAAAATAAACTGTTTTGTTTCAGAATGTCCAGAGGGACCCTTTTTTAGGGAGACATAATTCTTAAATCAGAAAAAAATGTAAGTGGTTCCCAAAGCAATCAGGTGTCCCCAATAACACCGGAAGCCTGGAACATGCAGCATGTGTGCTAGGGGTGCCTGAGACATGGGAGGGGAGAAGGAGGCTAAGGCAGGGGTGTCTCGGTGCCCTTCCAACCACTGAGGTAGAGGGGGTGAGACTTTCCTCCTTGTATACCCATCAATGTGGCAACTTGAATTTCTTCTCCTCTTCCATCCACGGTGATGCTGAATATAAATTTTGACCTGATTTCAATGGTAATAAATACATGGGCATAGAGCCAAAAGAAACTTATGAGTGATTTCCCTATTTAGGTATTTTTGGGGGATGGCTTTCTGAACAAAAAACACTTAAGTAGCAATTGAAGGTATAATCTTCTTGAATTTTATATGAAAGGAGAAATACATTTGTTTGCTTTGTTTTAGTTTACAAAACATTTTTCCTTTTGTTCTTATGTTATGCAGAAATCAAAAGGAGATATAAAAACTGTGTCTTGGAGATTCCCAGTCAAGATGGCAGTGTAGGCAGACACGGCTTGCCTCCTCCCACAACCACATCAAAATACAACTAAAGTGCAGAACGACCATCACTCAGAACCATCAGAAATCAAGTTGAAAGGAAGTCTGACAACTACAGAATTAAAGAAACCACATCCATCTGGACTGGTAAGAGGGGCACAGACAGGGAATGGGTTGGTCCCACACTGTGGTGGATAAAAGCTCGGGAGGGATATCTTGTGAGTGAGAGGTCCCAGCCCCTCACTGGGTCCCCCAGCCCAAGGTTCTAGTGCCAGGACAATAAGTCCCTACAACTTCTGGCTGCAAAAACCAATGGGAATTGAGCCAGTGGATGAAATTGCTAGAGCCCCAAGCAGTTCCTCTTCAAGAACCCACACACAGACTCACCCACTCAGACTCACTACCTCTGAGTTTCAGCACTGGGGTAGTAACTTGAAAGGCGCTAGTGGTACACAGGGGTAAACTGAAGTGTCTGGCATCAAGGCGAGCAGAGCCAGCAAGCTGGTGCGATATCTGAGACACCATCAACCTGGCTAACAGTGTTTGCCCAGCACTGGAGATCCCCTGAGGCTCTGCCCCAGCCAATTTATGGGCCCACCCAAGTTGCTTTTCCATATGAATGTCTGGTCTGGCTCCTGCTTCACAACTTCCTAAATCCTCTCAAACTAGCAACAGCTGTCCTCAGTGAGCATCAGCCAGCTCAGATTCACAGCTTGGCTTTGCCTGGGAATCTTCAAGCCCAGCACAAGTAGCAGCCATCTCAGATTGCTTTATAACTCAGGCAGGATGGCCCCAGGGCAAAACACAGGTGGGGGCTGACTTTGCCCTGCACCAGCCAGGAAACCCCAGAGCCTGCACACCCATGGGGCATCTAGAGGTCATTTCAGAGCAGCACCATCCTGCCTTTGCACAGCTGACCCTCCATGGAGGGCAGAGGGTGGTGGTCAGTGGTCATGGCAAGTCCTTGCAGTGGACTGGTTGAGGTAAATACCTCCCATTGAACTGTCAACAGCAACGAAGCCTCAACTACAAGAGGAGGATGTACTCAGCCTACACAAAGGGCTCTCTCAAATACCCAGCTTGGGTGATAGGGGAGGCTGTGTCATGGGACCCTACAGGACACCTGCTACAATAGGCCAAACTACCAAGACACGGAGTCAAAGCAGCTCTCTCTAATACATAGAAACAAACACAGGGAGGCTGCCAAATTAAGCAGACAAAGACACATGGCCCAAATGAATGAACAGTTTAAAACCCCAGAAAAAGAGCTAAATGAAATGAAGATAAGCAGTCTATCAGATGCAAAGTTCAAGATACTGTTTATAAGGATGCTCAAGGAACTTAGTGAGGACCTCAGCTACATAGAAAAGATCCAGTCAGAAAGAAAGGATACATTAATTGAAATAAAGAACAATTTATAGGGAAACGACAGTAGAGTGGATGAGCCGAGAATCAAATCAGTGATTTGGAACATGAGAAAGCAAAAACAACTAATCAGAACAACATCAAGAAAAAAGATACATATATAAAAAATGAGGATAGTATAAATAGCACCTGGGACAACTTCAAGAGGTCCAACATTCACAGCATAGGGGTGCCATAAAGAAAAGAGAAAGAGCAAGAAATTGGAAATCTGCTTGAAAAAATAATAAAAGAAAACTTCCCTAATTTGGTGAAGGAAATAGACATACAAGTCCAGGAAGCACAGAGTCCCAAACAAGATGGATACAAAGAGGCCCACTCCAAGACACATTGCAATGAAAATGCCAAAGGTTAAAGACAAAGATAATCTTAAAAGCTGCACGAGAAAAGCAGTTAGTTAGCTACAGGGGAGTACCGGAAAGACTGTTAGCCAATTTCTCAAAAGAAACTTTGTAGGCTAGAAGGGACTGGCAAGAAATATTCAAAATCATGAAGTGGGGACCTACGGCCAAGATTGCTTTACCCAGCAAAGCTACCATTTAGAATCAAAGGGCAGATAAATTACTTCCCATACAAGAAAAAAACTAAAGGAGTTCACCATCACCAAATTATTATATGAAATTTTAAATGGACTTATTTAAGAAAGAGAAGATCAAAACTATGAAAAAATGGTCATGAATACATATCTATCAACAATTGAATCTAAAAATCAAACTAAGCAAACAAGAAGAGCAGTTACATATAATCATGGATACTGAGAGTGTTTTGATGGTTGCAGGATGGGAGGAGGGTGTGGGGGGATGGGTGAAGAGGTGAGGGGATTAAGAAGTATAAATTGGTAGTCACAGAATAGCCATCGGGATGTAAAGTACAGTATAGGAAATGTCAAAGAACTCATACATGTGATTCATGGACATGAACAATGGTGGGGCAATTGCCTGAGGGAGTAGGGGATGCTAGGTGGATGGGACAAAAGGGGAAAATCAGGACAAGTGTAATAGCATAATCAATAAAATATAATTTAAAAAATTGTGTCTGGGAGGCATTTGGGTTCATGGAATATTTAAATAGAAGTTTCTAGCACATGTAATCAATGTAGGTAGAGGGAAACTCAGGCATCTGACTTTATTACCTTTGGAGAATTATCATAGGCTAGTTTAGGAGGATTCAGTTCAGGTACAATTTTAATGTAAGTTATTTGAATGTGTGTATTTACAAAGGATAGTGTACTTCAATGTAAAAATTCCATTATTACGTTCATTTAATTAAAAGTAAAAATTCACTATTTCTCAAGAGGTTGATAATATAAAGAAAACATTGAAAGACTACATATATAAAAATAATATCAGTAATTTATTCAACTGATAAATTGATATAAAGATTCACTTACTAGGTGATTCATTACAGGATTCTTTGTAAAAGATAAAACATAGTACTGAAAATGCCCTTCAATGTGTAGTGTTAATATGCTAGTTCCTCCATATGCGATGCTGAAATGTTGTAGAATGTGGTCTTTATGAAGGCAGGGATTTTGTTCTGTTCACTTCTGAATTTTCAGTGTCTGGAATTGTGCCTGACACATGGAAGATGAGCATGAAGCATTTGGTGACTGAATGAATACTCCCATACAGTGAAGCACTTCATAGCTATTAAAGAGAGGGGGGTAGATCTCCATGTTCTGGCACTGAAAGACCAATATGTACTAAAGTAAAAGGGCCAAGTGCTGAGCTGTATTTATGTTATGATACCAGCTTTTTGAAAAAGAAGAAAATGTGCTTATATATCTATATGTGTATGCACACACACACACATAGAGCATATATTTTTGTGTGTGAGTATATGCAGAAAATGTCAGAAGGAAAATGTTGAAATGATAAAGTGGTGGTTACCTTTAAAATGTAGGACTGTGGGGACTGGGCAGCAGGGGCTTTTACTTCTAACACTATACCATTGGGTACTGGTTGTATTTTTTTTCAGAATTAACATATATAAACATTACTAAAAATAATTTCTGTGGAGAAACCCAAACCCATTTTTATTTAAAAAAAAGATGAACTCTGTGGAGATGCTGAAAACCTATAGTGAGTATAGGTCTTTTAGAATTTGTGTTATCTTCACATGGTCTCAATCTACAGAGCCTCCTCTGTTAGTGGCAAAGAAAACCCAAGGAAGAAGTTATAGATGGAAATCAGTCAGTGTTGGGAGGAGAATTAGAAAGTAGAAACTTTATTACTAAAGTATATATTTTGTTTTTCTGTTTTTTCAGCTTGGGCTAGAATTTTATATTCAAAATTAAGAAATGTGCATGTAACTGAAATGCAAAAACCCATATGTTCTGTGTCAGTCGGCACCACTTATTTTCAATGAGATAAAACAGCTTATTTAAACTTTGAATTTTCCCATTGGGTTTAGACGATTCAGCTGTTTATCCAGCAGCACTCTGCTTAAAAATAGATGGGATGACATTTGTGGGTGCTTTTAAAAAAATATCCTTTGGAGAAAGAAACAGAATTCTAATGCCACATTTACCATTTATATTATGTAAGGAAGGCAAGTTTTATGTTATGAGGACTCCGTGTAAATTATTCTCCTTTCTAACATATAACTTACAGATATTTGGAAACAATCCCAATCATTGAATTTTACACACACACACACACACACACACACACACACACACACACATCCCTATATATCAGTTGAGTTTTACTTTTTGGTCACTGTGATTAATTTAATGGTTGGAAAGAGTTTTTCATAATTGCACAGGAAGATTTTTTCCTTCTTTCACCTTCTAATTATGCACTTTCCCCCGTCATTCTTTTGTCAACTATTTATTGAATGCCTGCTACGTTGCAGGCACTGTGGCTACAAAATAAAATACAAAAATGATTTTGAGTATATTTTACCTGACTTTATAGACTTATTTAGTAATGTTTATGTCAACCTGCCAAAAATAAGTGATTAATATTAGCTTTAAATCTGCTGTCATATGATCCCACAGAGTCTAGGATAAGAATTAAAATAGGCTGAGCTGAAAATATACTGTCATCCAAAATTTCAAACCGAGTAGATATACAGGAGAACTATAGTCAACTAGACTATGAAATATTAAAATCAGTCTTCCAATCTTGGTAGCATGGCTGATGGCAAAGGGTTACAACACTAGGAGGAAATGAAACCAAATGCATCACTTTCCTGCCACTGAAAAATACACCTATCTCATAATCTCACTGATTTTATTTCTGAAAAAAACATGTTTTAGGAGGAAATTGCACTTATTGACTAATATGAAAGAGGAAATCAAGTCTGTGAAAGGGCAAAGGTGCATGTCAGCACTATGCAACATTTTTATCCTCAGTTCTTTTAGAAGTTTTCTCTGAGTGCTCACAAAAGGTAATGGCATTAGACTCTGTTTCTTCCTTCTTCAGGCACTCTCCTGACTCTGAATGCTGTTACACAGATGGCAGGTGAATGCTATTTGCTCACTGAGAAAGAATCGTACTGTTCACCACTCCCATTATGTGACTTGAACACCTGGCTGGCTCTGTTTTGGGCTTGCACCTGCTCCTGCTCTGAGGTGGCCTGCTGACCTGAAGCTGTCACAGTGAGTGGTCAGGTTAAGATGGAGAAAGAATTCTTAATTACCCGTTCTTCCTTCTCCCCTCGGAATCTGCCTCTCAGAGGTAGCCTAAGTGGCCCTCCCACAGGACACATTGCTTTACCACAACTGTATTTTCCTTTTCCTCGATTTTGTAAATGCTTTTAATGGTCTGGATCCAAGAGCAGAGAGTTCGATTTCTTTTGACTAGCACGGCATAGTTTTGAGCGCCCCTTGGCATTCTGTAAAAGTGATAAATACTAATGATGAACAATGGAGCATGCTCTCAAGGCCCTGGGGTTGGCTATAGGAGGACTCGCAATGAGAGAAAAAATTAATCAAATCCTAACACAAAGGCAAGATTTGGCCTCTCATTAGGTCCAACTGCTCCATGTGAAAAAGCGTGTTAGTAAAATGGCACAGGGATTGGGGGGGGGGCTGTGCACATGGTCTAGGCCTTCAAAATGTGTTTTCCATCTTCTTCCCAGCTGTGGTATCATGATGTAACAGGACTGGAAATCCAAACATATGTTATATTCTTTCTTCCTTTCCTTTTATGTTTAAGCCTTCACTCTAATGAATTAGGTTTCCCTCCTTGATAACAGAGTGCTTATTTCCTTTTATAAAAATGAAGCATTTAGACATAAGGTGCTACTTACATATATTCCCTTTTAGGACTCCTTTCAGCTGTGTTTGCATGTGATTTTCAACTCAGGTGTAAACACATTAATTTTGTCAACAACCGACATCATTAATCTCCTACTTAATACAAATGTGTCACCTTTATAAATAAAACTTTTAAAACACCCAAAATTTAAAAATGTAGACAAAATGTATAACCGAGAAAGCAAAATAGCTCAGATTATCAAAGTCACATGCACTGATGACTGCACTAAACATTTTTATTTCTCTCCAAATTCTGTGGTAGTTTGGAAAAAAGACCAATTTTTTAAACCAGGAGTACATTATTAATTGATGGCATCTAATTTCTTAGTGATTTAAAAATATGTAGTTTGGGATGGAGCCATGGAATTAAACGCACGGGCAGGGGAGGGAGAGAGGAGAAGGGAGAGAACAAGCGAGAAAGGCAGAGACTGTGTTAGAGTGACAGTTAGCCCTCTGTGGTAAGGAAGCTTGAGTGACTGGGTGAGAAGCCGAGTGTTCCTGGTGCTTTAGCCCAATAAATTGATTCTCCTGCCACAAGCACAGGACTTAAATACAGAGTAATATAGGCTAGTAAAATATAACTAATCTACTTGAGATAAGGGAATACTTAAATGGTAGTTGTTCTTTTTCAATAATTCATTAATTTTAATCACACCCATCAGAGTCTTTCAGTTGTTAAGACATATTCCATTGTGTGGTTTATAAACAGTATAACTAGAAGTTCTCAGAAATTGTAGAGCACAGCAGTTGGGCACGCTCGGTCTTTGCATCACCTGCGATGCTTGGCTCTGTGCCTTGGCCACAAAGGAACTGTCCAAATTTCACATGTTTGCTACATGAGGGGAGTGCAAGGTTGTACTTAAGCCCTGCCCCCCATCCCCTGCCCACCAATTATCCTATTTAGTAACGGGCAGAAACTTTTTATGAGTAATGAGTATACTCTTAGAGCCAGGTTGTTAACTATGTAATTCTACATTTTCTAAATACTTCAAATGAAAGTAGAAGGAATATAAAGTAGTTTGCAACTTGTTCCTGAGACTTGTGGTCCTTAGAGTTGCTTGCTTATTGTGGGTAGATGCTGTAGACATTTAATCACTTGATAATTTATTAGTGATGTGGCTAATTCACATCAGACAATTTTTTAAAATGTGCATGTGAGGTGTTTTCTGCTGCTCTTATTTATTTTTGTAATAAAATTATGATAGTAGCATTCATTTATAAATATTATATTGAGCATGACAAATGTATATTTTTTAAGAAAAAAGTATGAATCTTACACAATTTTTCCTCAAATGTCCAATACAATAGGTAAAAACCAGCCTGGAGTCTTATTATACTTGAACATAAATCAGTATGCATTTAACATAGCATTTTATTATTCTCCTTTTGTAGCCTGCCTTGGTTAAAAAAATTGCGTTTTATAAAAGAGATGCCAAATTAGATTTGCAAGTATAGAAAAGTTGTTTTTAAATTCTAATTCAGATATTGAGTTGTAATTTGAACTAAACGATAAATGATAAAAAGATTAATCCATGTTCCATGCATGAAGCAGTTCTTCCTTTTATAACTTCTTGTTTTTGAAAGATTAGGGTAGGAAGACTAATTTTCTTTAGACATTGACCTAGGATTCATGAACTTTTATTATTTTCTTTGTTTCATGATAATTCTGTCCACAAGATATGATCATGAATCAATTCATCCATTCACTTGTATTGACTACTTCTGATATGCCGAACACTGTAGGGGCAAAAGACACAAGTGTCAATAGATTCATATTTGCCCTCAGGGATCTTGCTGTCTGTTGGAGGGAGAGGTGAGATTAGAGAAGGGGAGGGAGTAACAAATACTCAACTGTGTTTACAATCAACTATGGAAATTGCTAGAAAGCACATACTAGACAGTGCAATTAGCATGGAAGTTGGCCCAAGGAGGTCATACTTGACCGGATACCTGAATGATGGGTGTACTTTGCCAGCTGTGCTCAGGGCAAGGTGGTACAACAGCAGAGGACATAGTGTATGTGGAGGCGTGGTCATGGGAAATGACAGAGTGCATTCTGTAGGAAATACCAAGTTATGTACAATACGTGGAGAGTTCAGACAAAACAAGCTTCACCTCAACGGAGTCCTCTCTGGATACTGCTAGAAACGGATTAAGGTGGAGGCCCTCAGTCTCCTGCTAATAATCTAAACTCGATCTAAAACACAACACATGTTTTTCAGAATTCCTTTTCTTGGATGTTTTTGTAAAAAATCAGTCATATGGCTAAAAGCAATAGAAATGGCTGCTTTTGTTTCTGGGACACAGGTCATCTTTTCTAAATCTATATTTCCTCCCTTTCCCAGCAAGCCTGGCTCCCAGGAAAATTTCCCCAATGAGACTTTCTTCTTAACTGATCCTTCTTTCCTGAGCAGGGAAGGCATTCACCATCTGCTCAGCCACCCTCCACTGTCACATCCCACCCTCAGACACCATTTAGTACATCCTTTCTCCACAAGATTTTACTTTTCTTTCTCCCTAAAATCCCCATACATGGCTTCACCCTTCCACCCTCTCTTTCTGCACTTCCTCTAACTCACGAGGCTGGTGCTGTGATACCTCTAACCATGCCCTCAGGTGCACATTTAACACTTAAAGGGCTTTTCTGTCCCCCACATCAGCCTTTCTTATGTTATCGGCTCATGCAGAGTCACCTTTCATTTCTAAAGCTGTCACCACAGTATTAGTTTCCTGTGGCTGCTTTATCAAATTATCACATACTTAGTGACTTAGAGCAACCGGCATTTATTCTCTCACAGTTCTGGAGGCCAGAAGTCCGAAAGTGGTTCACTGAACTAAACCAAGGTTTTGGCAGAGCTGAGCCCCGTCTGGAAGTTCTATGGAAGAATCCATTGCCTTGCCTTTTCCACCTCTGAAAGGTGCATTCCTTCTCCCCCTTCCTGGCTCAAGTCCCTTTCCCCCAACTTCAGAACCAGTGACATGGCCTCCTCGCACCTCTCTGCTGCCATGGTCTCAATGCCTTCTTCTGTGGTCAAGTCTCCCCTGTCTCCCTCTTACAGGGATACTTGTGATCATTTAGTGCCTGCCCAGATAATCCAAGATAATGTCCTTATCCCAAGATCATTAACATAGTCACATCTGCAAAGTCACATTTCCCACAGAAGGTAAGCAACATTGACTGTTAACTGGGATTAGGATGTGGCCATATTCTGACCCATTTGCACATACCACAACCATCAATACTACTTTATGTTGAATTAATACTGATTCTTTGCCAGGTATCATTTTATGAGATAAGTACCATTATTATCTGTGTTACAGAGATAATTGACTCAGTCAAGGTCACATAGAGAAGTGGTAGAAACAGGATTCAAACCGAAGTCTGTCAGCATAAAAGGCTTTGCTCCTCACATAACACTGTATTGTCCCTCACATTTTGAGACGGTATGCCACATGTGTTAGTTTGGATCTCAAGGACTCTGAAGACCATTTCTGGGAAATGTTCCATTTCCCTTCTCTAGCTGTGTTTCCAGATATTTCTTCCACAGAGAGCACAGCTAATTAAGTGCTTGGATGGGAACAAGTAGCAATTTGCTTCCCCCATGAAAGACCAGTGGAAGCCCCCTAAGTAGTCTGACGTCAGGCTGTGGCTAACAAACATTAAGGGCTCACAGAGCACAGGCAAAAGCACTGTGGAAAGAGTAATCATAGAGCAGAACCAGGAAAAAAAAAGTTGAAAAGGACAATGGGAATGAAACAGAAATGTAAGGCCCAGCTACTTTCACTGTGGAGAGAGCAAGAAAGGCATAAAACTCCTGGAGGCATAGGGGCTGTAGAAGAAAGCTTAAGAGTAAAGAATACAGTACAAAGAAAGGTACTTTCAGAAGAACAATAGGGAAAGATACACCCAGGGCAGACCGCCGCTGGAGGGCAAAAAGCGAATGAACAGGTAGGCAATGACGAATCAAGGATTTTTTTTTTTTTTTTTTTACAATCCACTATCCATTTTTAACATTTAGATTTTCCCTTGTTCTAAGGGGGCAGTGGGCCATGTGGAGAATAGAGAAAATGGCCCTGGGAGTCAGCAGACCAAGGGGCAATTTCTTTAAAAACAGTCACTTGGGGCAACTTGAGACTCAGTTGTCTCACTTATGAAATGGGAATATGGACAAGATGAAAGAACTTATGTGAACTACTTAAACATAATACTTTGCAGGAATAAGTAACAAAGAATCATTGCATTCAGTTTCTGCAACATCATCAAACCAAAAGATGATAAAGCTTGTTAGGGAGTCCAAGTATCTATTCATGCATTCCTACAGAATTTACTTCCTGCTAGATCATGGCTACTAACCATGAATAAAAGACTGGATATCTTCCTTTGTGGAACTAACAGGTTAATGGAATAGGCAGTCCTAGATAAAATAGAAGAAACATGATAAAGGACTAATGGACACTAAGAGAACATATTGGAAGAAGGTACTGAACTCAAACATGGCCAAAGAGGGCTTCCTGGAGGAAGTGCCATTTCAGAGGAGACCAGAAGGTTGAAATGGGGGCCAGTAGGGAAGAGAGGAGTTTGGGATGGATGGAGAGAAGAGACAAAAGAAAAAGCAGCTAATGAGAAGGTCCTGGACATGAGAATATGGCACCTTTGAGAAAGTTAGAAGTTGATTAGAATGGCTGAAGTGAAGATTGGACAGAGGGTGTGGTACCAAAGGAAGCTGTGAAGGAAACAGTCTTCACTTATGTCTTACCCTGTAACTCAGGTTTAGGAGTTTGGACCTTATCCCAAGGGTAAGAAGGAATCATTGAAGGATTTATATGCAGAAGATTTAGTGATTCTATGTGTAGTTTAGACATGTTATCTGGGCTACTGTCCATGCAATGGGCAGTAGTAAGGGAAAAGTAGGGAGAGGAAGATGACTTGGAGATATTTATAACAATCTAGGTGAGAGAGCAGAGAGATTTCACTAGGATAGTGGCAGAGGGAATGGAGAAAAGTGAATAGAAATAAAATTTATAAGACTTGGTGATTTTCCACTCATTTACTCATTTATCTAACGAACTTCTATGAGTTTCCCCTGAAAATGTGAGGGTGAGCTAGAGGGGAAATGATAAAGGTTTTCCAGAGTTTCTGAGATGAAAGAAAATGGATGGGCAGTGGTGCTATGGACAGAGGCAGGAAGCACAGGATGAGGAGGCCAGTGGGGAGGGTACTAGGATAGGTTTGGAGCAATGCCTTCATTTTTATAATGCAGATATCCTTGTGTTCTTCAGCCTGTAATCTTAAATTAGGTAACACCAACAATAATAACCAAGTTGAGTGATATTTTAGTCCTCTCTCATCTTTCCTCCTCCTCCACTTAATTCTGCTTGTCCCCAAGAATGGGCTTCCCATGTATTTCAGAACAAATCTGTTAGCTGCCTTCTGCTCAGGTCTCTTTGCCATAGTGCCAAGAACATCTTCGGATGGTGGGCCATCTGTAACCATGCTGCTATCTCAGTTACCACGGTCCTCAGTGGATGGATGCTCTATGGTCTTTGCTAAGTGTGCATGTGTGTGTGTGTGTGAGAGAGAGAGAGAGAGAGAGAGAGAAGAAAAGGTGGTGGTGCTGTTTTCTCTAGATTTTCTGCATTAATTAATACTTGGAGTTCACATGCAAGTCTGTGATTAATACATGACTTGCATTTGGCAACTGTGCAGCTCAGCTTGAAGCATGAGTGGGTTGACCACTGGAGACAAAAAAATCATAAAAGGGAAGCTGGTTAGATAGCCTTGCAGATTTACACCATTAGGTTGGTGTTAGGCAGTGATAATGGATAGGATGTCATGCTGGTATAAAGTCTTTCATACCCTACAAATGACAGGAAATAGAAGAAAACAACTTGGTGGTCATAAAAATTTGTTTTCTAGTTAGTTTCTTCCAGCTTTAAAATGGACACAATGCACTCCTTAGGTTCTGGACCAATGAGAATGGGAAGAAGGGAAATGGGGAAAATATTAGAATTAAAGGAGCAAAAAAGGGCATGGGGCAGCCAGGATGGTCTGGAGCAAAGAGGTGTGAGAGGGAAAGGGGGGGAAGTGGAAAAGAAAATGAACACATTACAAATCCAAAACAATCTCCCACATTGGAGCTTCCAATAGAGTTCTACAAACAGAGAACAGCCATGAAATTGAACATATGAGGAGGTAACGTATGTCTGTCTTGGTGTTCTTAAGGGTGAACTGTGATAGACTTAAAGGACACACTCCTACTTCTCATAGGTTTATTAAATTAGAGAGGTTTCAAGAGAAATTGCTAAAATTTGTAGGTAGAGCATGGATATATTCAAGTGGAACGAAGTCATTAGTGGTAGCTAAATACTTGTGCTTAAATGGCTTGTTTATACTTTTAAGGAAAACAGACATTGTGAACAATTCAAAGGGGGAGGCAACAGAAGTTCTTTCATTTCTAGAAAAATCTGCTTGCTATTTTTAAGAATTTCCAAAAAACAAAAACATCAGGTGTCCACAGCCTATTCCCCACACAGGAAGACAGAGTGGGAAGATTAGATAGTAGGAATAGAAGAAACATTTCCTTCCCATTTCTCCAAAAGTTCCCAAATAGTTTGGCTGTTTTGAATAGACCTTCAGAAATACCTTTTGAGGTCACCTACTTTGAAAGAATAGAGTGTCTAATTTTCAGGTGACATGGCAGCGAGCCCAGAGAACATAAATTTTAATCATATTTCCCATTTTTGTCATTCTTGTAGGGAAGAAAAGATTATAATTATAATTTCCTCCCCATCTTGCTAAGCTTTTGCTTAGCAAGTTACAAAGATCTGTGCTTCAATCTGACTAAAATAAAAACCTGTGTTAAAGACTGGGAAACTGGCTCATAAAAAGCACCGCTGAAGTAGCCACGAAAGTCTCAGAGAGGTCTCGTGGTTTTTAATTCCATGAACTTCAGTGAACAAACAAGTGCATTTTCCACATGAACCGGAGTCATTGCGGCCATGGTAAATAAGAAAGTAATAGCCAAAATTCATATTACTGGATACTGCTCTTTTAAAAATACAATCTTACAAAATAAAAACCAACTAAACTAAAGCTAGAATAATTTTAGCAGCTGAAAACACTACCTTCTCTAGAATAACATGCACTTAGATATGAAATGACTCAGGACCCAACATGATGTATGCATTCTGTTTTCTTTAGAGCACATGCAATATTAATGTATAGTAAATCATGCTAAATGCTAAATATATTCAATAAGCAGTGCTTAAATAATTTTGTCTGCCTTTGCTGCATTTAAATATTCTGCTAGTTTAGCTAAATTCACTTTGCACTATAGATGATAAAAAATTATTACATAGATGACATTCTTACTAAAAAGCTGTATTTCTCCCTCAGCCCCTCTAGTACCATAAGCAACCTAATCAAAGGAAAGGGTGCATTGGGGTACTCTTGACAAAATTGCTCATCCCAAATTCACAGACATAGTGAAACATAAAATTAACTCCAGCATGTTAAAAGGAGAATTATGAATTAGCACAGAAATCAAATACAAAGAGACTATTTTCTTTTCTATAGCCCAGAATTACCATTAGCTTACCTTATTAGCTGAAATGCCAAACAGAATGTCTTTATGGAAAATTAAGTTCATTATTCATCTCAGCTCTGATTTGGTGTGGTGCAGCTGAGAGCATTTAGCTTCTCTCTATGATTTGCCGATGCAAAGTGGGTGAGTAAGGCAGTAAACACAGAACTTGGGAGGTGGGGAGTGGTTGGCCATGGCTCACAACTGTACAATTGCAACTGTACATTTTATTCATATGAAATACCTAATGAAATCAAATCCTATCACTAAACAATATCACTTAAGTGAATATTTAGTGCAGGTTTTTAAGCCCATGCAATTTTGCATAGCATTTGCAGGAATAATGCCCTGCATGCTCCCTGTCCCAGCAAAATTACATTGTTATTTTTCATTATCTCAGTGGATTCTTAGGCTATTGATTCACATATAGTGGATAATGTATATTCTGTCAAGGAGAAATCCACATGGGGAAGCAATCTCGGCAATTTTCTTAAAAGAGAACACCTGTGATTGCCTGACTAGTGATGGAAAGACAGATGCATTTCACAATTTTGAACAAATTGGATACAACATTCAAGCAGATAATAAAGAGAGAGACTTTAGGAATCCAGGAGTAAAAGAGCAATAGATATCTTTTCTCTGGACATAAAATTATCTTTAAAAAAGTCATATTGTTTAATAATTCATTAATTTTCTCCAAATGAATTAAACACGATTTAAAATTTCTTTGGCAAACATGTTCTCTTTCTTAACAAATAAAAGACTTCCACAGAACATACCCCAGAAAAATCTTGTTTACTTAAAGTGTGTCTCATTTCCAGATGGGCAAAAGAGTCATTGCAGCTTCCTCTCCCAGGTGTTTCAGCTCATAGAATTTGAGTGGGCAGGATATATTAAAATCCAGCTTTTCTAAGTAAAATGTACAATCACAACAGCAAGACCCGTCCTAGGTTATTATTTATCAATAGACAAGAACAACATGACTGAGCAAAGCAATTTTAGCTCTAAGACTTGTAAACCTTTCTTGTCTTTGTCACGCTGCAAAACTAGACCCTAAAATTCTCCTCTCCTGAATTAATAAGACTGACTGCCTCAGTCTTATTAGAGAAATAATGAAGAGAAAGTAATAATTACTTTATTTTTTCCTTAAAATGTTAAACCCTGAGTTACCATATGACTCAGCAGTTCCACTCCTAGGTATATATCCTGGAGATGAAAACATGTATCCACATAATAATCTGTACACAAATGTTCATAGCATCATTATTCATAATAGCCCCAAAGTACAAACAATCTTAGTTTCTTTCAATTCATGAATGGATTCAAAAAATGTGTGCTGTCTATACAATGGATTATTATTTGGCACTAAAAATAAATAAAGTATAAATGAATGCTACAACATAAATGAATCTTGAAGACAGTCTGCTGTTTAAAAAAAGCCAGTTACAGAAGATCACATATTATATGATTCATTTATATGAAATGTCCAGAATAGGAAGAATCTATGCAGACAGTAAGGAGGTTAGTGGTCGCCCTGGGCTTGGGGTAGGAGTACTGGGACATGAACGTTTCTTATCGTAGTGATGAAAATGTTCTTGCCTTAGGCTGATGTTTGGACAACTCTTTGACTGTACTAAAACCATTGAACTATAAACTTTAAATAAGTAAACTATATGGTTTGCAAATTATATTTTCATAAAGGTGTTAATAAAATTATTAATTTGTCACATAAATATTGTCATAATATTTGTAATGATAAGAATTAGTATATATTATAAGTTCTGTAGAAGGGAGAGATGGGAAAGAGTAGGGATAACCCCAAACACGGGAAATCCTTGAGGACTCACAGTTGTAGGTCTACCTAAAGAACCATTTGTGTCAGTATTTAATCATTTAATTTTATTTAATGGTTCTTTATTTATTTAATTAATCTTTTAAATTTTCAGTAAGACAAAGCCCTGAGACCAGAGAGTGAAAGCACGAGGAAAGAGAGGAGGAGGGGAGAATAGAAAAGAAGAGGCAGAACTGAAGGAAAAGGAAAAGAAAGAAAGAAAAGGAAAATGGGGGAGACTCGTTTTTTAATCTTTATGATATTTTTCCCATTACCATTTGGTCCCCTTTTAACCTCCTCCCCCTAGCAGTCATCATACTCTTGTCCATGCCCATGAGTCCTTTTTACTTTTTATTGATTAGCTAACATGAGAGGGCTGATGATTCAAGAGGGAAAGTGGGATCACAAATGTTAATTCTGATGATAGAACATCAAATGATCGGGATGAGAATAATAGAAGAATGCCTTCAAAGAGACCAGAAAAACTGTACAAGGAGGATTTTGAAGTGTTCAAATTAAAGGAATTTTTTTCAAACATGAGAAGTGAGTTCACAGTCAAGGAAGAATACAGGTAATGATGAGCATCTTAAAGAATTGCACCAAAGAGCTAAAGCTCAGGTTAAAATAAAGTTTGTGTGAACTAAAAAAAAAAGGTAATAAAAAAACTGATTCGGACCCCAGGTTGTGGGGTCTGTTACATTGTGGATGAAACACAAAACATTCACACGGACTACGAGTCCTGTGGAGGAAAAGGGTGAGCATGGCTTTTCTCTCAAGGGGAGCAAAAGCCAAGGCCCTTGCCGTGACTGGCCTTTATTGGGTTTTTCCGCACATTACAGGATGGTCCTTATTTATTATGCACAGGTTCGCTTTAGGTGGTTACCTTTCACAGAAAACAAAGGAGCCAATGCCGCTAATCACATCACAGAAGAAGGATATTTGCAAATGAAAAGGGAAAAGTGGTTGAACTGGTTATACTCCATACTGGGGTGTTTTAGCATGGGTTTTAGGAAGTTATAGTAAGCACTTGCTGTCTCAATTCAGGGTGAGGGAGTTTTAGCAAAAGCAAGTCTCAAAGCAGCCTAGCTACATTGCAGGCCTGATTCCCCATGGGAGAACCTATCCATGGGCGTGGGTCCTGTGCATCTCCGCGTGGGAGCTGGGCCCACGCCATGCAGAACGGTCTCCTACAAAAAACCAAGGACAGTTAAAAAAAAAAAAAAAAAAAAAAAGAGGCCATTTTAAAAGATGTGCATTGGAAAAAACAGAACAAGGATGATCCCGAGGCTTGGTCCAGATGGTACACTGTGAACAGATGATGATGAAGGAGGAGGAAGAGCAGCAGCAGCAGGAGGAAGAGGACAAGACATCAAAGGTTTGAACTTCACTATTTTCTCTATCAAAGAAAACAATCTTCAAATTGGAAAGGGTAGAAAAAAAAGCAAGGTGAAGAGAAATTTATACCCCAGGAAAACCTCTCACATGCAGACAGCTCATGAATCTCCCATATGATCTTTGGGTACTTGACAACCTCACTTAGACACCTCAAAGCACTTCACACGCAGCACCTTCCAATCATACTGATTCTCTCCCCTCTGCTCCTCCACGACCTCCTCAACTCTTCCAGTGTTGCCTACTTAAGGGAATGCAAACACCACCTTTTAATTAAGGCAGAAACATAGGTACCATTCTGAACACTTCTTTCACCCTGCATGTCACCCAGTCCTGTAGACTGTAATCTCTGGAAACTGTCCCCTTGTTTCAATATCACTGCCACCATCCTTATCCATTCTCTTTCACCTGAAAAACTTTAGTTCTCTTCCAATTGGTTCTCCTTCTATTTTACATGTCTTTTGACTTTATCTAAAGAGATGTATTCAGAGGCAAAGTAGATATTAGCTTTCCCCAACTCTTACAATCCTACACACACAAACAAGGATATAAAAATTCAAAATATTATTCCACTTCTTGGAATATATTTTAAGAAACCTGAACTACTGATTTGAAAGAATATATATATACCTATGTTCACTGAAGCATTATTTACAATCGCTAAGATTTGGAAGCAGCCCAAGTGCCCATCAGTAGATGAGTGAATGAAAAAGCTGTGGTACATTCACACAATGGAATACTACTTGGTCCTAAAAAGGGAAATTTACCTTTTGGAACAGCACAGATGGACTTGGTGATTATTATGCTAAGTGAAATAATCCAGTCACAGAAATGCAAATACTATATGATTTCACTTATATGTGGAATTTAATGAACTAAATAAACTAACCAACAAAATAGAAAAAGATGCATAGATACAGAGAACAGACTGACAGCTGTCATAGGGGTGGGATGTTGGGGGACTGGGTAAAAATGGTGAAGGAATTAAGCAAAAAAACCCCCTGCCTCATTGACACAGACAAGAGTATGGTGACTAACAGAGGGGAAGGGGGTCAAGGGGGTGTAGAAGGAGGTACAGGGGGATAAATGATGATGGAAGGAGACTTGATATTGGCTGGTGAACATACAACACAATATACAGATGTTGTATTAGAGAACTATACAATTAAAACCTATATTATTTTAGTAACCAATATAATCCCAATAAATTCAGTAAAAATTAAAAAAGCCTCAAAATGAAGCACAACCTCCAGAGCCTGGAATTATATAGTCCTGCAAATCTTCCCAGACTTATCTAGCACCACCTTGGTGACTTAACCATAGCAGATTCATTTCTGACCCTTTTGTTTCTTCCTGCCTTTCACAGTTCCCTAGGCTGATCGTCCGATTTACACTAGCCCTTTCTTCAAACATAATCTCAACCATTACTTCTTAGGTCATGCTTCTCTGAACTTAAATAAATGTGCTATTAGAGTATCATAATCTCCTTTGTATGTATTGAGCAAAGTGGTCACTTGGGATAGGCTTGTCTTCATGAGCAGAAGGTTCAGAAGGTGCAAGGGCTATTTCATTATTGGCATCTTTGAAGACACTTGCGTGGGTTGAGTCTCTTAGTTAAACTCACTGTGAAGAGGCCCTGCCTCCCCCATTGGCCAATTTTCTAATGGGGCAAGTATGAGAGATGCATAGAAGGCAGGCAGAGAATAAACATTTTGGGTTCAGACATAGCAGTCTGATCTTAGGTGCAAGATGTTTGCAATAGTGATAAGAAAGGGGCTGTGGTTTTGTGAGAAGCAGTATTCAGACACAGTTCCTTCCAATGAAGAAAGAATCAGTTATGATTACATGCAGGGAAGAGCTCCCACCATAATTTAACAGTGGTCCTTACCATGGTAGTACTACATTTAAATTTCTATGTATGATTGATTTGAAAAATGTTTATCTCCCCACTGACAATAAGGAACATGAGAGTAGGAATCATGTCTACTTCTGACCATCTTTACATCCTTTGCATCTACTCAGAGCCTGGCAATAGTAGGTACTTAATAAATATTTTTTGCATGACTGAATGGGGGAGCCCTTATATTGGCAGGCTGTGGTGAGATGGCAATGGTAGTATGTCTGCTACTATTAAAATAATCTGAAGCATGTGTTCTATCTTGAGTGTCAGGGCTAGCCTTATTTATAAAGTCTCACCATTCTGTATCTTTCCCTGGTTAACATGGCTGTGATGTCACTATGCGTGATGATCCACTTTTAGTTAAACACATACCTTTTACTTAGAAGATTAGTATGCAGGATGTTGACTTAAAATATCACAAGATTCATTAGGTTAATAATTTAATCTTCCCAATGAAGACATTTCCCTTTTCAAAAAGAGGGCACACCTAAAAATATTAAGCTTAAGTTTTTGTGCCTAGTCAAATTATATCTTTGTTCACTCTGAGAACTTCCAGTAGGCCCCCAGAATCAAGGTGGGTAATCTTAAATGTGGCAGAAAAAAAAAGTGAAGATGAATAAGCCTTTTGAATCATCCCAAGATAATAGCTTGATGGGCTTGAATTTATAACACAGCATTGTCCTATAACCCACAGTTAAATGGAAGGTCTTTGAGCCCTAAAAGAAGCAGCCTGGGTTTATGAAAAAGTAGTGTGCTAAGCTGACTGTTCTTTATTTTTATTTTTGCAGATCAATTTGGTTGATAGGTAAGCACATGCCCTGAGCTTCCTTATGCAAAGTCATCTTTATAGAAAGAAAAAAGTAGGAAAATATTTCTAAATGTTAACAAGACTGGTTTCACAGAAATGGAATTTTTTCACCTCTCCTGGAATCCATTCCAAACAATATAAACAATGACACAACCAAGTGAAGAGCAATACCCACAAATCACATTTCCAGCAAAACCAGCAGAAAATCTCCAGACTCCACAGTCAGTGTCAAGCAGGACATCAACCAGGGAAGCCATAACAATGAGGTAAGTAAATAGGAGGTATGAAGCAAACCTAGATGTAGCAGAGCCCAGAAAACTCTGTTGAATATATACTCCACCCAAAGTGAGGGCCTCAATATCAGAGGCATGTGCTGTGGAACTAAGGTAGGGCTGGGACAAAAGGAGATGGTGGAGAGTGTATGGGCCAATCTCATTAAGGGGCAGAAAAATTCTTTCTGAAAATGACTGTATCATTTGGGTCTCCAGGTGACAGGCAGCTTGTGAGTTCATCCATGAAGTAATTGAGGGAGAAAAGAACTGGGTTTTTCTGAGAGTCAGAGGATGTGTAACTACATAGATGCATTATATAAACAAATAGTTTATAACTATAGCAACAGCAAAAGGAGCCCTTGATTCATGAATGCTTAGGAAACTACAGCCCACCAGACTCGGTAAAGGCAGTCAGGCAAAAAGATAAAATCAGGATGAGAGAGAGAAAATGAGGTTGACATCAGACTTACCCACAGAAACATTTAACTTCACCTTGTGATGGAACATCTATGATATCAAGCCAAGAAAGCAGGAGCCAAGCATTTTCTATCTAGTCAAGTTCTCCTTCAAGTATAAAGACTCTAAAAAATGCAGTTTTGGATATGCTGGAATTTGAGTAATATTGCTGAAATGAGTCTTTCCAGGAGAAAATGCTAGAAGACAAACTGTAGACAGAATGATTTCAACAGCAACAAAAAAATGTCAGTGAAGAATCCGTGACCAACACCCCTATGCTCACTACAGCATTATTTATAACAGCCAAAGCACCTGAGGAACCCAAGTGTGCATCGATGGGTAAATGCATAAAAAATGTGGTATATGTGTGTATACAAGTGTATGTGTATATCTCTGTGAGTATATATATATGTATATATACATATATACACACACAAACACACAAAGGGATATTATTCAACCTAAAAAAGAATGAAATCCTTCTATTTGTGACAACATGGATAGGCCTTGAGGACATTATGCTAAGTGAAATAAGTCACATGGAGAAAGATAAATACTGAATGATCTCGCTTAAGTGTGGAATCTGAAACAAAACAAAAAATCCCCAAGTTCATACATGTAAACAGATTGGAGTTTGCCAAAGGCAGTGGTTGGGGATGGGGAAATTGCTGAAGGCAGTCAACGAGCGCAAACGCCCATTCACAAGATTGGTAAGTCCTGGGGATGTAATACACAGCATGGGAATAAAGTTAATAAAATTGCACTGTACATTTGAAAGTTGTTAAGAAAATATATCTTAAAAGTTCTCATCACAAGAAAAATAACTCTTAAAATCAAGTATGGTGATGGATAATGACTTATTGTGGCAATCATTTTGCAATGTATACAAATATCAAATTGTGTTATATGCCTGAAACTAATATAATATTATATGTCAAGTAAACCTCAATAAAAAAAAGAACTGCAGTCAAAATCTTGTTCAATATATTTCAGAAGAAGTTTATCATCTTTTTAATGGACTTAAATACTATTTAGATGCAACCTTACATGAAGTTCATGTCACCTATATATGTGTAGATACACTTTAGGAAGTTTTTCTATTTCTAACTTGTTAGAATTTTTTGTGTTAAATCATTAATGGGTGTTGAATAGGATGAAATACCTTTCAAGCATATACTGAGATAATCACATGTGTTTTCTCCTTTAATTTACTAATGTCGTGAATGATGTCAACATCTTCTCTAATGTTAAGTCTTACTTTTATTATCAAGTAAATCCTATCTGGTCATGTTGTTTTACATTGTTTATAATTATTGACTTTTATTCAAATATTTACTAAGAATACATGAAGTTCATGAAAGAAATTGCATTAAAATCTCCTTCCTCACACTCCTTTGTCTGTTTAAGAGTGTCCTAAACCCTAAAAAGAATCAGACATCTCTTTTATTCAGATTTCTAGAAGAATTTTTGTGTGAAAAAGACTATGTTTTCCTTGTAGCTTTCATAAAACTATTTGTTCTGGTCTTTTTTCTGAGTACCTTTAAAGCTAATGTACCAATTTCTGAAATTATTGTGGATATATTCAAGGTTTGTGTTTTTTATTGAGTTTTGAAGAATTTATTTTTTCCAAGAAATTATCCTCTAAAGTTTTCAATGCATTGGTATGAAGTCTATTTCTGTTCTATTCATATGATAGATTTCCTTTCTGCTGCACAGTTATCCATGTTCCTTTCTTCGTTTCTAATAGTGTTTATATTGTGTTTTTTCCCCTCATTGGAGAGTTAATACAGAAGTTTCTCAATATCATCAGTATTTTCAAAGAATAGCAACAACACAAAAATGTTCAGAGTGATTATCTCTGTGTGATTTCTGTTATCTGTATTTTCTTATATAATTTACCAAATTTTCCCAATAAATGCATATTAACTTTAGAACCTCTCCAGTAATACCTGTAATAAAATGTTACACTTTGAAACAAAGTAAAAACATGTGGACTGAACAGGAGATCCATAACTCATTGAGTGATTTTCTCTTCACGGCATGAGAGTATAAATGTTTTCATGGAAAACTATAGAACAGTCTCTAGTGACATGCATAAGCTTTTCTTTTTTGGCCTTATTCTGAACATTTTTTAAATCATCAACTCTGATGATGATATATTAGACACTATTATGAAATATAACATTGTGTGAAAATATTTAAAATATTGGAGTTCAGATTTTGTAGTCTCAAAGTTTGACAGCAGAAACATTATTCTTGGTAGACCAAATGGTACTTTTAGGTGGGTGAATTAGAAATAGGCTGTCTCTTCCTTAAGATTTTACTGCTATTGACTGGAGAATTATAGTAATAAATAAGTAACACTAAGGTAATTATTGATATAAATGATGATCTGTAAAGTTAGTGCATAACCTGCATAATAGTGAGGGGTGACCCTGGAATAGAAAGACATTTACATCTGTAAGATGACATTTAATAAAAATAAATATAATACTCTCACTTATGTTAAGATACCCAAGTGCACAGTACAGGTTGGGAGAAACATGTCAACATGATTTCATGTAAAAAATGGCTTGAAAATTTTATCTGAGTGTGGGATAGGTTGGCATGGTTGCCAGACAAGTTAAGGGTGTTTATGTTCAGAGATTTTTCAATGGACTCTGTGAAGTCCCAATTCAACTGTAATATTGTTCACACAATTATACCATAAGGTAAGAAGGATATTGCTTTTGTTGGAACAAGATACAATTTGTCAGTTGGGATGCGGACAGTGCTTGGAGTCCTGTTCTTAGAGAACTGCTGAAGAAACTAGGTTTTTTGAAGATGGGCCAGTGAAGACTCAGGGACAAATAATAGTTTTCATTAAACATTTGCAGGATTGCCATGTGGAAAGAGTATTTAGATTTATTTCATATAGCTCTACATCCAAGTTAAAGGGAAGTAGATTTGTATTCACAATAGAGAAGAATTGTCGAGTATGGCAACTGGTACAGGAATGAAAATTCAGATCACCTTTGTGGAGGTCATGTGGTAATATGTACAAAGATCCTTAACATTTTGCATACTCTTTGATCCAGCTAATCTACCTCTGGGAATTTCTACTGAATAAATTGGATGCATCTTGAGGCATTTGTAACAGTAAAAGATTTGAATAGGTTACTAAGTAGGAGGAGAAAGAAAAGAAACATGAAAAAACGGAATGGGGCAAAGAGAACTGTGGAAAAAAGCATGAACTCGATGGAATAGAAACTACTATTATAATAAGTACAGGGGTGAAAATGAGGTGTGTGATATTATTAGAAAGCTGCCAGTCAAAATAAGGTTGAATGCAGGCCACTGAGGCAATGGCCCATTTTTTTTAATTAGATGAGAGACTTGTGATTGCTAAAATAAAACTGAGATTGAGGATCTCTAGTAAAGTGAGGTCAACAAAAATAGCTAATGGGGGGGAATTACTTTAGTCATTTGAAAATGATGAAACCTATCACTAATGGGTGTCAAATTGTTTATAATGTGGAGAAAGGAAAGAGATTATTATATACTACAATGCTGCATTAACTGAGGGCTTCAGGATGCAGGAGGCTAAGGAAATTCTTGTAGAAGTGTGCATTCCAGGTTAGACAACAGTCCGTGTTTGTGATCGTCTGCATCTGAAAATGATGGAAAGAGCAAAGAAAAAAGTCTTTGCAAAATAATAATTCAAAATTAGCATATTTAAATTATTTTAAGATGCTAAGATTCACTTGCACTTCTTTTTTTTCAACTGAAAAATACTGCATAATATTTGGGAATATTAATCAGAAAAAGTTTTTCACATTTATCAAAAATGACATTATTCATAATGTTGAAAAATTGTAAAAATGTCCAAATGCCAAATATATGAGAAATAAATAGTCTAACCATAGTGTATTAGCATATTTTAACAGCTATACACATTCCATTAAAATTATGCTATTAAAAATAATAAGCATTTATTAAAATGAATAGCATATATGTGTATACAATATGTACAAGATGATTTCTATCCTATCGCTTTAGGGAAACTGCTGGGAAATGCAATAGTTATTTCCTAGTTGCCAGATTTGTGGACAAACTTTTCATTCCTTGACCAGCTCAACCACTCCTCGGTGGTTGATCTTGTTGAACTTTCCCTATTTCTTGAAATCCTCTTCTTTCTTGCCTTCAGTGCAGTTTTGTTTTCCTTTCTATTTTTCTGACTCTGTATTATTGCTCTATTTTTGCTTCTTGTCTGTGCTTTAAATTCTGTGTAGCCCAGGGAACTGGCCGCGTTGTCTCGCCTTCTAACTCCGCCTGCCCCGATGTGATCTCCTTCACTCACACTTTCCTTTACCTTCTACGCGGTAGCTACCGGATCATCCTTCTCCACTCCTGTCATCTTCCTGAACTCCAGAGTCACAAGTCCAGCTGCCTTCACCACTCCATCTTCCTCACATAAGGATTTTTGGCCAAACTGACAACTTTAAGATATGGTACAAAGATATTTTTACTTTTCTCCATCTTTATTGCTTTTACCCTAGTCGGAACCACAGCCGTCTCTCGTCTAGATACTGTAATAACCTCCCAAACAGTATTTGAATAAATGAATGTTTGCCTAGGGGGAGTCCTCAACAGGCACATCAGATTCAAAATGTGTAAAATGAAATCATTTTCTCCATCCAAGCTTATTCTTTCTTCTATATTATCTATTAAAATCAGAGGTACTGAAGAATACCCAATTTTTTAAAAAGATTTTATTTATTTATTTTTAGAAAAAGGGGAAGGGAAAGAGAAAGAGAGGGAGAGAAACATCAATGTGTGGTTGCCTTTCCCATGCCCCCCGACCAGGACCTGGCCTGCAACCCAGGTATGTGCTTTGACTGGGAATTGAACTACAGACCCTTTGCTTTGCAGTCTAGCACTCAATCCACTGAGTCACACTAGCCAGGGCAAGAATACTCAATTTTTTAAGCCATAAATTATTTTTAGTTTCTACCCTTCCATTTCTGACTACCTAGTCACTCAATCTCCAAGTCCAGGCAATTCTGTAGTTTAAACATGTCTCTTCCTTTTAAACTATTCTTACCATCAGTATTCCTTCCCCTTCCAGTGCCGTGAGAGCTCCTCAAGGGCAGGAGGCAGTCTTTTATGTCAGCCTTGTCTTCCCAGTCCTTATCAGAGTGTCTGATGTTCATTCATGCTCCTCGAATTAAAAATAATACCATGTACAACAAAGGGCAATCATTGAGAATATGTAAAATGTATGTATTTATACTTAAAGATATTGGAAAGAGTTTTCAAGTGATGTAAAAAATTGGTGTTTTACTGTAAAGTGAATAATAAACTTTTCAGATAAAAAAGAAGCAACAAATATGTAATTCATGGGCAAAGAGGAATCTAGACCCAATCGTTAAAAATAGTCTCAAATAGTTTAAAATAGACTAACATAGTTTAAATAGTATACATGACCTAAAATAGTAATATAGTCTAATAGTTTGAAATGGTGTAAAAAACACAGAAATTGTCGGCCCTTTCATTTCATCTCTACATAAAAGAAATATCCAGGAGCGACTGTATATACACGATGGTCTCGTTTAGCTGACATGCACTGAATGGATGATTTCACGCATGTTTCATAAACAACTTAAATATGATATTGGGCTTTAAAAATATATCGTGCATTAGGTGGTAGTTCCTATGGCAGGTAGAATAATGGTTTTCCAAAGACGCCCATGTCTAAATTATTCATGTGCCCCGTGAATGTGTTACCTTACAAAGGGGACTTTGCAGATGTGATTAAGTTAATGATTGTGAGACCGGAAGAATGTCCTAGTCATCCAGGTGGTCCCAATGTCATTACAAGGGTCTTTGTGAGAGATGGAAGGGTCAGGAAAGAGGATCTGACCGCAGATCTAGAGATCAGAGTGATGTGATTGCTGGCTTTGAAGATCACAGAAGTAGCCAGGAGTCAAGGAATGCAGACTGCCTCTAGAAGCTGGAAAAAGCATGAAAATGGATTCTTCCCTGGAACCTCCAGAAAGGACAAAGCTCTGCTGAATCGATGATTTTAGCTCACTGAGACCCATCTCGGACTTCCGACCTCCAGTACAGTAAGTTAATAAATTTGTGATATCTTGAGCTGTATCTTGTTACAGCGGCAGTAGGGAACAAACACAGATGCTATAGCATTTCATTTTATCAAAATCCCGACTGAATGAAATCGTGATCTCTCACAGTAACTTCTGCAGTGGCTCTTAAATCTGTTTTGTTGTTTTATTTTACATTACTACCACCATATTTTCAGGCTTAATAAAAGTAATAGCATTTATTGAGGCATTCTATATGTCTCTTTTCCAAGTACTGTTCTATCCCTTTGCATTAACTCATTTAACCCTTTCAATATCCCTGTGTGCGTGTATTATTATCTCCACATTACAGAGGAGGAGACTGAGGCAGGGAGAGGTTAACAGTGCACTCGAAGTTGAATATCCAGCAAAACACAGGGTTTGAACACAGCTGTCTGGCTCTAAAGCTGCATTTGCTCTTCCTAGAATTAACTTCATGGCCTTCGAATTGCACGGCTGTCATTGAAGGTACTGCCCTCACCAATTTGCTATTATATTTACTCTCTCTGCTGATAACTACTGTGGTAGACAGATCCCCACCCCCGGAAGTCACACCTGTGAATATGGTGTGTTTCATGGCAAAAGGGATTCTGCAGATGCCATAAGGTTATTAATCAGAGATCTTAAAATAGGTAGATCATCCTGGATTAATCTGGTGGACCCAATGTAAGCATGGGAGCCCTTAATAGAAGAGCTTGTTATGTGCATTTTTATAATACAATACAGTACAATACAATACAATATAAAAGAGCTTTCTCCTGGCTGGGTGCAAAAGAGGAAGTCAGTGAGATGTAGCAGAATTAGTGAGAGATTCAATGCATGATAAAAATTCAATGTGCATTTGTTGGTGGGCAGATGAAGGGACCTCAGTTGTACAGCTGCAAGGAAGTGAATTCAGAGTCTTCCCCAGAGCCTGCAGATAAGAGCCCAGACCAGCGGATACCTTTATTTCAGCCTTGGGAGGCCGTGAGCACAGTACTCAGCTGAGGCAGGCTGTGTCCAGACTTCTGACCCATGAAAATGCCCACCTTTTAAATCTCTGACTGCTCTCCTGCAAAACTCCAAGCTGAGCTGGCTCCTGAAATAAGGACATGTAAACATGTGCAATCTATTTCTTCTTCTCTCCCTCCCTCTCACTTGGACATTCGCTCTCCCGCCTGTGACCACCCACCCACCGTCCATCCATCCGCACATACATGGTGTTTGCCAGGCGCTACGTTAGGCCTCAGGGATGCAGGGTTGAATTACTGAGAAATTAATAAGCAAGGAAAAATGCTAAGAGAAATCTCTCTCAATACACTTTCATAAAAATGACAGCAAAGCTTCAGAGATACAGCATTTGCAATTGAAAAGCCTTTCTTCTCTCCTACCCTTTCTTTCCTAGACCTCAGGTTGGAATTCTGGTTCCTTTAAACCTTCACATTCTTTGTCCAGTTATCTTTATGCTTCTCTTACTTTGCCTTGTGTCGCATTTATTTAACTACATTGTGTTCCATGAGACTACACACTCTCTGAGAGTGGGAACTATTTCACAAGTCTTTGAATTCCCCTCTCCTCTATGCTGTAACCCTTACACACAGTGCATCCTCAGCTTTTGCTGTTTGAATTGATCACTCAGGGGAAGCTTCTTCAGAATAAATCCTATTACAAGCTTTACTTTGTAATAGGATATTCAAGTTCCAAGAGAGGATTTAACTATTTTAGGTAATATGCTTCCACAATAACTCTTTAATAAATTGAACATTCCTCAAATTAGTCTAAGTTTACAACCAAAAAAGTTTTTCAAATGAACTGTGATAAAAAAACAGAAGAAAAGTAGTCAGTTTTAAGTTTTTAAGGAAGAAAACTACCTAACTTTAACAATATCATGATTGATGGCTCTTTATCTCTTTTGAGAATGTGATAAAAGTTAAGGACTTTTCTCCCAACCAAAATGGATACAAACTCTCCCCACCAAATTTTTAATGTAATATTAGGAATTTAGTAAATCCCTGGAGTTTATTCTTGCCCACCCTGAATTTCCCAGCCCAGCCTAAAAATACTTGAATGAGGTGGGTAGGTGTGCCCAACCTTTTTGCACTTCAGTTCTCTTCAATCTCCCTCCCCATCCTCCATCCATTACAGGGTCTTCTCAAGGTAGGATTTCTTCAGCAGTCAGCCAAGCTGCTCCTCAGTTCTGCTTCCGGGCCTCAGACCTATAAGTAACCTCCCGGTGAATGCTCCAGGCCTGGAAACTCTCTGAGGTCTCGATTAGGGAGCCTTGCTTTAGTAAGCTTTCCTAGAAAGGCCTTTGAAAACTAAGATTTCCCAACTGGCCAGTGACCAAAGACATCTTCCCAGCTTGCTGGGCTGAAGCAATCTCTCTTTCCAGGCCTCAAATATGGCCAAATAACATGTGGTTTCAGACTGTAATATGAGGAAACATGATTTTTGAATCTTGGTAAGTAAACAAATGAGGCCAGACAGCACATTTTTGGTTATACCAGTTTCCCTAAAACAGAAACTACTTTAGAAAACATATCCCAGTTATATTCTGTGACACTATTGCCTATTAAGAAAGTAGACAATTATATTTACAATTCATAATGGTGTGCTTAAGTCTCACATTGCCACTCATAAATTGGTACATTAAATTTTTAGTGTGCAAAGGGGAAGTGTGAAATTTGCTTGTCTAGGTGAATAAGGGTAAAGTAAACAGTGCCGGAAAGCCCACAGTGAGTACTCCAAGGGTCTCTCTAGAAAGTTCTTGCCCTTTGCTTGTCAAAGGCAGGAGAACATAAAATGTAGGCAAAAGTTTCTCAGGTCAGATGCAAACCCTACCTGTTGGTCGGGGAGGGGGCCTGTCTGATTGGCACCAGCTGTGTGACTGGCAGTAGCAGAAATTACTAAGCCTTGACAACTTCTAAGTCCATTTGCACCCAGGCTCAGCTCCTAGAGGTAGCAAAACATTGTAATTTACAAATAAATGTGAGTGGGAGGGAAAATTTGCAGATTTCTTTTATAAATGAGGAAGAGAATCACAGATGTGGCTTAGTGTCTAAGACAGACCTTTGGTGCAAAGTTCAGAGTGTGAACGAAAATATTATTCTATGTACTGCCTGGTTGGGTAATGGGAGTCAGGCATACAATGCAAAGTAGGAGCAGAACAGGGCTGCTGGAAGGACCATCGCCAGGGCTGACTGCAGATTGAGGGAAACAATGATGCATCCAGCACAATGCTCTGTGCGTAATGAGTAATAATGATAAATGCTCACAGAAAATCTGGGGAAAATCTCAACTTTTGGCTAGAAACACCAGGCCAGTTGGTTGTCCTTACTGAAAACTAAGTACTTTTTAGAATTTATTCATCAAAATAACTCCACAAGGTAAGTCTTTCTGCAAACGAAGACACGCAAGCAAAGAGTGGTGGAATGGCTCATCTAATGCCACCTAGTGAGTAAGTGGAGGAACAGGCATTCACACAGGCAGCCCTCCCTCTCACTGAGCCTCCCTGTGCCCACACAGACACACAGACAAGTACGGACAGCCCTGACACTGCTGAGCATGGAGAAATCACAACAGGAGGTTACCTTCTCAGGGCAAAACCCAAATCTAGTAGAAATCAATATATTAAAACAGGCACACACACACACACACCAAACCAAACCAAACACAAGGAATGTTGTTTCATAGAGCTTTCTGCAATAATGGGAATATTGTATATTTGTGTTGTGATGGTAAACATCAGCCACATATGGGCACTGAGCACTAGAAATATGGCTACTGTGACCAAGCAACTAAATTTTTATCATTAACTTTAGTTACTGTAAATTTATTTATTTAAAGACTTTATTTATTTATTTTTAGAGAAAGGGAAAGCGAAAGGGAAAGAGAAAGAGGGAGAAAAATATTAATGCGTCATGGTTGCCTCTCACATGCCCCCAACAGGGAACCTGGCCTGCAACCCAGGCATGTGCCCTGACTGGGAATCAAACCAGCAACCCTTTGGTTCACAGAGCTGGCACTCAATCCACTGAGCCACACCAGCCAGGGCTAGTTATTGTAAATTTAATTAGCCACATGTGGCTAGTGGCTACCATATTAGACAGCATAGAACTAGACTACTTGATTCAAAAGCAAATAGTCATTTCTCCAAATAGGGAAATTTCTTTGCTATATCCATCCTTTCTTTACACATTTTTAGTAATAATCAATTCCTCTCCTTACTTAGGATCTGATAACTTTGTTAGAAAGATTTTCCTGATCTAATAGCTCCCTCCATTCTCAGTTGGTATGATCTGGGGATGCAGTTAGGTTTTGCTATAATAATAATAAACCCAGCCATTACTCCCAGACTTGCTGTTTCTGCTTTTCTCATGCCTATGAACTTTCATGTCTCCAAGGGCAGCCCGGTTGCATCTCATTTTCTGGGTGCAGTGTTGCTGGCCTGGTGCTGATGCTGGGGATGCTTTTCCTCACCACCAGTGCTCTGTTGTCTGTTCAGTTTTTTCTTTAGGGCCTGGGCAGTCCCGCTGCCTCTGGGGCCAGCAGACTGGTTTTTGGACTCAGGAGTCTGATGCCTCCTATGTTCTCTGGGAAGTCTGCCCCTGTTCTTTCTCATCTTCCCACCATTGCTTGTCCTGAAAAATTCTGCCCAGAGAGTTAAATTGCTTGGGCTTGGCCTCTGGACTAGACCATATCCTCTATCTTTGGAAAATTTGAGTATTTTAGAAAAAATGACTCCATTTCATCTTGTCATCCAGAGACTCCATCTTGTCCTCCATTTACTCATTCTCAGAATCCAGGTAGCTGGCTCTCTAGATATTCTGTTCCTTTCCCCAAACTGATCTTTAACCCTTTCCCACTTCTATCTAGTCACCTCTCCTGGAGTTTAGCTGGGTCAAACAGGCACTAAATAAATCCTTGGAGAATGAAAGACATGTTAAGAATAATGGTTCTATTAAATCATTCAACAAAATTTTTCATTCTACACTCACGGTCTGGAAGATGCAAAGGGATTCTCTATTATGTTACTCGGGTGGATTCTTCACTGAAGCTAAAAAAGACATTCTATTCTATTCATTCATTAATCTAATAAAACTTTCAAAACCACAAATGAGATTAAATTGGCATGGTTTAATTTTAGTGAATTCTTTCATTTCTTAGTCACTTACAAGTCCTTATTAAGTGAGTAATTAACATTTCATTTTTATGCATACGAATATTTTATAAAATATTAAACCCAGAAAAAGTGAAGGCTGTGGAACATAAGACTGTATCTGTGACTTTAAATGAACTTCATATAGGCTTAAACAGACAAGGGAGGGCATTAAATAAGGGCTTGCTAGAGCATGGAATTATCTGCAATGAGATACATGTACATGAGGGAAAATCCAAAGCAAGCTGAGAAGCAGGATACAAAAGACTACATTGACTTCCAAGTTCCAAGTAATTGAATATGGCACATTTTACCCTGATGGGTTGCAAAAGTTTGAGCATTCTTTATGGTTATTTGTTAGAGGAATTTAGTTTAAGCTCTACTAATATCTGCTAATAGCACCATTTATGCATTAGATAGAAACAGCCACCTGTAAGCTGACATACATAAGTGCTCTGCCCTGGATATTATCTGACTAAATTTGGTTATACCTTTATAAGGGAATTTAGGAGCATTCTAAAGGTATACCTCTAGAGAAACATATCTTTTTCTTCAATGCAGGATAATAATTTAACAGATAGTAAAGTTGGTGAACTTCCCCAATATTTAGTTAATAATCAGGGTTAAATGGAGCTCAGGTACCAAACAGAATTCTGGCTCACAATATGTCTGGGATATAACTACCTGGTCTCCCAAAAGTACAAAATATAGTTCGTCATCACTTCAGTGAAATTACTTCCTATAGAAGCAAACATCACCAATTACTCCAAGCAAAGGATAGTAAATGGGAAGACACCACTTATTTGGACATAACCTTATAGCATTTTAACAATGTTATAACTGCAGTCAGGGTGGCATCTCAAGGAGTCAATAGTATTGTTTCTCATTAAAACAAACAACAAAGCCAAAACAGCCTTGAGCAATGGTTCTTTCATAGACTGAGATATAACTTTCCAGTTTCATGGGATAATGTTCTAATATAATTTAATATTTTATTTATCAGACTTTGTAAACTAATTCATATACAACTTGCTTTCTAACATGGTTACTCTCTAAACTAGACTTAGGCCTACATTTAAGCATAAAGGTAGAATCTGTTTTTAGCCATAGTTAGTTATTAAAAAAATTGTTATTATAGTAAATTCTCACCAAGAAACATTCCTGTAGGAAAAGATCAAAGGACATATTTACACAGCAGAGGCAGCACGATGTGGTTGAAAGTGAACAGATTTTGGGATCACATCAATGAGGTTTTAAATCTTTATTCTATCAGTTAATAGCAGCATAATATTAAGCACATTAATCACTTCCATTTCATATAAAATGAGGGTATGAACAACTCTCCCAGTAAGTTTCAGAAATAAGGACAATATATGTTTAAGCATAGGGCCATAAACTTTCTCAATGAATTACAGTCCTTCTTTTTTCTCCCTTTCTATTCCTTCTCCTCCTTCCTCTTCTTGCCACCTCTTATTATCACGTGCACTGCATCCAGCATGTGATCACATGCAGGGCATCCAGAGCTCTAGACTGGAAATCAAGGGGCCTGTGTGTTCTTTCTTTTTTTTTTTAAGATTTTATTTATTTATTTTTAGAGAGGGAAGGGAGAGGGAGAGAGAGAGAAACATCAATGTGCGGTTGCTGGAGGACATGGCCTGAAACCCAGGCGTGTGCCCTGACTGGGAATTGAACCTGCGATGCCTGGTTCGCAGCCCACGCTCAATCCACTGAGCTACGCCAGCCAGGGTGGGGCTGGTGTGCTCTTAGAGAAGCTAATTCCTCTCTCTGGGCCACAGTTGAGGAATAGGGTATGAGGGTGACAAAAGAATGGTCTGTTATAGCAAAGAAGTGATTTTATAATGTGAGTCAATCATGAATTCTTGGTGACTCATGCTGAGTTGTATTTTCCTGAAGGACAGGGTACCAGGACAGCAGCTTGGGAGAGCTGTGAATTAGACTTACCAAGCTTGGGATAGTTACTTAACATTGTTCGAACTTTATCAGTGTTTTCTGATTTATCAAGAGTAGATACAGACCATCCCTCCCCCCAACCCCAGTTATTAACCTCCTTCCTCAACACCTTAGATCTGCTTATTGGGGAAGGAATGGGTAACAGTTTTCAAATTGTGCCTTAAGGAACTCCCACTCCTGCTTCAGGAAAACTTGATGCAGGGTAGTGGATGGGGGAAGGGGGTTTGGCTTTGAATCCTTCTCTTCTTGTTTCAATATAAGTAGCTCTGTTTTAAATTGTTTTATATGAACAAGAAATTTCATGGTTAAAATGTGTAAAATGCACTGAGCTAGCTGACCTTTGAAATTCTTTCTAATACCTGCTTATATTGACTGTGTGTGTTCACTGGGAGTTCACAAAGAAGAAAGGCATAATGAGATGCACTCTCCAGAAATGATAGACTAGACTAAGCCACAAACAAATTAGACCTAGTGCCTAGAGTAAAAAAAAGCCAAGGGTGCAGCAGGAGGCAAAATTTCTTCAGTTTACAGAACGTTAAGATAAACGAATGTTTTGTGCAACATGACTGAGGAATGCTACCAGATGTAGTAAGAGGAAGACTTCCTACTGTCTCTGCTTCTGCTTGACCTTCCACAACTGAGGAACCATGGGAATGCCAGCTAATTTCTCCAGGCCTCAGATTCCTCATCTGTAAACTGGTGGTTTCCCTTTCCAAATTATATTACAAAATTGCTACCTAAAAAGCAAGGGGAAGAAAGGAGAAGAGGAATAAAGAAAAAGAGGAAAGTACTGCTAAGCCCAATTCTCTTTTTCTAAAAAAGGTGCATGACAAAAGATGGTGGAAATAGATGGGAGTATAATCGACCTCACATTTCTGATTTCTAAGGTTGATTTTAGTAAGACCAGTGAGGAATGATATTAAGATCATGCTTAACATGTGTACAGTCTTCCAGGGAGTTCCCTAAAACAAATTTGGGAGATATGGTGGTGTTGACAATGGGGAGAGAAGCATAGGAGACAAAGAGAAGTCAGCCAGGCAGTAAGAGATCTCTGTAATCCAGGACAGTTTTGTGGACATGAGGTAGCGTGTGGTTACGGAGATAGTTTCAAGTTTCCTGTCATGGAATAGCTTCAGGAACAGGTTATCTAGATTTACCAATAAAATCTAATACATAACAGTTTTTTTTTTAAGCAGCATGAAAGTCAAATATGTATTGTTTTTAAAGTATGAAGGTTCTGGTACTTCTGGTCAAGATGGAGGTGTAGGTAAACATTGCTTGCCTCTTCACACAAACACATCAAAATTACAACTAAATCACACACCAATGATGACTCAGAACCATCAGAAATTGAGTTGAATGGAAGTGTGACAACTATGGAACTCAAGAAACCACATCAATCCAGAAAGGCAGGAGATGCAGGGACATGGAGATGTGGAGATGTGGAACAGGTGTGTCCAACAGCCACTTGTGGTGGCTAAAAATTCAGAAGGAATATCTTGGGAGTGAGGCATGCCAGCCCCACACCAGGTCCCCTAGCCCAGGATTTCAGTGCCAGGAAGATAAGCTCCATAACTTCTGGCTGTAAAAAACAGTGGGATTTGAGTTGGTGAAAAAACTACTGGACTCCCTGGAAGTTCCTTTTAAAGTGCCTGTGCCAAACTTACTCAGATGCACTCCCTCTCAGCTCCAGTACCATCAGAGTAGCAGCTGGAAAGGCACGAGTGTTTTACAGGGAGGAACTAAAGTGTCTGACATCAGGATGACAGTGGGAAGACAGCTTTCTCCCAGACAGAAAGGGAGGCAGAGGCCATTTTGCCTCTTCCGAGCCCTCCCCAACAGAGCCACAGAATAGGCAGGGAAGAGCCATATCTGAGACTCCATCAACCGGGCTTATACTATTTTCCCTGCCTTGACATTTACGTGAGGCTGTGTTCCACCCAATCTAAGCAGCTCCAGACCCAGAACTAGCAGCAGCCAGCTTTGGACCACAGTTTGGCTCTGCCTGGGACCTTTAAACCCAACACAAGTAGCAGCCATCTCAGATTGCTTTGTAGCTCATGGTGGGTGGCCCTGGGCAGAACATAGGTAGTGGCTGACCCTTTCTTGCATCACCTGGGAAACTCCAGAGTCTGTGCAGCAGCTGGACAGCTATAGACCATATTGGAGCACTACCACTCTGCCCCTGCACAGCTGATCTTCCACGGAGGGCAGAGTTTGGTGGTCAGTGGCCACAGCCAGTCTTATAGCTGACTGACTTGGGTAAATCCCTCCCATTGACCTGCCAACAGCAATCAAGGCTCAACTGCAAGAGGAAGATGTACTCATCCTGCATGGAGGGCACACCTTGAGTACCCAGTTTGGGTGATAGAGGAGGCTGTGCCACTGGACTCTACAGGCCACACTGCCAAGACAGGAACTCACAGTGGCTCTACCTAATACACAGAAACAAACACAGGGAGCATACCAAAATGAGGAGACAAAGAAACATGACTCAAATGAAAGAACAGATCAAAACTCCAGAAAAAAAAAACTAAACAAAATGTAGGTGAACAATCTATCAAATGTAGAGTTCAAAACACTGGTTATAAGGATGTTGAAGGAACTCAGTGAGTATTTCAAGAGCATAAAAAATGAGACAGGCAGAAATGAAAGATATATAATGGAAATGAACAATTTACAGGGAATCAACAGTAGAGTGGAAGAAGCTGAGAATCATATGAATAATGTGGAACATAAGGAAACAAAAACAAACCAAGCAGAACACGAATCCAAAAAATGAGGGTAGAGTAAGCAGGAGTGTCCAACCTTTTGGTGTCTCTGTGCCATACTGGAAGAAGAAGAGTTGTCTTGGGCCACACATTAAATCACAAAAATTCTTGTAATGTTGTAAGTAAATATATGATTTTGTGTTGGGCTACATTCACAGCCATCCTGGACTATGTGTGTCAGCAGACCACAGGTTGGACACCCCTGGTAAGGAGTCTCTGGGACAACTACAAGCATATCAACATTTGCATCATAGGGGTGCCGGAAGGAGAAGAGAAAGAGCAAGAAATTGAAAATCTATCTGAAAAAATAATGAAAGAAAACTTCCCTGATTTGGAGAAGAAAACAGACATGCAAGTCTAGGAAGCACAGAGAGTCCTAAACAAGATGGATATAAACAGACCTATACTAAGGCACATCATAATTAAAGTACAGCAAGAGAAAAGCAGTCTGTTACTTACAGAGGCATTCCCATAAGACTGTCAGCTGATTTCTCAAAAGGAACTTTGCAGGCTAGGAGGGATTGGCAAGAAATATTCAATGTCATGGAAAGCAGGGACCTATAACCAAGATTGCTGCACCCAGCAAGGCTGTCATTTAGAATTGAAGGGCAGATAAAGAGCTTCCCAGATAAGAAAGAACTAAAGGAGTTCATCATCACCAAACTATTATTATATGTAATGTTAAAGGGACTTATTTAGGAAAAAGAAGATCAAAACTAGAACAATAAGATGGCAATAAAAATGTATATCAACAATTGAATCTAAAAAACAAATTAATGGGGAGGGCTGGGGTGGTGGGGAGGGGTGGGGGGAAAGGCAGAAAATTGTGCTTGAACAACAATAAAAAATAAAATAAATTAAAAAACAAATTAAGTAAACAAGAACAGAGACAGAATCATGGCAGAGAATGTTTTGATGATTACCAGAGATGGCAGGGGTGTTTTGGGAATGGGCAAAGAGGTAAGGGGGTTAAGCAGTAAAAATAGGTAGTTACAGGATAGCCACGGGGATGTAAAGTACAGGATAGGAAATGTAGTAGCCAAAGAACTTATACACATGATCCATGGACATTAACAATGGTGGGGAGATCGCCTGAGGGGAGTGGGGGTGATGGGTATTGGAGGACACAAGGGAATAAATTCGGGCAACTGTAACAGCACAATCAATAAATATTTTTTTAAAGTATGAAAGTTCATATGAGATATTTTTGATTGACTGCAGTTCATGAGATCATCTGGCATGAAATAAAATGTTTCTTTTTCTAAGCAATGATCGCATAAGTCAAATATGGCAAAGTGACCTACATGACAATTTTCAGCCTATGGATCTGACTTTTCATAAGCCTCACCACTTACCCCTCAGAGAAAGTTCTTGTTTCTGGTGGATTTGTTTCACCTCCTTTGTGAAAGCCTTAGAGAAGGAAGCAGGCAAGAAAATCAGCTATTTATAGGCATTTTTTTTTTGACTAAAAGTGTCTGCTCAGCGTGCCATGGAGGTGGGAGAACAGGAAACTATCTAAAATGAACTAGAGGGCTGGAGGAGTGTTATGGGGGATTTTACATGGGAGTCATTTTCAGAAAGCTCGGCATTCATTTGCAAACAAATGACAGTTACTTTCACTGACACCTCCTGAGTTATAGAAAAGTCAGCTAAACTTCTACTAGTTAAGAAGAGAAGAAAAAAAAGACAAATTCTTTAAGGATTATAAGTCATTAGGAACTTTTCAGGGATTCTAAATGAAAAGTCCTGTGGGGGCACACCGCTCTGTAGGCAGTTACTGCTGGAGGGCTCACCAGTCAAGGCTGGTTCCCACAGCACAACTCGGGCTAGCAGGGGGCCTTCTCAGTGTGGGCTGCAGGTCCTCAGTGACCTAACTGGAGTCCTACTTTTATAATTAAAAATGGCAAACCATTTGCTCAAATTTGCATAACTGATTCATAATTTTATTAAATTGTTTTCCATTCTTCCTGTGAATTCTGATGGGCTCTGTTTTGATCATTTTGGTGGCAGTGTGGAAGCAGGTGGGGTAAGGAGTCTCTACACCACCAAAGGTGTACTGGCTGCCTGAGAAAGCCTGAGGTCTCCATGGTCCTGCGGGGAGAAAAGAGCTCCCGACAGGGAACTGGCTCCAACGTTCATTTGTTTTGCTTAAATTTCTCCAGCATTATAAGTATGAGGTAACTGGCTTCAGAGAATGGAGAGGACCTTGGGCAAGAGTGAAGAAGAGTGACAGAAAAGGACCTATTGTCATCGGCTAGCAATGGTGGAAGAACTCCCACCTGTAACAGTTGCCATGGGGAAACACTCCTCAGAGAACATGGATGAGCCACTAAACAAAGATATGAAGAGTAGAAATCCCTTGTAGACCAGCTCCATAGCTATTGCTGTTGATTAAATTGTCCTGTTCACACACCAAAGCCTCCTGGAATAAGGCACCAGGGTCTTGACAGACTTAAGGCATGAAAATAAAAGGAGGTTTTATCTGAACAAACTAAAGCTTGAGGAGACCAGAGGAACTGTGTTCCATCCTGGCCAGCGTGGCTCAGTTGGTTGGAGCGCTGTCCTGTCAGCCCAAAGGCAGCAGGTTAGATTCCCATTCAGAGCACATGCCTGGGATGCGCGTTCGGTCCCCAGCTGGGGTGTGTGTCAGAGGCAAATAATTGATGTTTTTCTCCCTATTTCCCCTTCCTCTCTTTCCCCCTCTAAAATCATGTTCTCATATCCTTGGGTGAGGATAAAAAAAAAAAAATCGTGTTTCATCAGTAAATACCAAGGCATGGGAAAACCTGACCCACTGATGCTGAGCCATCAACGATTTGACCCTTTACAATTTTTTCACTTGTAGACAAAAAGTTTTATGTGTTTAGTTGGCACATGGGATGAAGAAACCTTACACCTACACTGTGATGAAGACCTACTGTCCCCCAGCACTGAGAGACGGCTTTCCTTCACTATGGAATCAGATATATTCATCCTGACCATGGGTTAATGAAAATTACATCAAGCAAAATATAAAAGAAACAGCGCTAAGGACCGTGAAACAGATGAAGAAGGAGAGAAGCATGTTAACCTCTAAGGATCTGTAAGCTCAAAACATTTCACACTAGATTTTTTATTTATTTACTAAATTTGAAATTAAAACATTTTAAACACTTGAAGAGACACAAAGGGTTGTATCATTACACCTATTTTGCAGATACAGAAATGGAAGTACTGAGTAGAGGAAGGCCAAGTCACGCTGGAAGTCAGTGTCAATATTAAAGCTGGTGGGGCTGCTGAAGCCCTTGTTTTCATCTGTTAGACTCTACTGCCCCCTTCAGTAAGTAAAATGATAAATTTGGGCTGATCTCTAGGATTGGGTTAAAGTGCAGCTCCTGGATTTATCTCTGTAACAGAATCATTCTAGATCTACAGAATCAGAATCTCTTGGTTGGATGCTGGCAATGCTCATTTTAAAGACACTTTCAAGCTGATTTTCATGCACACAAAGTTGAGTAACCGCTGTCCTAACAGTCAATGACAGAGTGAGTGAGTGCCCATACTAGCACATGATTCCAAACATGCAGATGAATGTAATATCATGCTAATATTCACCCATATGGATACCATGGCATATATAATGCCTCATATAGTATTTCCATCTTTAGAGCTAGATTTTCTTTTCATTTACTTTTTCATTTTAAGAACAATGACCAATATGTCAGTTGGTAGCCCTTGTTACCTTCTATGCACTATTCCTTTCAGATTTTCTGGAGTTGTCCTGATTTAATATACTTGGTCTCATATCCAATACATTTTCTCCTACACGTTACATTTCACTATGGTTACAGCTATGTTAACAATGTTTAGCCTATGAAAATGAGGTGAGAGGTGAGGAGAACTGGCTGCCAAGAGAGTGGAAGATGCTGGAGAGAAAGGAATCTTCTTCAAAATCCAGTGTCAGGGCTCGGTCATTGAGCCTAAAGATCACATCTCCGTTTGTTCTCCTTGGGTATGTGGTTCACTCATAATGAAATCACTAAGATAAAGGAGGGACTGACAGGAACAACAGGAAAAAGATACTAATTTCCTTATTTCAGAAGTTAAAAATACTATCCTGCCATTTGTAACTACAGAATTACAGATTGCAGGCAATTATTTAGTGAATGACTGTCTTAATCTTTTAAGCCACAAACATGCTTCTAATCTAACTTCCGGATCAATTTTCTCTCTATGCGTGTTTTAGAAGTATGGTGCAGGAATGCCCATGCAGACGGAATGTGCCTGTATGGACCTGTATGAATGCAGACAACATACAGTAACCCTAGACTTCACGTCATTTTGCTTCGGAGGCAGTTCTGTGATATCACAAGCCTAAATTTTGTAGGAAGTTTCCTACTTCTGTGAGAACGATGAGTAGAGACTCCAGCTGATAGAGACCAGTGACCTAATAGTGAAAGATCTACTTATCTAGAAAATTCATTTTGCAAATGTAATTAGAAGTCTCTTTATCTTAGAAATGAAAACAAGGCAGGGAATTTGCTAAACTTTAGAAAATGAAAAATCAACCACATTTTAAAAGAGAGTTCTATATAACCTTATACTTAAAACATCAGAGAATCAAAGGAGATCTTTCTTGGTCAGTGGTCCCTTGATGAATGTTCTCCAAAAAACAAAAATAAAAAAACCCAGTAGAAGTAAGAAATTCACTGAAAACAGCAGGAGCTGGATGACATGTCTCTTACACTGCATTACCCCTGTTAACGACGCAACAGTCATGGATCGACTCTTTACATCCTTACCTTTGAGCTACCAACAGAGAGAACTGGGTTGAAGGAGAATAAGTGATTCATTGAAAAAAATTAAAGCACCCTGCAACTGTGGTTTCAGATTAAGAATTTATAAAAACACTTAAATATACATTTACAAAAATAGTCAAAGAATTTTCCCTGTGCCATAATGGGTTCTGAATGGAAGTTATTAGAGATGGAGCCAGTGGGTACGTAGTGAGGCAAGACAGTCTTGAGAGGAAAATAAATGAGGCCTAGAGGGGAAGTCACACATGTGTGTTATTTTCATCCAATGGGAAAAGTTATGGGTTCAAAATTTCAGGTGAGTAGTACAAATCATAGTGAGATTACATAACTCTTCATGGACCTCATTAATAGTAACCTGGTTTTACCTAAAAAGGCCAACATATATATATATATTTAAACCAAGCTTGCCTAGCAAATGACAGAAAATAATCTGAATGTTGAGGTACTATAGTTTGAATCATATGAAGTTTCTAACTTTAACTGTTTAGATCTATAAAAATAAAACTTCCCCTGATTCAACTCCATATCAATAAGCACAACAATCTACCAAGAAAGGTGGTAGGTAACCTTTAAGCCTAAAATCAAAATGGTGAAAAAACCCTAATCTAATCACCAAATCAGAGCCAACTTGGTAACATTGCATATATTTTTTAGTGGCTTCTATAAAATCTCAACCAAAAGACCAGTGGGTTCTACCATTCACAAATCACAATTTGTGTAAAGTTGTGCAAAGCCACGATCTCAAATGAACCATAGATTTTGGATGAATCTTTCTCTACAGAATAGTAAAAGATTACTTTAAGTTACTATCTTTAATTTTCAACCAAGCAAACTGTTCTATAGGGAGAGTAGGGGAATAGGAAATAAAATCCACAATAGGATCCAAGGCTAGTTTTTTTCTTTTACTCTGTGCTAACCAGTGCGCTACCTTCCACTAGTAGATTGGACTTGGCGGGGTCAGGAAGCATCTGTCATGGTCTCTGACTGAGACGGACCGCTCCAGGTGTTGCTGAGAATGTCTTTAGAACAGTGAAATTCTAGGCCAAGAGTAACAAAGTTTCTTTAACAGCTTCCAAAAAGGATTCTTTGTTTCTTTTTTTTCCTATTTCATTTTAATCTTCCTTTTACCACAACTGAGTCTTTCTGGACCCCTGCTTTCTCATAGTGTTTTGCCAATCACCTCCTCCCCACCCCCATTACTTGGGTATGGGCAATAGTGAGAATTTTAGAGACCTAGGGAGAGAATTGCAAGGATTCTGCTGCTGATCACTGATTCTACATTCAAAGTTAACATCAGGCAGGAGTAACCTAATTTTTCTATCAGCAAAGAGGGACATCTCTATTAAGATCAGTAAGAAATAGGGAGCGGATTGTGCAAAACAAAGAAGAAATACATTGAAGAATCTGACACTCCTTGCTGGATTATTAAGGTAATTTAAATGAAAGAATAAAGAAAGTCATCAATTAAAGAGGTTGATGGGGGTTTTAAAACAGCAGCAAGGAAACATCGCAGTAACCAAAGTCACCAGCAGAATTGCTCAGCACTGCCACACATTTCACATAACATAGTTTAATCGATTCAGTATAATTCAAATTGTTCTAAAATAAGAGGAAGGAAAACCTCAGCCAAGAAAAGAAAACCCCCACTGGGCAAAGACTGAAATAATCTTGAACAACAATGTGAAAAACAGTTGTACCTGCATTGAAAAATAATCCTGGGTTCATGCTTGTTAGGAATGATTCTTCAGTGATCTTTTATGGTCTCATTTAACCAATAAACCTCCCAAACCCCCCTATCATCCAGAAATTTTCATTTGGCAAAGGAACAGTAAACAGTCAGGATTCTTGTCATGTTAAAAGACTGGTCATATTTCAGTCACTAGCCACATTATGTCCTCTAACAGCACCTAGCACCTTAGATCATCTGTGTCCATTAAAGATTTTATAAAGCCCCTGTGGGGGACACAGATTTGTGGGTATCTGATGTCTCAACCTGTCTTTTAAGCATCTGTACATACATTAGTTTGCTAGCTCTTTCAGTCTTACTAGCCATTATTTAGAAAAGAAGTAAAATAACAGAACTATTCTCCCTCTCCCCTCTACCCCAAACCACCCAAACCAACAACATACTATCACCAAATACAAAGTAATAAAGGAGTTGTACCCAAACCTGGTCAGTCCTTCCATTTCTTGAAACTTGCACACAAACTGAAGAAACCCACTCAGCCTTAAAGAGGTCGATCATTTTGCTCTCCTAAAATTTCATCTCTGTGAGTGCTTTCTTTCTCGGGTCTGTCTTGCTCGCTCTCTCTCCCTCTCTCTGTCTCTCTACTTCTACCGGAGAGTGTTTTGTTTCCTGTATCTGCTGCTGAATGAAGGCAAAAATACACGATTTGAAGGGATTTTGTTTTTTAGGCTAACAGTAGGAAATCTAAAATCTTGCTCTTCTGAATGGCTTTATATGCCAGTCACTCAACACATAATGTTTACAGTTTATAGAAAGAGGCATATACAAAATGAAGAATCTTGTTTTTAGAGTAAACACAAAGCCACAGCTAAAACTCCTTTTACTCCTCAGATACCATTCCTATTTTATTTGCTTAATTATTCGCACTTACCCTGAGATGTGCCATAAATGCTCTATTCCAAATGTATAAAAGCCAACCACATCTCAACTGGGAATTAAACAGTTTTAATGTCTTCAAATCCATGTCCCTGCTCCAAAGCCTGATACAGTCACTGGCAGCGGTACAATAGTTCTACACAGCAGACATCTGATTCTTGACATTTAAAAATAACAATATTGGGGATAAAAGTGTCTTTTTTAAAATTAACTACAAACAGCTTGTGAGTGAGCACATTAAAACCAATTGACTGTGATCACCAATTGACTACATTAACTGGAACTTGCAATGATTTGAAGCTACACTATTTTATTTTAAACAATGTCAGGCAGAGGCCAAATACCTACAGACTTCTATTTTTGATATAATCATTGAAATGGCCTATGTTATATTAAATCTAAGTGATAATTTTGCAAAGGGAGAATCAGAACCTTGCTAGTATTTAGATGCTATTATTGGTGACTATTAATTTAACCTTTGTTCGGTCTTGAATCAAATTAGGGATCTTTCAGTCATTCTGTTGCTTGCCTAAGATGGGTCACATTTCATGTAGATGCAGGCACATATGTAAGGTCAAATGAACACATACATCTGCTCCAGAATAAAATGAGTAATAAAATGAAACAGGAAACCCCACACATTTATTTCTATTTCTGAAGCACTTTAGACACTCACACCAATCTGGGATCAAGTCTTAGCTCTTCCACTTACTATATATGCATTCCTGGACAAATGATTTAATCTTTTGTGCCTCATATTTGTTGTTTGTAAACTGGAGTAAATATACTGGAGTATAATATGCTTTACAAAGTTGTTTTAGGTACTAAATGAGATACTGTATGGTTTGAGCACATAAAAGGTATTTGATATCTGTCACTTCCTCTGTTTCATATTTGGAAGGGGGTAGGGTTCAGGCATTGTAAATGGCAAGAGTCCAGGCTTTGCAGGCAAACAAATCAGTTTTGACCCACCATGTTGCCATGTACTAGCTGTGTGTCCCTGGGCAAGTTACTTAACCTAATTTATTAAATCTTAGTTTCTTCAACTGCAAAATACCTCCTAGTTTTAAAGTGCAAATTAGATAACATTGGAAGAACATTCACTTTTGGTAGGCATTTGTTAAATGAGACCTCTAGGCTCATGAAAATTGCTCTAATTAGTACTCTGCATATGCAGCTTAGGAGTTTAAAGATGTAGACTGAGATCACAAGGCCTTTAGGTCATGCGTCTCGCTTTATAGCAGAGGAAGGAGACTCAGAGAGCTGAAATGATGGTTTCAAGCAACATCAACATCACTAGTTAGTGGTAAATAGGGATTAGAATACAGACCCTCTTATTTAAGTTCAAGCTTTGTCCACTTAGCTCTGTGATGTTGAAGCTGAACACATTTGGAAATCCAATTTCAGTATTAGTTGGTAATTAAAGCAACACAACTGAAAAAAAAAAACCTCCCTCTCTCAAATTCCCCAAATTTGCTTCTAAGAATTAGCTTATAAGTGAAAGTATTCCACAGGAGCTGGCAGAAGCTGGCTACATTTATCTCTCTGAGAGGAGCCTGATTGGGATAGCAGACTGTTCCTTTCCTCTAAAGCAAGAACAGACTTGGAGAGACCGTCCAGGTCTCAGGAGTTTCCCATTCTCCTGCCTTCTCTTGTGAACGTCCAGCTCCTTCTCTTTAGAGAACTCCTCATCCTTAGCGCACGGGTTGGGAAGATCACAGTTTCTACATTTAGTTTACTCACTAAACATATTACCTCCCCACATTGAAATACAGATTTCTTTTTCAGTTTGAAAGTCTTTCACAGAATCTGAGCCCAATAAATATCAACATTTGTTAAAGAAGATATAACTTTGCTCTCAGTTTATATTTAAAGGCTTGACCTAGCGTGGTTTAGGGTTAGTTATTGCCCAATGTAGAATAGAAAGTACTAATTTTTTCAGTGTTTTGATAATTTTAGAATTAAAAGCAAATGTGCTTTGGTTACTACTCTGAGGAGGAAGGTTGAGAAAGGGGACTGAGGAAGGTAGGTACACGTGGGGTCCGCTGCAGTTAATGTTTTATTTCTATAGCTGAGTGGTGTTGGGTGTTTGTTCTACTTTTTAAAAATACCTTTTTATAAGCCTCAGATATTTCATTTTAAAAATTGACTGAAAACGAGGTAAATACTTTGAAAATAGAATTTCCAAAACTTTGCTGGAAGATCTACTAGTGTGCTGGTGCTAAAGCCTGTATTTAAATCTTCAAGTTCTCATTCTCATTTTACTATAGAACTTAAATAATACATTTCCTTTAAAGATTTTTTTCTCCTTGCTCAACATTTTCCACATTCCAGTGTTGTGCTGGGTTGTACAGGAAAGGGCTATTTTGCATCACAGAGGTCTAAGTCTGAATCTCAACTCAGTTCTGTAATTCACTGGCCATGTGGGTTTCCTCTTTTGTAAAAACAGAATATTATATCTAGCTCTCAGAATTATTATGAGGATTAAATTAAAAAAAAAGAATGTGAAAACATTTGCTACAGCATCTGTTACATAGTAAATTTTCAATTAATATCAGCTTCCTTCTTTCTTTCCTTACCCTTCCACTTTTCACCCCTACTTGAGCTTTTTACTTCAGAAAGTATAAAAAAGAAAGAGAAGTAAATTTAAAGTAGGAAGAATATAGAAAATTATACAAGCATCATGAAAGCATTTCACGACTAACAAAGGCTGGTCCCAGATGCATGTAGAATGTTCTTCTTCAATCTGATATTTCTCATCTAATGTCATCATTACTTATTAAAGTCCAATTAAAAAAAATTGCTTTGGAACATAATCAACAAAAGAAAAAAAGCAAACAAAATATAACCAGTCATTGAAATTAAGAACAATCTAACAATAACCAGAGTGAGGGGGGGTGGACAGTGGGGAGAAGGGTTTTCAGGAACTACTATAAAGGACGCATGGACAAACCAAGGGGGAGGGTGAAAGCAAGGGAGGGAGGTGGGTTTGGAGGGGGTGGGGGGAAGGGGTGGGGAGAAAATGCCAACAACTGTAACTGAACAACAATAAAATAATTTTAAAAATGTTTTGTTTTTGCTGCTAGTCACAGAAAGTTTATAGATAAAGTATTGTGTTCTAGGGCTTCTATCTTATTCATTATTCATTCTTTCTTCAATATGGATATTCTTATCAAAATACTTTATTCTCAGTGGTGGATGAGATTTGTGTGCTTAGGGCATTTAAAAATTTGTAAGGCAAAATTAAAAATTTATAGTATATATTCCTTATAATATCCATTATAAGGGATGTATATTAAGAGGTTTGGGTTCTAGTCCTGCCCCTGCCACACACTAACCTACTAAACCTTTACCTTTCTTTGAATATAGTTTTTTATGTGCTAAGTAAGGAGATTGGATTAGATTATCTCTTTAGCTCTGATTTAGGCAATATCACTCTCAGTGGGAAATACTGACCATGTAATCGTATGTTGTTTGTGAAAATTATGCCCATGTTGGTGGCTTCTCCTGAACTCTGGAGATGGGCTCTGGCACTGTCCCTGGCCATTGACCAACAGCCTAGAATATTCTCAGGGTGGTGGTGGCATGTCCAAGGGAGCCAGGTTTGTCAGGAGGAATTCAAAGACAGTAAGAAGATAAACTCAGGGGAAGACATTTTTTCTCTCATTTTTGAAGGTGGGAACGGGAAATGATTAGGTCATACTTTCATAGTACAGTAAAAACCATAAAAACAGATGGGGATAGCAGGAAAAAACAGAGGGAAAAGACATATGAGGGTCACTTATGAAGGGTTGCATCTTGGGAAAAATGGCAATACTGTAGGAAAGAGGTAGGGAAGAAAAAGAACCTTTCCCTGTTACTTTTATCCGGGTGAAATCTAGTTTAAGTGAATTGGAGGGCAGTAGGAAAAACATGAGACTGTGGCAGGGGAGGAGTGACCTGCGGGGGGGTCTGTACCTGTGTGGGAATTACACACCAACACTAATTGCATTTTATTGTGTGGATGCTTCCCCTTTTTCCTTCCTTGTCTCTGTTGTGCTAGGTCTCTGCAGCTGTGCTTGCCAGGACCCCATACTGGCTCAACCTCCACCTTCTCAGGGCTCAAAGCAGCATCTCCATTCCCTGTGCTCTGAGGCGGGTGCTGGGCTAGGAGTGTGGTTAGTGCTGGCGCTGGTGTGGCAATTGCAGTGGTGAATACATAGATCAATTTCCCAAAGTAACAACTTCAGGCAGAATTTTACAACAACAAAACAAAAACAGAAACAAAAACAAAAACAAAAACAACTCTAGATAGATGTAATTAAACTCTTTCCAAAATTCCAAAGGTCATTGTTGACTTTTGTAAAAAGGTGGACTTATTTTAAAATTCTGCGTAGACCTCCCTTCCCTCTCCTCTCTATCCCATGATCCTTCAGACAAAAGAAGAACACAGAACATTAATAACTCCTTGCCTTTAGGTAGGTATGCTTTTCAAAGTCTTTTATACACAAGATAACTAGATGAAGTTCGTAGCAGGTGTGCTTCCTGATAGGCGCACTTAGCCACAGAAATGTTAAAACAATGTTCATGCAGACAACCCATAGTAGAGCCAAGACTATAACCGAAGACACCACACAATTAGCGGGTACAAATTCTAAATATCCATCACCCCACAGAAATGGTACCTGAAGGTACTGGCAGGAACGTTCTTGTTGACACGACTCTGACTTCACCATGGCCTGGTCCATGTTAACTGAAGCTTTCTGGTAAACTTCCCGGGCTCGGCTCACGGTCAGAGTGGAGGACCAGGCGCTCTTCTTCAGGAGCGGCGCGTCCAGGGTGACCGGCAGGTTGGCACAGGTGGAGCACTTGACGTCGTTGTTACTCCGGGAGGCCTTGACCGCCTGCTCACTGATGGTGTTGTAGGTCTCCATGAAGTACTGTGAGGCTGAGCGGTCGGGGCACCTGCCCATGGTCATCACACTCGAGGGGGCGTGGTAGATGCACACGTCACCGTCCAGGTTATCGTCCGAGCTCCACCAGCCTGGGGAGGTGTTGGGCCGGGCCTTGGGCTCCGGGCGCCGCTCCTTGCTCTTGCTGCGCTTGCCATACCTCACGGTCTGCGTCTCGTCGGGGCTGGCTTTGCCCCCATTGATGTTGCCTTTGGATGGCCCCTCCAAGGAGTGCGACTTGGTGAAGAGCTTCTGGACCGAGTGGACCAGGTGGCGGATGCGGCCAGGGCTGTCGCTCCGGTGCTCCACGGCCGTACGCTTGTACTGCAGTGTGTGGTAGCCGTCCCGGTTGAGCGGCAGCTGCCTCTCAAACTGATCCAGGAGGTTGGGGGGGAGGCGATTGGCCTTGGTGGCCAGGGTGCGGGGTACCAGGGCACACTCGTCCTTCAGCTCCTGCTGTGAGTTGTAGTGTCTGCGCGGAAAGGTGCTGCTGGCCAGCGGGTCGCTGAAGGGGCCCACGCACTCTGCCTGGAAGGAGTTGCGCTGAGTGTAGTAAGGGTGGTCCGCTGGGTGATGCTCCACTGGGCTCAGCAGATACGGCTTTCGGTCTGAGTGATGCGAAAGTGAGTCACAGGCGGAATCACAGGTGACTCCGTGGTGATGGCTGCGGCTGCCCGATAACCCTTTCATTGCTGATGGGCTGCAACCGCCGGGGTCATGGACTCCCAGTGGTCAGGTTCCAGACCCGTCGCCCACAAAGACCTGGGAGAATGAACAAGCAGGGGAGGATATTGTTAACACGTCCTTTGGTAAATAGATACAGCTCTGTTTTGCTGTGCTATTTGCTACTGCATTTGTTTTCTGGCAGAAGAACTTATCAGTGTCCCTAAAAGCAGCTTCAAAACATCGTTGCAAAAACCCTATCACCTCTGTAGGGTGGGAAAGCTGGCTCCAATCAGACCTGGGGAGTCTGTAGGGTGTAGGCTAGGAAACCTGGAAAACTACAGAAATGCTAAAGTGTTTTAAAATTATTTGAAAGAGGACCCCCTTCCTTTCTCTCCATGATTCTCCTGGTTGTATCTTTCCTTCGCTTCTCTGGTTTTATTCTCAACCGTATGTTAATGGGAAATCTAACACACCCAAAAGGCTCACTTTCTCTGGGAAGCCTCTGTGGATGCTCCTTTGCAGACAGAACTAGTTCCCTTTTGTGCTCCCCCAGCATCTGTTCTCTCAGCTCCGTGGAGTTGCCTTGGGCTTTCCCAGGTAGAGTCAGTTCCCTGCACACTGCCCTACATCTTAGTCACCTTTACATCGCTCTCCTAGGCCAGCCCTGCAGACACACGGTAAGCATTCCACACATGTGAATAAAAAGGAACAAATAAAGCAGTATACTGGCACCTTGTAACTCGAGGATATATCTATTTCTGTCACACGCTTTCCCCTTAGAATTCTGCGGTAACAATTACAGCACAGAAGCAGTGCCCACCCCCAACCCTTCGTGGTAATCAGAGTTGAAAAAAATGGTCTGGCAAAGAAGCCAGAGCTGTAGAGAAAATCTGCTCCTTTGTTTCTGTCATCAGAGGGTCAACAAACTGAGAGCAGCTGAAGAACCAATAAGTTTGAGTCAGCTAGTATGAATATCATGGCATCTGCTCTTCCTGGTTTAAAAGTTTCTGGTTAAATGTTCACAAATGATTTTGAGACAGCCAAAGGAAAGGTCCTTGAATTGTTCCTGAGAAACGGAAACACCTGGGGCTAAGGATCCGCTCAGCCTCGGTGAGAAGCGGCCCCTGCAGATCCAGCTGTGGGAGCTCATTTCATCGGGAGCCCAGGTCTTCCCCAGCTTTAGCAAACTGAGGCTGCCGCTCCGCCAGGCAGAGGGGTTCCCTCCTCTAACAGAGTGTGTGTTTCACTCACTGACCAAGTTCCACTTGACAGCTTGAGATTTTTTTTAAGCTTCCTTTTTAAAATATGGATTTAAACATAAAAAAGCAAAAATAATAATCTAGTAGGGTTATAGTCATATAATAAGTCTTATGATTATACATAAAAGAATCTCAATATATAAAATCATATGAAATAATGCTTTGAACTTTTCTTCTGAAGAAGCTAGGCTCTTGGGTAGATATTTTCTGCTAAATAAAATGTGAAATTAACAAGAGATGAAAACATGAATTACACATATTTACTCCAAAAGATATAAGATTATTCAAATCATGTATTTAATATTTAGTTATTTTTAACATGTAAACAGCATTTCATGTAAGGTAATGTTACTTGAGGACAATAGCAAAGAGTTTCTTTAAAACCATTAATGGTGAATTAGTTATATGATATAACCAATGATAATTTTTGTAATGAAACATAGTGTGATTTTTACTCAAATTTAAGTGGGCTATTTTTAGTAGATTGACAAGCGCTTATATTTACTTAGAGGATAGTAAATTGCATCAAAGATAAATCAGTTAAATTTTCTCCTAACTTAGGTAATATTTGTAAAAGTATATTAAAACCTTAATCTTTTTTTCTATGATGTGGGCACATAAAATTATGAAGAAATGACAATACATAATCATACACATTTTATTTTTTAATTTAATTTAATTTTATTGATTATGTTATTACAGTTGTCCCATTTCTCCCCCTTCATTCCCCTCCACCCTGCACACCCTCTCCCACCCACATTCCCCCACTTTAGTTCATGTCCATATGTCATAAGTTCTTTAGCTTCTACATTTCCCATACTATTCTTGCTCTCCCCCTATTTCCTACCTACCATCTATGCTACTTATTCTCTATACCTTTTCCCCTTCTCTCCTCCTCCCACTTCCCTTTTGCTAACCCTCTATGTGATCTCCATTTCTGGGGTTCTGTTCCTGTACTAGTTTGCTTAGTTTGTTTTTGGTTTTGTTTTAGGTGTGGTTGTTAATAATTGTCAGTTTGCTGTCATTTTACTATACATGTTTTTTATCTTCCTTTTCTTAGATAAGTCCCTTTAACATTTCATATAATAAGGGCTTGGTGATGATGAACTCCTTTAACTTGACCTTATCTAAGGTGCACTTTGTCTGCCCTTCCGTGCTAAATGAAAGCTTCGCTAGATAGAGCAATCTTGGATGTAGGTCCTTGCCTTTCATGACTTGGAATACTTTTATCCAGCCCCTTCTTGCCTGTAAGGTCTCTTTTGAGAAATCAGCTGACAGTCTGATGGGAACTCCTTTGCAGGTGACTGTTCCCTTATCTCTTGCTGCTTCTAGACTTCTCTCCTTCATTTTGATCTTGGGTAATGTAATTCTGATATGCCTTGGTGTGTTCCTCCTTGGGTCCAACTTCTTTGGGACTCTCTGAGCTTCCTGGACTTCCTGAAAGTCTATTTCCTTTGCCAGATTAGGGAAGTTCTCCTTTATTATTTGTTCAAATAAGTTTTCCACTTGTTGCTCTTCCTCTTCTCCTTCTGGTACCTCTATAATTCGGATGTTGGAACGTTTATAGATGTCCTGGAGGTTCCTAAACCTCTCATTTTTTTGAATTCTTGTTTCTCCA
>PVIA01001779.1:0-90173 GCA_004024845.1 Tonatia bakeri
TTTATCCATCTTGAATTTATTTTTGTGTATGGTGTAAGTTGGTGGTCGAGTTTCATTTTTTTTGCATGTAGTTGTCCAGATCTCCCAACACCATTTGTTTAAGAGGCTATTTTTACTCCATTTTTATGCTTCTTCCCCCTTTGTCAAATATTAATTGACCATTGAGACTTGGGTTTATTTCTGGGCTCTCTCTTCTGTTCATTGGAACAGAATCCCTCTATGTGTCTATTCTTATGCCAGTACCAGAATGTTTTGATTAGCATGGCCTTGTAATATAGTTTCATGTCTGGTATGTTGATCCCACCTAGTTTGTTCTTTTTTCTCAAAATTGCTGTAGCTATTCAGGCTCTTTTATCGTTCCATATAAATTTTTGAAATGTTTGTTCTATATCTGTGAAATATGTCATTGATATTTTAGTAGGGATTGCATTGAATCTATAAATTGCTTTGGGTAGTGTAGACATTTTGATGATGTAAATCTTCCAACCCATGAACATGGTATCTGCTTCCATTTGTTTGTGCTTTCCTTAATTTCTTTCTTCAATGTTGTATAGTTTTCTGAGTATAGTTCTTTTACCTTCCTGGTTAGGTTTATTCCTAGGTACTTTATTTTTCTTGTTGCTGTAGCAAATGGGATTTTTTTCCTGACTTCTGTTTCTGATGTTTCATTGTTGGTATACAAAAATGCCTTTGATTTCTGAATATTGACTTTGTATCTCACCTCTTTACAAGTTCACTTATTAGGTCAAGTAGTTTTTTGGTGGAGTCTACAGGGTTTTCTATTTGCACTTTCATGTCATCTGCAAACAGCGACAGTTTTACTTCCTCCTTTCTAATTTGGATGCCTTTATTTCTTTTTCTTGTGTGATTGCTGTGGTTAGGTCTTCCAATACTATGTCGAATAGAAGTGGTGAAAGTGTACATCTTTATGTGATTCCTGATCTTAGTGGGAAAGCTTTTAGGTTTTGCCTGTGGAGTATGACGTTGGCTGTAGTTTTTGATATATGGCCTTTATTATGTTAGTTATGCTCCCTCTACTCACTGTTTGCTAAGTGTTTTTTATTATAAATGGGTACTGTAATTTATCAAAGGCTTTTCCCACATCTATTGATATGACCATGTGAGTTTGTCTTTTATTTTGTTTATATGATGTGTGAAATTTATTGATTTGCAAATATTATATCATCCTTGCATCCCTGGGATGAATCCCACTTAGTCACGGTGTATGATATTTTTGATGTATTGCTGGACACAATTTGCCAATATTATGTTGAGGATTTTAGTGTCTATGTTCATCAGCAATATTGGACTGTAGGTTTCTTTCTTTGTTGTGTCTTTTTCTGGTTTTGGCATTAGGATGATGCTGGCCTCATAAAAAGAGTTTGGTAGTCTTCCCTCTTCTTGTGTTTTTTTGGAATAATCTGTGAAGGACAGGGGTTGTCTCCTCCTTAAATATTTTATGGAAGTGTGAAACCATCCAGTCCAGCGCTTTTGTGTGTTGGGAGTTTTTTGATTACTGCTTCAATTTCACCAGCAGTTATTGGTTATTCAGGCTTTCTGGTTTTTCTTGATTCAGATTTGGAAGATGATAGTTTTTTAGAAATTTGTCCATTTCACCCAGGTTTTCAAAGTTCTCGGCATATAGTTCATAGTAGTAATTTCTCCTCTTTCATTTATGATTTTATTTATTTGGGTTCTTTCTCTTTTTTTCTTGATAAGTCTAATTAAAGGCTTGTTGATTTTATTGATCTTTCCAAAGAAACAGCTCCTGGATTTATTGATCCTTTGAATTTTTATTTTAGTTTCTATGTCATTTAATTCTGCTCTGATCTTATTTTCTTCCTTCTACTGCCTCTGGGCTTTGTTGTTGTTTCTACAGTTTTTGTAGATGTAGGGTTAGGTCGTTCATTTGAAATGTTTCTACCATTTTTAAGCAGGCTGCATTGCTCTGAACTTCCCTCTCAAGATTTCTTTCACTGTGTCCCATAGGTTTTGGACTGTTCTGTGTTCATTTTCATTTGTTTTCAGAAACTTTTTGATTTCTTCCTTGATCTCATTTTTAACCCATTCGTTATTTAATAGCATGGTATTCAGTTTCCATGAGTTTGAGTATTTTTGAATTTTTTGCTTGTGGTTGGTTTCTAATTTCAAGCTCTTGTGGTCCGAGAAAATGCTTGATATGTTTTCAGTTTTCTTAAATTTATTGAGGCTTGTTCTGTGTCCTATTATGTGATCTATCTTTGGAAATGTTCTATGTGCATTTGAAAAGAGTGTATACTTTGCTTCTTTGAGATGAAAGGTTCTATATATATCCTGTAAGTCCATTTAATCTTATACATCATTAAGTTCCACAATATCCTTGTTGATATTTTTTTGGGAAGATCTATCCATTTTTGACAGCGGGGTGTTAAAATCCTCTGCTATAATTGTGTTGCTTTCTGTATCTTTCTTGAAGTCCTCCAAAATTTTACTTATATATTTGCATGCTCCTATGTTGGATGTGTATGTTTACTATATTTATTTCTTCTTGATGAAATAAAGGGATTATTCCTTTGAGTATTAGGAAGTGTCCTTCTGGGTTTCTTTTTATGCCCTTTGTTTTGAAGTCTATTTTGTCCGATGTAAGTATTGCTACCCTGGCTTTTTATTCCCTGTCTGTTTGCTTGGAATATTTGTTTCTAGCCCTTGACTTTCAGTCTGTATAGGTCTTTTGTTCTGAGGTGGATCTCTTGTAGGCAGCATATGTGCAGGTCATGTTTCCTTATCCATTCAGCTACCCTATGTATTTTGATTGGAGCATTTAAGCCATTTACATTTGATGTTATTATTGATAGGTACTTATTCATTGCCATTTTGCCCCCTTTGTACCTGTGTTCTTCTCTCTCCCACTCTTTTTCTTCCTCTTCTTAAAGCAGTCCCTTTAGCATATATTGCATTGCTGGTTTGGTGGAGGTGTATTCTTTTAGCCTTCTTTTGTCTGGAAAGCCCCTTATTTCACCATCCATTTTAATTGAGAGCCTTGCTGGGTAGAGTAGTCTTGGTTGTAGGCCTTTGGTTTTCATTACTTGGAATATTTCTTGCCATTCCCTTCTGGCTTGTTGTGTTTCCATTGAGAAGTCAGCTGCTAGCCTTATCAGGGCTCCCTTTATGTTACTTCCTGTTTCTCCCTTGCTGCCTTTATGGTTCTCTCTTCATCTTTGAATTTTGCCATTTTAATTATGATGTGTCTTAGAGTGGGTCTGTTTGGGTTATTCTTCATTGGGACCCTCTATTCCTCCTGGAGTTATGTGATTTTTTTTCTCCCATCAAATTAGGGAAGTTTTCCATTATTATTTTTTCAAACAGGTTTTCTATTCCTTGTTCCTCTTCTTCTACGTCTGGTATCCCTATAATATGGATATTGTTACATTTCATGTTGTCCTGCAGTTCCCTTAATCCCTCTTTGTTCTTTATGAGTCTTTTTTCCTTTTCTCACTCTTTCTGGGACTTTTTTCTACCTTGTCCTCCAGCTCACTGATTCAATCCTCTGCTTCATCTAGCCTTCTTTTGATTCCTTCTGCTGTGTTCTTCAATTTCAATTTCAATACAGAAATTGTATTCTTCATTTCCTCTTGGCCCTTGTTGATTTTTTTCTATGTCCTTTTATATAGTTTGCAGTCAGTACCTCATAGTTTCCCTATAGTTTTTAGTAATTGCAGTGAGCTCATTGAGCTTTCTTATTACCATTGCTCTGAACTCAGTATCTGATAATTGACTTACCTGTATTTCATTTAGCACTATTTCTGAGGATCCTTCCTTTCCTTTTGATTGGGGGTTGTTTCTTTGTCTTCTCATTATTTGTGAGACTCTTCTTGTTTGCTTCTGGTTCTTAAATTGATCTGTTTTGACTTCCTGACTTTGTGGTGTGACCTCTATGGTAGGAGACCTGTGAGATTCAGTGGTGCAATCTCCTTTATCTCCTTAACTTGATCCGCTTGGGATGCTCTTTATTTCATTTCTGTTGGCTCTCTGGATATAATTTGGCTTTGATTGTTGTTTGGTCTTTCTTTGGTGGGTCCTTCCATGTAGCTTGTTGACTGAGGGTCACTCTGTTTACCATGTATTGCATGATGTTGTGTAGATACTGCCAGAACAAAATCAGAAAACCCAAGCAACCAACCCACACCCACAAAAACAACTCCCCGCCTACCCTGCAGTCCCATCAACAGCAAATAAACCAGTATTAATAAGGTGTAAAGACATTAAGACTATTATAAAAAAGTGTGGATATGAGATGACCTACTGAAAGTAAAACGATTTTGAGATGGTAGAGGGAGGAGCACTAATAAGAGTTGGGAGTCCTAGCAATGCGAAGAAAGAAAATGAAATTTACATCATGAATAAATAGGGAATGAAGAGTGTGGAATGGAATATGAGAAGGGAAGTATTAGGTTTAAACAGAAATTAAAATAAAATAAAATGAGAGAGTAAAAAGGAAAGAAACAAGTAAATAAACAATAAAAATAGAGGAGCCAAATTGGAGAGAAAGATCCCCAACAGCACTATGAACAACAAATGAACTAAAATTAATATAGGTAGTATGGGTATAAGAGAAAAAAGAAAAAAAGAAAAGCTTAAGAGATGTCTAAAAGAATGGAAAGTAATTTTGAAATGATGGGGAGGAAATACTAAGAGTGAGAAGCAAAAGCCAGGCTAAGAAGGGAAAAATTAAAATTTGAGAAAGAAGAGGGAAAAAAAGGAGAGTAAAGAAAAATAAAAATAAAGAAAAGAAAGAAAAATAGGCTTGACAGGGAAAAATTAGAAATTTGAGATGAAAAAGAGTAGGAGAGAGGACCAGTAAAATTTGATATTTGAAATACAAAATTAGTGAAGATCTAGAGATAAAATTGAAAAAAATGCAACAACATCTACCCTACCCACAACCAACTAGCAAAGACAGAGAAATTGAAAGCTAAAGGTGGAGAGAGAATGTGGGTATTTTAAAAGTGAGAAAAAGGATGTGAGAAGACCATTGACAAGAAAATTGATTTTGTGTGTCTGGATGGGGGAGAAATAGTAAGAGTGCAGAATGGAAACAAGTTGTATCAAGAGAGAAAACAAAATTTAAAATGAGAATAATGACAGGAAAGAGGAAGGTAAAAATGGAGGAAGAGAAGGGATGGGTAAAATATGTGAATTGAAATAAACTATAGTATAATTTATAATCTAGTGACTTAATATGCACAAACTTGCTGAAGAAGAGTTGAATGTTAAAAAGCTATTCAGGAAAGAAAATATTGCAAATCATGGAGAAGACCACAGTGGATTTCTCTCAGTAGCCTCTAGTATTTACCACTGTTTTTTTTCTTTCTGGATCTGTCCGCCTCTGGATATGTCAGATGTTGATCTTGTCTGATCTTAGGCAGCCAGTTGGAGACGTCAAGGGATCTAGTGTCTATGGCTGTCTCCTTCAATTATTAATCTAGTCAGTCTGCACTCAGCATTCAGCCTTAAGTGTCACAGAGCCAGTACAGTGTCCCTCCTAGGGTTGAGGCTATTGTTCTCCCTCAGGCTGCTGCTGCTCAGGGGAGTGGTCTCCCTGAGCACTGATGGCTGCTGCTGTATGAGGGATGGCTCAGCACCAAGATCCCAGCATCCACTTTCTCAGTTCTGTCCCCAAAGCTTCCATCCCCAGTCTCTCCTCAGGTGTCTCCAGTCCCCTCTGCCCCCACCTTTGGCGGAGCCCAGAGTAAGTGGCTACAAATGAAAATTTGTGTGTTGGCTCTTTAAACAGCTGTTTACATCCCCAGCCATCCATCTCTGGCAGAGAGCAACCCTGCTGCTTTTCACCACTGCTTGTTATCTGTGTATTTTTTGGGCTCTAATGCTCTAGGTTGGGGATCTCAGAGTTTAGATCCCACATTTCTCATGGAAATCCAACTGGTTGCTTAATTATCCCTCCGGCCCTGCAGCCTGTGGGTGCCCAGCCAGCCTTCTTGAGTCTCCACTGCACTTCATACCAGTTAGTGCTGATGATGATTTTTGTGTCTACCCAAGGTTATAAGGCTTCTCTCCCACTATTGTCCAGTTGGTTGTTCCAGGTGATTTCTCCACAATTTAGTTGTAATTTCAGGATGGTTCTGGGAAGAGGTCAATGTGTTTTCCATTCACTCCTCCACCATCTTCCTCTTATCTAGCCCAATTTTTCTGATAGGGAAATGCACTGCTTATTAACCGGGAGGAGAGAAAGAATCTAGTGCCTTTTAAATTAATTAACCAAATAATGAATTATTTTTAGAATGACTTGCCCAAACCATACTACTAAGATATATTTTTAAATGTAGCATCAAAATGATTACTCAATATAGTATATTACTTGTGGAGCCGATTGTTTTCCTCTAGAAATGAGATCCTACTTTAGTCACTCTGCATGATAGAACTTTCAAGGTTTTAAAAATGTGGTTCTACATTATATTCCCAGTATATAAATAGGTGTATATTTATGAATAGTATCTATAGGCATAGGCTCGATATTTTACTTCTGAGCCATTTCAGGCAAGTTGTTAGAATAGTGAGCAAAAATGGATCAAAAAATAGTCCATGATGGAGAAAATTAAGGCTGGAGTTCTGCATGAAAAGCAGGAATCAGTAGTGGCTGGTGTGGCTCAATGGATTGAGTGTGGGCCTGCAAATCAAAGGGTCACTGGTTTGATTCCCAGTCTAGGGCACATACCTGGGTTGCAAACCAAGTCCCCAGTAGGGGGCACATGAGAGGCAACCACACATTGATGTTTCTCTCCTTTTCTTCCCCCCTTCCTTCCTGCCTCTAAAAATTAATAAATAAAATTTCTAAAAAATGAAAAGCAGGAATCAGACAGGAAATGCGTCAAGTCGAGATAATTATTAAAAGTTGATGCTTAAGATGCAAGCAGCCAGGGCTCTATAGCAAGTACAACTCAGAAAAGTGGTCAGGAATAGGCCAAAACAGAAGCTTGGAAACCAGGTGAGAACTAGTCAGTAAGCAGATCCATACAGAAAGAAGGACATGAAGGATTTTGTTTGAACAAAAGCAATTATAAGAGCATATTCATTCCTGTCCTGAAGATAAAAACTAAGCTAATTCACTTTACTATATGGGTGAGTGTGACTCAGGAATTGGGAAATCGTGGTCCTACTCCCTTTTGTTAATTACGGGACTACCACTTTTCTAAACTGAGAGTGTAGGTAGAATTCCTCAAGCCTATGTTACAGATGATCCTCATGGCAAGTAAATTCCCAATGACCTGGCAAATAATGTTTAATTATATGTTGAACACTTTACATCTTTTAAAGTAATACCTAAGATTTGCTTTTCAGGAATCTGAGAACCGGCAAATGATGGACCAACTCCGAAAAGCTAATGAAGATGCTGAAAACTGGGAAAATAAGGCCCGGCAAGCAGAGACAGATAACAATACCCTTAAATTAGAACTTATCACTGCTGAGGCAGAGGGTAACAGATTAAAAGAAAAGGTAGATGCCCTCAATAGAGAAGTGGAGCAGGTAAGTTTGGGAAAACATGCCTGTAGTGCATCTGCATCATATTCAGGAGTTTTGTTTGGCTTCCCATAAATTAAATGCACAAACACACAATGAATTTATTTATTTTTGAATAATTTTATTTTCTTTTAAATTTTAATATATTTTATTAATTATGCTATTACCGTTGTCCCATTCTTTTTTCTCCCTTTCTCCCCCTCTGCCCAGTACACCATTTCCCTTCAGTATTGCTGTCCCCCCTCCCCCCGCACTTAGTTCATGTCCATGGATCATACATATAAGTTCTTTGGCTTCTCCATTTCCCATACTATTCTTAACCTTCCCCTGTATATTTTGTGCCTACAAATTATGCTTCTTATTCCCTGTACCTTTTTTCCCCATTTTTTCCCTCCCTCTCCCCCTTGATAACCCTCTACATGATCTCCATTTCTGTGATTGTGTTCCTGTTTTACTTGTTTGCTCAGTTTTTGTTTTGTTAGGTTCAGTTGTTGGTAGTTGTTGTCATTTTACTCTACATAGTTCTGATCTTCTTTTTCTTAGATAAGTCCTATTAACATTTCATGTAATAAGGGTCTAGTTATGATGAATGCCTTTAACTTGACCTTATCTGAGGAGCAATTTAACTGATCTTCCATTCTAAATGATAGCTTTGCTAGATAGAGTTATCTTGGATATAGGTCTCTTGTTTTTCATGACTTTTGAGTACTTCTTTCCAGCCCCTTCTTGCCTGCAAGATTTCTTTTGAGAAATCAGCCGATGGTCTTATGGGAACTCCATTGTAGGCAACTGTCTCCTTTTCTCTTGCTGCTTTTTAAGATTCTCTCCTTGTCTTTAATCTTGGGTAATGTAATTTTGATTTGTCTTGGCATGTTCCTCTTTCATTCCAACTTTTTGGGGGTTGCTGGGCATGTATGTCCATTTCCTTCACCAGATTGGGGAAGTTTTCTTTCATTATTTTTTAAAGTAAGTTTCCATTGTCTTGCTCTTTCTCATGTCATTCTGGCACCTGTACAATTTAAATGTTGGGATATTTAAAGTTGTCTCAGATGTTCCTAAGCCTTTCCTCATTTTTTTTTTAATTCTTGTTTCTTCATTCTGTTCTGGCTGAATGTTTATTTCTTTCTTTTGTTCCAAATCATTGACTTGATCCCAGTTTCCTTCCTTTCACTATTGGTTCCCTGTGTATTTTGCTTTATTTCACTTCGTATAGCCTTCATTTCTTCCTTTACTTAGCTACTGTACTCAGTCATTTCTATGAGCATCCTGATTACCAGTGTTTAAAACTCTACATCTGATAGGTTGGCTATCTCCTTGTCCCTTAGTTTTTTCCCTTTTTAACTGTTGTTCAATTAAGCTTGTCCCCATTTCCCCCCATTACTCTCCCTGCCCTACACACCCCTACTTCCCACACTCAATTCTACTTTGCCCCCTATTGTCTTTGTCCATGGGTCCTTTATATATGTTCCTTGATGACCCATTCCCTTCTTTCCCCTATTATCCTCTTCCTCTCCCCTTCCTCCTCCCTTCTGGTTACTGTCAGTTTGTTCTTAATTTCAGTGTCTCTGGTCATATATTCCTTACTTGTTTGTTTTGTTGATTAGGTTCCACTTATAGTTGTGATCATATGATATTTGTCTTTCACCGCTTGGCTTATTTCAGTTAGCATAATGCTCTCCAGTTCCATCCATGCTGTTGCGAAGGAGACCAACTCCTTTCTATCTGCTGTGTAGTATTACATTTTGTAAATGCACCACAGTCTTTTGATCTACTTTTTACTGATGGGCACTTAGGCTGCTTCTAGTATGTGGCTATTATAAATTGCACTGCTATGAACATTGGGGTGCATAGGTTCTTTTGATTTGGTAATTCAGGATTGTTAAGATATAATCCAAGCGATGGAATCACTAAATCAAAAGGCAGTTCCATTTTTATTTATATTTTTGTTTACTTTTATTTTTATTATTGTTCAAGTAGAGTTGCCTCCATTTTTCCCCACCACACACCCCTGCCCCACCGCAGTTCCATTTTTAGTTTTTTGAGGAAACTACATACTGTTATTCACAGTGGCTGCACCAGTCTGCATTCCCACCAACAATGTACTAGGGTTTCCTTTTCTCCAGAACTTCTCCAGCACTTACTGTTTGTTGATTTGTTTATGATGGCATTCTGGCTGGTATGAAGTGATATTCCATTGTGGTTTTAATTTGCATCTCTCCAATGGCTAGTGATGCTGAGCATCTTTTCATATGTCTCTGGGTCCTCTGTATGTCCTCCTTGGAGAAGTATCTGTTCGGGTCCTTTGCCCATATTTTAATTGGATTGTTTGCATTCCTGGTGTGGAGATGTGTGAGTTCTTTATCTATTTTGGAGATCAAACCCTTGTCTGAGATATCATTGGCAAATATATTTTTTCATACGGTTAGTTCCTTTTTCATTTTGCTGATGTTTTCTTTAGCTCTGCAGAAACTTTTTAATTTGACAAAGTCCCACTTGTTTATTCTTTCCTTTATGACCCTTGCTCTAGGGCACATATTAGTGAAAATATTTTGCATGGAATATCTGAGATTTTCCTGCCTATGTTCTCCTGTAGGATTTCTGTGGTATTATGATTATATTTAAGTCTTTTATCCATCTTGACTTTATTTTTGTGTATGATGTAAGTTGGTGGTCGAGTTTCGTTTTTTTTGCATGTAGCTGTCCAGATCTCCCAATATCATTTGTTGAAGAGACTGTTTTTACTCCATTTTATATTTCTGCCCCATTTGTTGAATATAAATTGATCATAGAGACATGGGTTTATTTCTGGGCTCTATTCTGTTCCATAAAAATAAGGAATGCTTCACGAGTTTGCATGTCATCCTTGTACAGAGGCTATGCTAATCTGCCCGGTATCATTCCAAATTTAGTGTATGTGTTGCTGAAGTGAGCATTTGTCATTTAGTTATTTTTCTGTAGTTTTGATCTGTTCTTTCATTTGGGCCATATTCCCTTGTCTCAGCATACCAGTCTGGATGATTGTTTCCTTTTTAACCGCTTGGTTATTGGGCTTCCATACAGTTTGATTTTTTGGCAGTTCTGGTTGTTTTTTGTTTTTAAATTGGTTGTTTCCTTCTTTTGGTTATGTGAGGAGCTGAAGCATATCTACTTACACCTCTCTCTTGGCTGGAACTTCTCTGGAATGAATTTTCTTAAACTCTCCTATTTTTCTATCTTTTTGTTTATATTTTTCATATTGATTTAAAGGAATTATCTATGTATTCTTGATAATAGTCCTTTAATGACATTAACAGTTATCTTCTTATGTCACTTGTCTTTTCACTGTGCTTGCTTAATATAACAGAAGTTTTAAGTTCTTGTGCTGTTGGAATTAGTCAGCCTTTTATCATATGGTTTATACTTTTTGTTTTCTTTATGAAATTTTTACTATTCTAAGACCAGAAAGATATTTTCTTTAAAAGTGTGTGATATTTTCCCCTTTACATTTAGATCTTTAATTTACTTGAGATTGATTTGTATCTAGTTTAAAATAGAGATACAATTTTATATTTCTGTGGATGGATATCATCCTTTCTTCACTGAATTATAAGTCTATTTTGTCATAAAAATAAGTTTCCATACATTCTACTCCTTTGGTCAATTTATCTCTCTCCGTTCCAGCACTATACTCTTGGAGCTTCTACAGTTTTATTAAGTTTTGATATCTAGTAGGATTCATGTTCCTCCCAAATTATTTTGAGTATACTTGGCTCTTATTAAACTCTCAAATGAATTTTAGAATAAATTGACTGCATTTCATGATTTAACATATATCTTCTTTTATATACATTTAAGACTGGAAAAATTTCTCTAAATATCTCTTTGGTTATGTCCTACAAAGTTTTGAGGTAATGCTGTTATTGTCATTCAGTTTTAAATATCACCTAATTAAATTATGATTTACTTTTCATCCCTAAAGTTATTTTAAAAATTTTTCATGTACAAGAGACTTGAGCTTATTATTCTTGTTTTTAATTTTAATTTTGTTGTATATTATGATCAAATAAGATAGCATAGTAATTCTTTGGTATCTATAAAGACTTGGTTGGTAGAAGGGTACACAATATTTGACAATAGTCCAAATGAGCTTGAAAAGCATATGTATTCACTTGTTGCTGTGTGTGTGTGTGTGTGTATGTGTGTGTATTAGTCTATCTGGAAAAAGATCAGCCATTGTTAATATAAGAAGAATGGTTTGAGCAATATTAATGTAACCCAGCAGCCAAGGAGAGTAGACTGGAATGTGCATGCATGAACAATGGCAACTTCACTGTACTAGTCAGTAGGAGCAGTAGACGCTGTTGAGTGAGCACATATACTATATTGTTATCAAATTCAAAATGACTGAGTGAGTAGAGCAACAAATATGCATCAAATTTTGTGTTAAGTTTGAACATTTCTCCATGGAAACTATTCAGATGATTCAGAAGATGGCAGCTATGGGTAACTGGTGATTGACAGCCTCATCACAACAACACACTGGCTCGCACATCACATCTTGTGCAGAGTTTTTTGGTGAAATATCAAATCACCCAGGTGACTCAGCCCCCCACAGCCCAGACTTGGTTCCCTGAGACTTCTGTCTTTTCCCAAAACTAAAATAACTTTTGAAAGAGAAGAGATTTCAGGCTGTCAATAAGATTCAGGAAAACATGACACAGCAGCTGATAGAAATTGGGAGAACTGTAGGAGGACCCAAGGCACCTACTTTGAAGAGGACTGAAGCATCATTGTCCAGTGTGTTATGTTTCTTATGTATTGTATCTTCTTTAATAAATGTGTCAGTTTTTCATATTACATGGTTGGATATCTTTAGATAGACCTCATATTTCATATTCAAATCAATTCAAAACCCAGTTATCTCTCACAGGTTAATAGAAACCCAAGGTGCCCATGAAGACTAGGCTACTTAGGAAGGACATATGTTGGGGACCACCCTGCCCGGTGTCAGGAAGCTGTGACCCCCTGTGACTTAGGCTGAGTGAGAAACCTCCAGATCAGAAGCCACTAAGGAGACAAAACTTATTCACCTGGCATGAACGCTATCTGTTTGTTCTGTGCCTGGCCTTTAATGCTAGATCAGTTTCCAATGACAGGTAACAATTCTCTAGGATAGAGAGTGGACCTAAGACAGGGGCTGATCTCATAAAGACCTCTGTAAAATAAGTCTCACAAGACTGTGGAAATAAATGAAGGGGCTGTGGAAAGGAAGGGGTGATCTGCATCTACCCCTGCCCCCTCTTAGCCTAAGTCTTTGTACTCAGATGTGAGAAATCCTAGTCTCCTTGCAGCCAAAGGAAGGGGCAGCTTGGACTGGAGATGGTGGACCCCTGGGGTAATCAGGCCTGAGACAAAGAATATGCAAGTTCCTGTGAGATCTGTTTGCTGGAGGATGTATTAACTTGGAATTTGAAGGCACAGTCAGGAAACCTTTAAAACCTGTAGTCTTTTCATATGATAAAACTCCAATCTCTGCCCGTAATCACAACAGAAACTCTGTTAACATCTTTGTAAGATACATGTCCCCTTTGATCCCTTCTGCCAGACTATCAATCCACAAACTGTGTCGACTTTTTTAATAAAATCCCATGGAAACAAAGGAAGAGGCTTTTCCTCAAAGGAGGGTTAGCCCGGAGCAGCTCAAAGAATTGGAGAGTGAGCGCTCCGTCTCTGACTTCCACTCAGAAAACTGTTTCTGTGCATGATTATTTCTAGTATGTTTAAGCGTGTTCATAGTTGGGAAAGGCCCGGGTTCTGCATGCAACAGCAAGTGATTAAAGCAAGGTTTGAAAATTGCTATAGTTAGTCAGACAGCCAGGTGATCTAAGCGAGGTAGAAAAATCACTACAAACATGCCTACAAGTCTCAGAGTCTTGTGGAAGGGCCCAGGTAGAAGAAGGGTCTGGTGTGCCTCATAGTCCCTAAGTGGCTAAAATGACCTGTGTATTTCTAATGCTATAGCTCTAATAACTAATGATATTATGCAGCTTTCAACATTCTGTGATCGTATGTATAGCCACTAACATATCTTCTTTTGTGAAATATCCACATCTGTGGCCTATATTTTTATTAGGGTTCTTTTTATTAAGGTGTAAGAATTTTTTGATTACTCTAGATGTTTCTTTGTCAGATATGTGTATTTTTAAAATATTTTCTTCTAGTTGACTTGCTTTTCTTTTTATTGTTCTGAGTTTTTAATAAATTATTTTTTTAATAATTTTTTTATTGTTGTCCAAACGAAAAGCTTTCACACTAAAATCAGGAACAAGGCAAGGATGTCCACTTTCACCACTTCTATTCAACATAGTTGGAAGTCCTAGCCACAGCAATGAGATAAGAAAAAGAAATAAAAGGCATCCAAATTGGAAAGGAGGAAGTAAAATTGTTGCTGTTTGCAGATGATATAGTGTACATAGAAAACCCTATAGACTCTACAAAAAAACTACTCAACCTAATAAGTGAATCTGGCAAAGCAGTGGTATACAAAGTCAATACTCAGAAGTCAAAGGCATTGGTGTATACCAACAATGAAATATCAGAAATAGAAGTCAGGAAAAAAATCCCCTTTGCTACAGCAACAATAAAAATGAAGTACCTAAGAATAAACCTAACCAAGGAGGTAAAAGACCTATACTTAGAAAACTACACAACACTGAAGAAAGAAATTAAGGAAAGCACAAACAAATGGAAGCAGATACCATGTTCATGGGTTGGAAGAATTACATCATCAAAATGTCCATACTACCCAAAGCAATTTATAGATTCAGTGCAATCACTATTAAGATATCAATGACATATTTCACAGATATAGAACAAACATTTCAAAAATTTATATAGAACTATAAATGGTCCCAAGAGCTGCAGTGATTTTGAGAATGAACAAAGTAGGAGAGATCACAATACCTGACATCAAACTATATTACAAGGCCATGGTAATCAAAACAGCCTGATACTGGCATAAGAACAGACACATAGACCAATGGAACAGAATAGAGAACCTGGAAATAAAACCAAGTCTCTATGATCAATTAATATTTGACAAAGGGGGAAGAAGCATGAAATGGAGTAAAAATAGCCTCTTTAACAAATGGTGTTGGGAGAACTGGACAGCTACATGCAAAAAATTGAAACTCGGCCAGCAACTTACACCATACACAAAAATAAACTCAAGCTGAATAAAAGACTTAAATATATATCTTAATACCATCAAAGTTCAAGAGGAGAACATAGGCAGGAAAATCTCAGATATTCCACACAGCAATGTTTTCACTAATATGGTCCCTAGAGTAAGGGACATAAAGAAAAGACTAAACAAAGAGGACTTCATCAAAATGAAAAGCCTCTTCATGGACTTTTTATTTTCTTAATAAAGTCTTTTTAAGAGTAGAAGTTTGAAGTTTTTGATAAAGTTCATTTTATCAGTTTTCTTTTACACTTTTTACTCCTTTGTCCCATCTGATAAATCTTTGCATACACCAAGGTGCACAGACTTTCTTCTGTCTCTGCTAGAAATATTGTACTTCTCATATTTATATCTATGATACATTGTGAATTAGTATTTGTGAATGATATAAGTTGGTCAAGGTTTATTCTTTAAATTTATTTTTCAATTACACTTGACATACAATATTATATTAATTTCAGATATACAACACAGTTATTAGACATTTATATACCTTACAAAGTGATCACCACAAGTCTAGTACCTATCTGACAATGTACATACTGACTACAATATTATTGACTATAATTCTCATGCTGAACTTTACATCCCTGAACTATTTTTATAACTGGCAATTTGTACTTCTTGTACTTCTTAATCCCTTCACCTTTTTCACCCATCCCCCCAACACCTTCCTCATCTGGCAACCATCAATTTTCTCTGTGTATCTATGAGTTTGTTTCTGCTTTGTTCACTTATTTTTAGATTTCACATGTAAGTGAAATCATATGGTATTTGTCTTTCACTCTGATTTATTTCATTTAGCATAATATCCACTAGATCCATCCATGTTTTTGCAAATGGCACAATTTCATCCTTTTTATGACTGAGTAATATTCCATTATATATATATGCATGGCATTCTCTTTATCTATTCACCTATTGATGGACACTTAGGCCACTTCCATAACTTGGCTATTGTAAATAATGCTGCAATAAACATAGGGGTGCACATATCTTTTCAAATTAATGCTTTGGATTTCTTCAGATAAATACCCAGAAGTGGGCTTGCTGGGTCATATGGTAGTTACATTTTTAATTTTTTGAGGAACATCTGCACTTCTTTTTATAGTGGCTGAACCAATTTGCAATTCTACCAGTAGTTCACAAGGGTTCCCTTTCTCCACATCCTTGCCACACTTATTGTTTGTTGATTTATTGATAATAGCCAGTCTGACAGGTGTGAAATGATAGCTCATTGTGGTTTTAATTTGTATTTCTCTGATTATTAATGATATTGAACATCTATTCATATGTGTATTGGTCATCTGTGTGCCCTCTTCAGAGAAATGCCTATTCAAGCCCTTTGTCCCTTTTTTTAAATAGGATTTTTTTTGGGGGGTGTTAAGTTGTATGAATTACTTTTATATACAGCCTAATGATTGGGAGTTAGTTTTCATTTGTTGATTTCCTTATGTATGTTTACAGTTACCCTGGGATGACAGGGCCTTTATGACTTTCTTCCTGACCTTGCTCCTCTGTTAAGCTCCACTAATGTCTGGTTGTTTGTTTTATTGTTTTCAACAATGCCCTCCAGCTAAAATTGTTTCACCAATTGATTTCCATTAAATTTGGGTTCCTTTCAAGCAGCAGTGTCCAACCTTTTGGTATCTCTGGGCCACACGGGAAGAAAAAGAGGTGTCTTGGGCCACACATTAAATACATTGAGACACATAATCACAAAAAAAAATCTCAGAATGTTTTCAATAAGTATGATTTTGTTTTGGGCCATATTCATAGCCATCCTGACACTGTGATCCATGGGCCACAGATTGGACACTGCTGCATAAGGATGGTTTTAGAGGTCAATATTTGAGTATTTTTTAACCTGAGAATGTTCTTCTTGGCAGTCTCTTTGGTATTCTTTAGTAAACTGACCTATGGTTTAGCTTATATCTCTAAAGAGTTTACCAGTCTCTTTTTAATTTTTTTTTTTTTTACCATACCCTTCAAGTCTTTTCACCATATCCTCCATTATTCTTAAGAATACTTGAGTCTTGGACTTCCCCACAGTCTGTTGGAAATGACCTAAGTTTCTCTGTAAGAGCTTAGGAACTTCCTGCTTTATGGCTTCCGTCTCCCTCTAGGCAAAATCAGCCAGGCCTCTCAAGCTTGTGTGGTGACAGTGGTGCATTTGTCTTTGAGTGGCATGTCTATTTTAGGATCTACACATCTGGTAGGGGTGGTGGGAGTATGGTTGTAACCTCTGTTTCTCTGAATGCCTCTGCTAGTGTGGAACCTCTTTTTTGTGAAAAACCTATGTCAAGGAGAATCAGGGCCACCATGTTCTCAGTGAACCACAAACAAGACAGAACCTCTATCCCATGTGTAGAGCTTGTGCTAAAGAAGGAAGTCTCTGTCTTCCAGCCATACTTGCCAGGAACTTAGCCTGGGATGAAATGAGAAATGCTAATATTCTACTTCTCATGTGTTGATGCTGTAGTTTTTGACTAGGTACTCAGGGAAGAGAGAGCACTGTTTTGGGGGTGAGTGGAGTTTTCATCGTACTGAGCTGGGAGTGGGGGAAGAGGGAATAGGTCATCCTTCAGACTTTCACCAGCCTTAGAATTTCACTCTTCTTACCCAGTTTTAGTTGGTTTTATTGAAATGTTTTTTTCATTAACTGTATGTCCTTAGGACCATTTCAAGAGACTATTTAAAGACCATTTAAGGTTGCTTTTTTTTATAATTTTCATCAGCTTCACTAGGGAGTGGTTGTGTGGAGCTCCTCACATTGCCACACAAGAAGTAGAGCCTTTATCCTACAGTTATGTTATATTTTTATCTATGTCAAAATAATTTTCAAGTTACCCTTATCTTATGTTATTTTGTAGTATGATTTAATTTTCAATATTTGGAGATTAAAATATCTTTCTAGTTTTTGAGTTTTTAGTCTTTTACATTTATTGAGACTCTGTTATGGACCCATATGCTCATCTTGCTGAGTATTTCATATATACTTGAAAAGAATGTGGATTTTTTTGATGTTGGATGAAATGTTCTATAAATGTCATTTGTGTCCAGTTTTTCAGTTTCTCTGTCTACTGAGTTTCTGTTTCTTTGTTCTGTCAGTTACTGAGAGAAGACTGCTGAAATCTCCAACTATATCTGTGCATTTGTGTATTTTTTCTTTTATTTCTGTCATGTTCCTTTATATATTTGAAGCTATATTTTAGATACATATAGATATAGGTTTTCCTTTTTTTGTTTGTTTTTCTTTTTTTTTTAAATTTTATTTTAATCATTGTTCGAGTACAGTTTTCTCTCCTTTACTCCCAATCCAGCCCACCCACCCCTCCCTCCCAAATTCCCTCCCATTACCACCCTCCCCCTAGTTTTTATCCATGTGCCTTTTAACTTTGTTCCTGTAAACCCTTCCCCTTTTGCCCTGAAACTCCCTCTTCTCTCTCCTCTGGTCACTTTCTGCCTGTCCTCTATTACAGGTTTTCCATTTTTAATGAATTCATTTCTATCCATTGTTATGTTTTTTTTTATCCTGTAGCATACTTTATTAGATATTAATATAATCATTTCAGCCTTCTTATGATTATTATTTGTATGGCATATCATTTCACAGGTTTTTATTTTATCTCTATATCTTTAGTTAAAAATGATATTCCTTTAGACTGCATATGGTTGGATCTTGCTTTTTTTAAACCTATACAGTTTTATTTTGATTAGATTTCTGTTTTTTTTTTAAAGATTTTATTTATTTTTTAAAGAGAGGGGAAGGGAGGGATAAAGAGAGGGAGAGAAACATCAATGTGTGGTTGCCTCTCACGTGCCCTCAAATAGCGACCTGGCCTGCAACCCAGGCATGTGCCCTGACTGGTAATTGAATTGGTGGCCCTTTCGTCTTGAGGCTGGGAGTCCACCTAGCTACACCAACCAGGGAAGATCTTGCTTTTCAACAGACCCAATCTTACAACATCTGTCACTGAATTGTAGTCTAAGGTCATTTACATTTAATGTATTATTAATACAATGTGTATAAATCTATGATGTTATTTGTTTTATATTTGTCTTATTTATTATTTGCATCATTTTTTACTCTTTTCCTGCCTTCTTTTTTCAGTTTTATTGAGAAATAACTGACATACATCATGGTATAAGTTTAAGGTGTACAGCTTGATAGTTTGATTCACATATATTGTGAAATAATTACCAAATACATTCAGCTAACACTTGTCTTCTCATACACACACACACACACACACACACACACACACACACACACACACACAATCAAAACAAAAGGAAGAAGGAAAAGTTTTATCCTGAGATGAGAGCTCTTTGGGTTTATTCTTTTAACTCTCCTATATATCATACAGGAGTGTTAGTTATAGTCATCATATTGTACATTATATACCTAGTTTTTCTTTCTCTTTTTCTTTTTTAAGTAGATTTTATTGATTATGCTATTACAGTTGTCCCATTACCCCCCTTTATTGCCCTCTACCCTGCACCCCCCACTATCATCACCATTCCCCCACGCCTTGCTTGGTTTATGTCCATGGGTCGTACATATAAGTTCTTTGGCTTCTCCATTTCCTATACTATTCTTAACTACCTCTTGTCTATTTTCTTCCTATCATTTATGCTTCTTATCCCCTGTACCTTTTCTCCCATTCTCCCCCCTCTACCTCCCTGCCAATAACCCTCCATGTGAACTCCTTTTCTGTGATTCTGTTCTTGTTCTAGTTGTTTGCTTAGTTTGTTTTGGTTTATTTAGGTTTGGTTGATAGTTGTGACTTTGTTATCATTTTACTGTTCATATTTTTGATCATCTTCTTTCTCTTAGATAAGTCCCTTTAACATTTGATATGATAAGGGCTTAGTGATGATGAACTCCTTTAACTTGACCTTATCTGGCAAGCATTTTATCTGCCCTTCCATTCTAAATGATAGTTTTGCTGGATAGAGTAATCTGGGATGTAGGTTCTTTATTTTTAATTTTTTTAATTTTAATTGTTGTTCAAGTACAGTTTTCTGCCTTTAACTCCCATCCCAGCCCATGCTCCCAGCCTTCCCCACCTCCCTCCCATTTCCACCCACCCCTAGTTTTTATCCATGTGTCCTTTATACTTCTTCCTGAAAACCCTTCCCCTTTTCCCCTGAAATTCCCTCTCCTCTCCCCTCTGAACACTGTCAGACAATTCTCTATTTCAGTGTCTTTGGTTATATTTTGCTTGTTTCTCTGCCTTGTTCTTTAGGTTCCTGTTAAAGGTGAGATCATATGGTATTTGTCTTTCACCACCTGGCTTATTTCGCTTAGCATAATGCTTTCCAGTTGAATCCATGTTGTTGAAAAGGGTAGGAGCTCCTTCTTTCTTTCTGCTACATAGAATTCCACTGTGTAAATGTACCATACTTTTTTGATCCACTCATTTACTGATGGGCACCTAGGTTGCTTCCAACACTTGGCTATTGTAAATTGTGCTGCTATGAACATTAGGGTGCATAGGTTCTTTTGGATTGGTGTTTCAGGGTTCATAGGATATAATCCTAGCAGTGGAATTGCTGGGTTAAAGGCAGATCCATTTTGAGTTTTCTGAGAAAATTCCATACTGTTTTCCGTAGTGGTTGTACCAGTCTGCAATCCCACCAACAGTGCACTAGGGCCCCCTTTTCTCCACAACCTCTCCAACACTTGTTGTTTGTTGCTTTGTTTGTGATGGCCATTCTGACCAGTGTGAAGTGATATCTCATTGTGGCTTTAATTTGCATCTCTCTGATAGCTAGTGATACTGAGCATCTTTTCATGTGTCTCTGGATCCTCTGTACGTCCTCCTTGGAGAATTGTCTGTTCAAGTCCTTTGCCCGTTTTTTAATTGAGTTGTTTGTGTTAGAGTGGAGTTGTGTGAGTTCTTTATATATTTTGGAGATTAAACCTTTGTCTGAGGTATCATTGACAAATATGTTTTCCCATACAGTTGGTTCTCTTTTTCTTTTAATACTGTTTTCTTTATTTGTGCAGAAGCTTTTTATTTTGATGAGATCCCATTTGTTTATTCTTTCCTTTATGTCCCTTGCTCTAGGGGACATATCAGTAGAAATTGTTGCTGTGAAAAATATCTGAGATTTTCCTGCCTATGTTCTCCTCTGGGACTTTAATGGTGTCACAGCTTATATTTAAATCTTTTATCCACCTTGAATTTATCTTTGTGTATGATGTAAGGTGGTGCTCGAGTTTTGTTTTTTTGCATGTAGCTGTCCAGCTCTCCCAACACCATTTTTGAAGAGGCTATTTTTACTCCATTTTATGTTGCTGCCCCCTTTGTCAAATATTAATTTACTGTACAGACTTGGGTTTATTTCTGGGCTCTCTGTTCTGTTTCATTGGTCTATGTGCTTGTTTTTATGCCAGTACCAGGCTGTTTTGATTACCGTGCACTTGTAATACAGTTTGGTATCAGGTATTGTGATCCCTCCTACTTTGCTCTTCTTTCTCAAAATTGTGGCAACTATTTGGACTCATTTATGGTTCCATATAAATTTTTGAAGTATTTGTTCTATGTCTGTGAAATATACCATTGGTACTTTAATATGTATTACATTGAATCTGTAAATTGCTTTGGGTAGTATGGACATTTTGATGATGTTAATTCTTCTGATCTATGAACACGGTGTATGTTTCCACTTGTTTGTGCCTTCCTTGATTTCTTTCTTCAGTGTTATGTAGTTTTCTGAGTATAGGTCTTTTGCTTTCTTGGTTAGGTTCATTCCTAGGTATTTTATTTTTCTTGTTGCTATATGAAATGAGATTTTTTTTCTTGATTTCTGCTTCTGCTGTTTCATTGTTGGTATACAAAAATGCCGTGTAGCCTATAGGATTTTCTATGTACACTATCATGCCATCTGCAAACAATGACAGTTTTGCTTTCTCCTTTCAAATTTGGATGCCTTTTATTTCCTTTTCTTGTCTGATTGCTGTGACTAAAACTTCTAATACTTTGTTCAATAGAAGTGGTGAACATGGACAACCTTGTCGTATTCCTGATTTTAGTGGAAAAGCTCTAAGTTTTTGCCCATTGAGTATGATGCTGGCTGTAGGTCTCATATTGCCTTTATTATGTTGAGGAATGCTCTCTCTATTCCCACTTTGCTGAGTGTTTTTATCATAAATGGGTACTATACCTTATCAAATGCTTTTTCCCCATCTATTGATTTGATCATGTGATTTTTGTCTTTGCTTTTGTTTATGTGATGTATTACATTTATTGACTTGCAAATATTGTACCATCCTTGCATCCCAGGGATGAATCCACTTGATCATGGTGTATGATCTTTTTAATGTATTTTTGGATGCAGATTGCCAATATTTTGTGGAGGATTTTAATGTCTATGTTCATCAGAGATATTGGCCTGAAGTTTTCTTTCTTTGTGGTGTCTTTAAACCATGCATCTTTTAATTATCACAATCTACTTCAAATAATAATTACTTCATTTACTCTCTCCACCTTTATTTTACTGTTCTTACATTTTAGTTCTACATATGTCATAAACCCCATGGTACATTATTATTTATACTGTAAATGATTAAAGAAATTAAAATACAAGGTGAATGAACAACTTTTTTCATTCACCCATATATTTACTATTTCTGCTTTTCTTCATTCCTTTGAGTGGATCCAAGTTTTTATCTATTACCATTATCTTTTTCCTAGAAGAATTTTCTTTAGACATTTACAGTTTTTCTACTTGTGCAATTTGGCTTTTTGTGAGGTGTTTATTTGGGTATCATAGTTTCTCAGGAGAGAATTTGTTTTAGAAAGTGTTTATTTCACCTTCAGTTCTAAACAACATTTATGCTAGATATAAAATTCTAAGTTGGCATTTTAGCCATATTGTTTCATTGTATTCTGGATATATAGTTTCTGGAGAAAAATCAAAGGTCAAGCTTATCTTTCTTTCTCTAAATATAATATTCCTTATTTTATTCTGGTTGATTTTCAAGATTTTCCCCTTTATCACTGGTTTCCAGCAATTGGGCTTGGCTCAGTTTTAATTGGTGTTATTATTCTTGTGTTTATAATGCTCAGGATTCCTTGAGAATATAAATTCCATCAAATCCAGAAAATACTTAGTCATTATTTCTTTAAATATTTTTTGTTTCTCCCCCACTCTTCTCCTTCTAGAATTTCAACTCCAAGTATGTTAGATTATTTGATATTGTTCCATAGACCATTAAGCTTCTGGACATTTTTCCCAGGCTTTTTCTCTTTTTGCTTACTTTATATAGTTGCTATTTTTGTGTCTTTAAATCTACTGATCTTTTCTTTTGATATTTCTAATCTGCTGTTAATTCATTTAATGGAATTTAAATTTTATAGATTATATTTTTATCTCCAAAAATTCCATTTGGTTCTTTTGACTGTCACTTTTTTTAATTTTTATTTTGCCTTTAAATCCTTGAGCATATTGAGTGCATTTAATAGCTGTCTTAATGTCCTTGTTTGCTAATTCCATCATTTCTGCCACATTTGCTTCTGTGTCTATTGACCTGCTTTTCCCTTGCTTATGGACCTCATTTTCCTTTTTCTGGGTTTACTTACTAAATTCTAATTGTATTGTGGACATTGTTAATTTTACATTGTTAAAAGGTGGATTTTAACAGTGTTGGGTTTATTCTGTGAAACTGTTAAGTTACTCAACGTTCACATTATGTTCCTGAGGGTTGTTTATAAGCTGTTTAGGATGGCTCTAGAATGGTCTTGATTTTAGAGCTAATTTATCCCCCCTACTAAGGTGTGACTCTTTTTGTGTCTCTATTGAATGCGTTGTATACTCAATGAGTGTCAAAGTGTCTTCACTCTGGCTGATTAGATCTGAACGATCCTGACCATATATGAGATGTGGGAATTATTTGGCTCACAATTTTCCTGGTAATTGTTCTTTACTAGAAATTTGGTCTTTGCCTGGCCTCATGGAGGTTCACCTGTGCATGCACAGATTTCTGGAACTCCTCTGTATAGCACTGTTCTCTCTGGTGCCATAGTTCACGAAGTCTAGCCACCTCAGCTTCCATTAACTCTGATCTTTATTTTGAACTCAGGGAGATCACTGGACTGTGTTTTGGTTCTTTTCCCTACGTTATGGTCCTAAATTTACCTTTAATAAGATGCTCTGGCAACCATGGGTCTCACCTTGTTTTCATTCCATCAGAGACCATAGTTCTGTGCTACCTGGTGTCCGAAGTCTAAAAACAGATTTTCTCTCCTATATGTTGTCCATTTTTTTTCTGGTTGTTTGTGGCAACAGGGTAATTCAGACCTTGTTATTCCTTCTTGTCTGGGTAATAGCTATTTTAAAGCCTTTGTCCGCTAATACCATCATCTTTTGTCATTTTTGCATCTGTTTACATCAATTGATTTTTATCCTGTTTGCAGGTCACATTTTCATCCATTTTTACATGTCTGGTATTTTTTAATTGGATGCTAGACATTGTGAATTTTACTTTATTGAACATTAGATTTTGTTGCCTTTTTTAAAAAGGGTATTGAATTTGTTCTGGCAGGCTGTTGAATTATTTGCACATTAGCTGATACTTTCAAGGTTGTTTGTAAGCTTTTTTTTTAGTGGGTGGGGTGTGAAACTGTTATTTTCTTCACAAGGTAATATCAAACCTCTTACAAATTTTTTACATGGAAAACAATTTGCTTAATATTTTAACTCCAGTTTTACAAAATAGTAGATTAAGACAAGGATCTATGTATGTTTTACACCAATATTCAATCTAACAAAATTTAGTATTTATTTGTTTATTGGTATTGTTGTTCAAGCACAGTTGTCTCATTTTGTCCCCACCCCACTCCCCCATCCCATCTGTCCCCACCTTCCACTCTTGATCCTAACCCTCTTTGGCTTTGTCCGTGTGTTCTTTATATATGTTCCTTGACAACCCTTCCCCTCCCTGGCAATTACCCTCTCCCCCTCCACCCTGGTTCCTGTCAGTTTGTTAATAGGGAAAGTACAAAGAAGTCTTTTCTGTAGGGCTAGTTTAGCCCTACCATTAAGGTGTGTTGTAGACTTCTCTATTAAATACCCAGCCCAGATTGTTCATTAACAACTCTCCACTTTGACAGGTTTGAAGCATTGATATTTCCCCAAGTGTGTATCAGCTGTGGGGTTGTTTGCTTTAGAGCTTTCCCATTGTTTTTTCTCAGGCTTCTGGAGTTTCACTTTGTGTATTCATGACTTAGTATTCAAAACAGTCTCAACGAGATTTCTAGACAAATTTCTAAATATCCTTTTAATGTAGATCCTTTGTTTTTGAAAATCTATCTGACATATTTCAGATGCTTATTTCTGTCTCCTCAATTCAGAAAACAACTATGCTCTCATTGTAGGTCGTTTCCTGACCTAGAGGCTGGAAAGTCTCCAGACAGAAAGCTGGGATGATTATAGGACTCACCTTGTTTTCCTTCTCTTGCTGCCTGTTGTCCAGTGACTAGAAGCAATTCTCTCTCCCTCCCTCCCTCCTTCCCCAACCTCCTTCTCCCTTCCCCTGACCCCCAACATCTCCCTCCTTCTCCTCCCTCTCCCAACTCCTCTTTTTTCTTTCCTAGTTTTCTAGTTTTTAACAGTAAGAGGATAAATTCAGTCCCAGTTAGCCCTATCATCACTGGAAACAGAAGTAGTATATATATATTTTTAAATCCCTTTCAATTATTTGTCTCTAATAAAAATAATATAGCTTGATTTTTTAAAAATTCAATCTGAGAATATATTTCTGTTAACCAATAAGATTAATCTATTTGTGACGGGCAGGAGCTCCTTTCATTCTGCTGTGTAGCATTCCATTATGTAAATATACCATAGTTTTTTGATCCACTCATTTACTGATGGGCAATTAGGCTGTTTCCAGCACTTGGCTATTGTAAATTGTGCTGCTGTGAACATTGGGATGCATAGGTTCTTTTGAATTGGTGTTTCAGGATCCTTAGGGTATAATTCTAGCAGTGGTATTATTGGGTCAAAAGGCAGTTCCATTTTTAGTTTGCTCAGGAAATTTTATACTGTTTTTCATAGTGGCTGCACCAGTCTGCATTCCCACCAACAGTGTACTGGGGTTCCCTTTTCCCTACAACCTCTTCAACACTTGTTTGTTGATTTGTTTATGATGGCCATTCTGTCTGGTGTGAAGTGGTATCTCATTGTGCTTTTAATTTGCATCTCTTTGATGGCTAGTATTGCTGAGTATCTCCAACCCTTGGAGACAGCATGGGTGGAACTGGAGAGCATTATGCTAAATGAAATAAACCAGATGGTGAAAGACAAATAGCATATGATCGTATCTATAAGTGGATCCTAACCAACAAAACAAACAAACAGGCAAAATACGACCAGAGACATTGAAATAAAGAATAAACTGACAGTAATGATAGAGGAGCAGGGAGAGGGTTAATAGGGGATAATAAGGAAGGGCCATCAAGGAACATGTACAAGGGACACACGGACAAAGCCAAAGGGGGTAGGTTTGAGGGTGGGAGGTGAGGATGGGTGGGGCATGGGGGCATGGCAGCGTGAAAATGGAGGTACCTGTACTTGAACAACAATAAAAAAAATAATCTCTTTGTATTGGTTTGATTTACTGGCACATTTAGGTTTACTATTACTGATTTATCTTTTACTTTCTGCTTGTTACGATTCTTTTGTTTCTTTTCTTTTATCTGTCTTGTATGTGCTTGTTTTCTTTATACACATTCTACCCCCAGTGCTCATTGGTTTGGAAGTTACACATTCTCAATCTAATCTTTCAGCAGTTAAAATTGAAATATACATATTTAACAAAGTCTATTTTTAGTATCTCCAACCCTCCTCCCAAATAGTATGTGGTTCTGGGAATATTTGAAAATTGAGTACAATACCCCACATACTAGTGCATGTGTACTCTTTTATTCTCTCTCTCATGCACACTCATACACCAATCTTTTATGATATTGTTATAGCTATTTTAATTTCACCCTGTTGTTTTAAATGTTTTAAAAATAAATCATTGCTATGTTTCTTATTTTTTAAGTCAATGCTTATTTGTATCCACCCACATTTTTACAGAATTCTTCATCATTGCTTCTTACATTCTGTTTCTTCCTTTACCCTTCATTGCCCTTTTCAAACTTTCTTTGATCTGTGAGTTTATTTCTTCAATATTTATCTGAAAATGGCTTTATTTTACCCTCACTCTTGTATATTAGTTTAGTTGAGTACAGAATTCCAGGTTGAGAGTTTATTGTCCTTGATAATGTTAAAATAATTGTCTTTTTTTGTTGTTGAGAAGTGTTTTCTCATTGTAATCGTCATTCTTTGTAAGTCTGTCTTGTGTTTGGTTCCTTTTAAGGTATTCTCTCTTTGTGTGTAGTCTCATTATTATATGTCTAGGTATGGATTTATTTTTTGGGTGGTGGGGTTTCGGTTTTGTTGTACTTTTTCAGTCAGAGTCACCATGCCTTTTATTGGTCTGGAAAATTCTCAGATGTTATTTCTTTGACTCTTACTGCCTCCAAATTTACTCTACTGTCTCCTTTAACTTTTATAATATGCTTTTTGGATCCTCTAGCTCAAATGTTTATTACTATTTTTTTATCATAGTTTTCATATGTTTATCTCTCTGTGCTGTGATCTGTCTTCTAGTTCATTCTTCCCTATTAAGCTGTACTGGTTTGTTCTTTGATGCATTCATTAATTTTTCATTTTTGTGACTACTTTTTCTTTCTAGTTCTGTTTGATTATTTTTCATATATGTATTCTTTTCAATTTTTCTTTAATGTCTTTAAACTTTTAAGCATATTTTCCATGCCTCCTAAAATACTTTTTCAATAATTTGAAGTTCTAGAAGTTTGATCATGCTGTGTTTATGTTACTCTGACTCTCACTTATGATGGCTTGTTTTCTCCTCTGTTGACTGTAAGTTCCTCATGAGAAGGACTTTTTCCTGCTATAGAATCTTGCATGCCCATGAAGATGGGTGAGCTTGTACAGAGGGACAGACTTTATGTTGATGTTTAGAATTTAAGATGGGTAATGTAAAATCTGACTTCAAAATTGAGTCAAGTCAGACCTAAGCTTTCAATTTCTTACAGAAGACACTTTTTTCCCTATCCAGAGACTAGGTCAAGATAAATTTTTGTTTGTATGTCTGTGAGGTTGAGTAAATTTGTTTCTTCCCTGGAGCCTCTCTCAAGGGTCCCAGAATGTAGAGGTTTCAGTTCCAACTCTCCATTAATCCTAATATCTCCTATCTTGCTCGAATATTGAAACATAAGTCTCCCATCCAAGTACTAACCAGGCCTGACCCTGCTTAGCTTCCAAGATCAGATAAGATTTGGCACATTCAGGGTGTTATGGCCATAGACTTAGCAGCACAATTTACAATTGCCAAGTGCTGTAAACAACCTAAGTGCCCATCAGTAAATAAACAGATCAAAAAACTATGGTACCCTTGCACAATGGAATTCTATGCAGCAGAAAGAAAGAAGGAGCTCCTACCCTTTGTGACAGCATCGAGGGAACTGGACAGCATTATGCTAATAAGCATTATGAAATAAGCCAGGCGGTGAAAGACAAATACCATATGATCTCACCTTTATCAGGAACCTAATCAACAAAATGAACAAGCAAGCAAAATATAATCAAAGACATTGAAATCGAGAACAGGCTGACAGTGAACAGAGGGGAGAGAGTAATGGGGGGAAAGGGTGAAGGGTTTACAGGAACAATTATAAAAGACATATGGACAATAACAAGGAGGGTGGAAAAAGGGGAAGGAGGTGGGGAGGGCTGGGGTGGTGGGGAGGGGTGGGGGAAAAAAAGGAACATAAGCTGTTCACTGTTAGTGGCTCTTTCTACCCCAACTTTTAGCTTTAGGCTTGTTCATTTTATCCCCCATTATCCCTCTCCCCCCTTCTCTATGGTTACTGTCAGTTTGTTCTTTATTTCAATGTCTCTGGCTGTATTTTGCTTGCTTGTTTGTGTTGTTGAGTAGGGTCCACTTATAGGTGCAATCATATGATATTTGTCTTTCATTGCCTGACTAATTTCACATAGTACAATGCTCTCCTAAGAATTCTGAAACACCAATTCAAAAGAACCTATGCACCCCAATGTTCATAGCTGCACAATTTACAATAGCCAAGTGCTAGAAGCAATCTAATTGTCCATCAGTAAATGAGTGAATTAAGAAACGGTGGTACATTTATACAATGGAATACTATGCAGCAGAAATAAAGAAGGAGCTCCTATCCTTTGTGACAGTTTGGATGGGTCTGTATACCTTTTCAACTGCAGCCCCTATCACTCTTCACTGTGATATGAACTCCATCCACACTAGCCTTCTCTCTCTTCTTAGACATTGTCATTTTCCCTCCTCTAACACACCCCCTCCAAAGCTTTGCACTTAGTATTCCTGACTTGAAAAGATGCTCTCTCCAATATACAGTGTATGTGTCTATTCACCTTTCAAATCTCATTCAGCTCAAATGTCATTTGCTCAGGATAACCTTTATAATTTCCCTGACTCTCAGTTTAGGTCACTTTCCTTTTTTATATACTTTTTTCTCTAGAAGTATTTTTTTAATATGTATTAATATATTCATCTGTATAATTATTTGATTGATGTATGACTCCCCCATAGTTGAAAGTTTTGTGAGAGCAGAGACTACTTTCTATACTGTTGGATGTACATGTAGGTACATTGACTGCATCCGAATATAGTCAATAAGTATAGAATGGATGGATAGATGGGTAAGTGGGTAAATGTATGGATAAACGATTATTTAAAGGCCCTGGCTGGCGTAGCTCAGTGGATTGCGTGTGGGCTGCGAACCAAAGCATTGCAGGTTCGATTCCCAGTCAGGGCATATGCCTGGGTTGCAGGCCACGGCCCCCAGCAACCACACATTGATGTTTCTCTCTCTCTCTTTCTTTCTCCCTCCCTGCCGTCTCTAAAAATAAATAAATAAAATCTTAAAAAAAAAGATTATTTAAAGAATGAGGGAGAAATGGAGTGAGGAAGGAAAGGAAGGAAAAAGTTAAGAGTGAATTGTGGCCAAATAATTTATTCCAGGAGCAATTTTTTGTGCTTTGTAAAAGTTGAAGAGCAGAAAATGTCTTTATTTGCCTCTCAGTCCTGTTATCTTCTCATAATAGCAAATACTTCTCTGTAGGTGGCAGTGTACTTACATGAGATATTTTTTGTTTCTGAAAAAAGGTGTGATTATACTGAAGTTTGAAAGCATTTATGTAATTTGAATCTCATCATTTTTTAAACATACTCTTATTACTCAGAAAGTAGATGTATTAATTTATACTTGCCTACAGTATTTTGCCCTTGGGTATTAGTAAGTGCTAGAGAGTCATCTGTCTTCATTTTACAATGTTATGGTCAATGTCAACATGACTTTCAAGAATTGGAAAATGGGTATTATGAGGGGAAATAGTGGCTTATGTTTTTTGTTTATCATTTTGTTAAAGACAAATGATAATATTTATATTGTGGAGTAATTGTAACTGTGAAAAATATAGACAAGTATAGACCAAACATATATATCTCAACTGGCTTTGGAGCTGAGAGTTTTCAGTGGGAAAAGTTGTTTTCCAAATATGACCATTTGACCATCTTACTCATGGATTTTATATATAGAAATTTGAAACTCGAATTTATGTTTCCCTGAGTTTTGTACATGTATTGCCACCTATATAATCTAAAGTTCCTTATAATGTAAGTGTACATTCGTTAAAAGATTTGACCCATTTCATGTTCCATGTCATAGTTTCTTTCCAAGTTAAAAAATACAATTTTGTTTTTGCAGCACTTGAATGCAGAAAGGTCTTACAAGTCCCAGATTTCTACCTTACATAAATCTCTTGTAAAGATGGAAGAGGAGCTTCAGAAGGTTCAGTTTGAAAAAGTGTCTGCCCTTGCAGACTTGTCTTCCACAAGGGAACTCTGTATAAAACTTGATTCAAGCAAAGAACTTCTTAATCGACAGCTGGTTGCTAAAGATCAAGAAATTGAAATGGTATGTAATGCATTTTAAAATGTTTTTAATATTTCTATTACTATAAAATTTCTATAGGTTCAGAAAGACAAATTCTTTTTTTAAATAAAATATTACATCAAGCCCTGTCTTTCACCTTTAGTTTTGCTTTTTAAGTCCAAGAGAAATCTTCCTTTGAGTATTAAATTTATATTTACTTTGGCCAGAAGAATGAGAAAACACATTTACATACCAGTCAGCAAAGAACCATGGGTTGAGCTTTATCCAGCTAAATTATAACTTGGATGACATTCTTTTAAGCTAAATTTATTTACTAATTAGGTTCTTTTAAACTGTAATTTAGTTTATTACATTTACCATGTTCCTGACATTGTGCTTGCTATTGTGAACATAATGTTCAAAAGGGACAGGATCCTGCTTTCAAGGACCTTTTGGTACTGACATACAAATAATTTAAGATGAATGTTTTACTAATAAGATATACTCAAGGTTTTAGAGAGGGAGTTTCTATTCAGTCTGTGAGTGTCAGGGAGGAGTTCACAAGGAGTTTTCAATGAGCACAGAAGAGATGAGGCCAGTTCATTCAGTGGGAACAATAACACAGGGAATGTAAGGAGGTAAAAATGAATTCTTGAGTGAAGAGTAAGTAATTTTCAACGGCCAGTGTAGTATGCATGGGTGCAGTGGCTGGGGATGCATCTGGAGAGATAGATGGAGCCAAGATCCTAAAAGGATACATATACAAGTTGCATGGTGTAATTTAAGTATCAACAAACTTTGGTCATGTTTACCTTTTTGTTATTATCAAATCCTGTTGAAATTTATTTTTTTTAGTCTACTGTTTATTAGGAGGATATGTTGCATTTGAGAATCATGTATCTAGCTGGTTTCTATAAGAATCCACTATTAATATTTTATTAATGAATATATGCCACTATTGCCAGACTCTTCTTTAAATTATTTTTTATTTCAGCAAGAACATTTTAATGTTAAAAGTAACTCATGAACCAATACTTGCTGTAAAAATTGAAATGATATATCCTTAACTTTTTCTTTCATTTTTTTTGGGGGGGGGTTAAATTGTAGAGTTTAAAAAAATTTAAATATATTTTGTTGATTATACTATTACTGTTGTCCCATTATTTTCTCCCCTTTATTCCCCTCCACCCTGTATCCCCCCTCCCACCAGCATTCCCCCACCTTAAATCATGTCCATGGGTTGTACATATAAGTTCTTTGGTTTCTCCCTTTCTCATACTATCCTTAAACTCCCCCTGTCTATTTTGTACCTACCATTTATGCTTCCACCCCCTCCCCACTGCTAAACCTCCATGTGATCTTCATTTCTGTGAATCTGTTCTTGTTCTAGTTGTTTGCTTAGTTTTTTTTTTCTTTTTTTAGGTTTGGTTGTTGATAGTTGTGAGTTTGTTGTCATTTTATAGTTCATAGTTTTGATCTTCTTCTTTTTCTTAGAATAAGTCCCTTTAACATTTGATGTAATAAGGGCTTGGTGATGATGAACTCCTTTAATATGACCTTATCTAGCAACCACTTTATCTACCCTTCCACTCTAAGTGATAGCTTTGCTGTATAGAGTAATCTGGGATGTAGGTCTGGGATATATATTTTTCTTTTTTTAATTGTTGTTCAAGTACAGTTGTCCCCATTTTCACCCCACCCATCCCTGCCTCCCAGCCTCAAATCTACCCTCATTTGGCTTTGTCCATGTGTCCCTTATACATGCTCCTTGATGGTGCTTTCTGTATTATTCCCTATTATCCTTCTCCCCACTCCTCTATGGCTACTGTCAGTTTGTTCTTTATTTCAGTGTCTCTGGTTGTCTTTGGTTGCTTGTTTGTTTTGTTGATTAGGTTCCACATATAAGTGAGATCGTATAGTATTTGTCTTTTATGGCCTAGCTTATTTCAATTAGCATAATGCTCTCCTGGTGCAGCCACTGTAGAAAGCAGTATGGAATTGCCTCAGAAAACTAAAAACATAGTGAGTCTTATTTAGATCTTATTTGATTTCTTTTACTACCTTTGTGTAGTTTTCAGCATTTAAGTTCTATACATATTTTGTTCAATTTACACCTACAAAATACATAGTATTTTTTTTGAGTTACTGTAAATGGTATTCTAGTTTAAATTTTGCTATCAGTGTGCTCATTGCCAGCATATAGAAGTACAGTTGATTTTGAATGCTTACGTTATATCCTGTCACCTTGCCAAACTCATTAATTGTAGGAACTTTTTTTGCAGGTTCCTTGGAATTTTATATGTAGAAATTATGTTTTTTAGCAAAAATAGTTTTATTTATTTGAGCTTATTATTTTGTTTTTTTGTTATATACAATTGCAGCAAAGTCTAATTGATCCCTTTGTCAGGATGGACTCTTAGGCTAATCACAAGGTGATTTCTAATTTGGGGTCTTGCCCCATCTTGGGTTTAATTTAATTAGGAATGGAACACAATTTCACTTTTCTTTCAGACTCTCTCTAAACATATCTTGATTTTCTTATGTAGACAATTGTGTTATCTGAAAATAAAAAGCTTTATTTTTTTTCCTTTATAGTCTTTATGTCTTTTCTTGCCTTTTTTCACTGGTTTGTACTTTAATGCTATTTGAACAATAGTGGTGAAAGTAGAAATATCCTTGCCTTCTTCAAATATTAGAGGAAAAGAATCCAGTCTTTTACCATTAAGTAACTGATTATCTGTGGAATTTTGCAGATGCTTTTTATAAGGTCTGGAAACTTTTTTTATTGCTATATTTCTGAAAATTTTTATAATGAATAATGTTGAATTTTTATCAAATGTTTCTGTATCAGCTAATATGCTTATGTGAATTTTCCTATTTAATCTCTAGATATGATAGATTATATTGATTTATTTTTGAATAATGAACCAGACTTTCTTCCCTGGAATTACTCAGATAATTTTATGTTTCTTAAATTAAATTTATTGGGATAATATTGGTTAATAAGATGATATAGGTACAGAATACAGTTCTGTGATACTAGGTCTGTATATTGTACTGGGGGTAGAGGAGGACCTAATATGTGGTGACAGGATATGGTTTGATTTTAGGTGGTGGGCACTCAGATAATTTTAAATGAGAAAGTAGAGGTTAAAGGCAAAAGATATATGTCTTCACCTTTATTTTTAAGAAAATGATTTAAAATGCTAGAATAAGGAATTTTAGAACCTTTTACAGTCTTAATTTTCTTTTACTTATTATGATTACTTTTTATTGAATTTATTGGGGTGAAACTGATTAATAAAATATACAGATTTCAGGTGCTCACATCACAACACATCATCTGTACACTGTATTGTGTGTTCACCACCTCAAGTCTCTGTCCATCATCATTTATTCCCCTTATATCCTCCTCCACCTCTTTCCACTGCCCTCATCCTTGCAATCACCATGCTGTTGTTCGTATCTGTAAGTTGTTTTCTTTCTTGTTTTATACTTCACTTTCTTTTTATTTATTTATTTTTTAACATTTTTTTATTGTTGTTCAAGTACAGTTGTCTCCACCCCCCCACCACTGTCCCCTGCTCCCCCCACCCCCACCTCCCACCTTCAGTCCTACCCCACTTTGGCTTTGTCCATGGCTCCTTTATACATGTTCCTTGATGACCATTCCCCTTCTTTCCCCCAATGTCCCCCTCCCTCCTCCCCTCTGGTTACAGTCAGTTTGTTCTTATTTCAGTGTCTCTAGTTAAATTGTGCTTGCTTCTTTGTTTTTCTCTTTTTTTTCCTTTTTGCTTAATCCCTCCAGACTGCTACCCTTGCCCTGACAGCTGTCATCTGCTGTCTATGAATCTCTCTCTATTTTGCTTGTATGTTCATTAGAATCCAAATATGAGTGAAATCATATGGTGTTTGTCTTTCTCTGAGTGGCTTATTTCACTTAGCATAGTGCTCTCCAGGTCAGTCCAGCCTGTTGCAAGGGGTAAGACCTTCCTTCCTTCCTTCCTTCCTTCCTTCCTTCCTTCCTTCCTTCCTTCCTTCCTCCTTCCTTCTCCTTCCCCTCCTCCTCCTTTTCCTTTCCCCTCCCCCTCCTTTCTTGTCCTCCTCCTTCTCCCCCTTCTTCTTATTGTTCTCCTCCTCCTTCCTTCTTCCTTCTTCCTTCCTTCTTCTTCTTTCTCCCCCTGCCCCTCCACTGAGTAGTATTCCATTGTGTAAGTTCACCAGAGCTTTTTTATCCACTCACTTCTTGATAGACACTTGGGCTGCTTCTACATCTAAGCTATTGTAAATGATACCACTATGAACATAGGGATACTTATATTCTTTCTGATTGGTGTTTTGGGAATCTTAGGATATATTCTCAGGAGTGGGATGGCTGAGTCAAACAGCAGTACCAGTTTTAGTTGTTTGAGGAAACTCCATACTGTTTCCACAGTGGCTGCATCAGTCTTCATTTCCACCAGCAGTGCAGTAGGGTTCCCCTTTCCCCACATCCTCACCAGCACTTGTTTGTTTATTTTAGGTTTAAATTGTAAAATTTATTTTTTCCAGGCTTTTTATTTTATTTTTTCCATTACCATTTTTCCATTACCATTATACCCACCCCCTGCAATCATCACACTGTTGTCCATGTTCATGAGCCCTTTTTCCTTTTTGCTCAATCCCTCCACCTCTAACCTCCATTCTCCCCATTAGCTGTCATTCTACTGTCTATCTATGAGTCTGTGTCTGTTTTCCTTGTTAGTTCAGTTTGTTCATTAGACTCCACATAGGAGTGAAATCCTATAGTATTTGTCTTTCTCTGACTGGCTTATTTCACTTAGCGTAATGTTCTCTAGGTCCATCCAAACTGTTGCAAAGAGTAAAACTGTCTTCTTTTTTATGGCAAGTAGTATTCCATTGTATAAATGTCCCATAGTTATTTCATCTACTCATCTCTTGATGGACTTCTGGGCTCTTTCCATATCTTGGAGATTGTAAATAATGCTGCAATGAACCTAGTGGTGCTTATGTTCTTTCAAATTAATGTTTTGGGTGCCTTTGGATATATTCCTGGAAGAGGGATTGCTGGGTCAAAAGGCATATCCATTTTTTTTTTATGTATCGTCATACTGCTTTCCACAGTGGTTTCACCAGTCTGCATTCCCACCAACATGCAAAATGATCCCCCTTTCTCCATATCCTCACCAGCACTTTTTTGTTGATTTACTGGTTATAGCCATTCTGACAGGTGAGAGATGATATCTCATTGTGGTTTTAATTTATGTCTGTGATGATTAGTGACATGGAGTATCTTTTCATGTGTCTATTGGCCACCTGTATGTCCTCTTTGAAGACATGTCTGTTCAGATCCTTTCCCCATTTTTTAATTGGGTTGGTTGTTTGTTTTAGTGTTAAGTTTTTTAAGTTCTTTATAAATTTTGGATATTAACCCCTTATCAGATGTATTGGCAAATAATGTTCTCCTATTCTGTGGGTTGTCTTTTTTTTTTGTTGATGTTTTCCTTTGCTGCACAAAATCTTTTTAGTTTGATGTAGTTCCATTTGTTTATTTGTTTTTTTGTTTCCCTTGCCTGGGAGATATATCTGATAAAATATTGCTAGAACAATGTCTGAGATTTTCCTACCTATATTTTCTTTTATGATTTTTATCATTTTTGGTCTAACATTTAAGTCTTTAATTCATTTTGAATTTATTCTTGTTTGTGATGTAAGAAGATGGCCTAGTTTCATTTTTCTGCACATATCTGTCCAATTTTACCAACATAATTTATTGAATAAACTATCTTTAGCACATTGTATTTGTGTGCTTCCTCTGTTGAATATTAATGGACTATAAAGTTGTGGCTTTATTTCTTGGCTGTCTATTTTATTCCATTGATCTATGCATCTTTTTATGCTAGTACTATGCTGTTTTGATTAATATAGCCTTTTAGTATATTTTCATAATAGGTAGCATGATTTCTCCACCTTTGTTCCTCTTTCTCAGGATCACTGTTGCTTTGTGGGACCTTTTGTGGTTCCATGTACATTTTTGAAATATTTGTTTTAGTTCTGTGAAATACATCTTTGGAATCTTGATAAGAATTGCATTGAATCTATAGATTGCTTTGGGTAGTATGGACATTTTATGATGTTAATTCTTATCCATGAACACAGCATGTGCTTCCACTTATTTGTATCTTCCTCAATTTCTTTTTTCAGTGTATAATTTTTTGAGTACATGTTTTTTTATGTTCCTGATTAGATTTATTCCAAGGGATTTTATTCTTGTTAAAGTAATTGTAAATGGGATTATTTTCTTAATTTCCATTTCTGTTAGTTTGTTATTGGCATATAAAAATGTTACTTATTTGATTTCTGAATATTAGTTTTGTATCCTGCTACTCTACTGAATTCATATATCAGTTCCAGTAGATTCCTGGTAGAATCTTTGGGGTTCTCTATGTACAGTATCATGTCATCTGCAAATAAAGGCAGTTTTAGTTCTTCCTTTCTAATTTGGATGCCTTTTATTTTTTCTTCTTGTCTGATTGCTGTGGCTAGGACTTCTAGTACAATGTTGAATAGGAGAGGTGAAAGTGGACATCCCTGTCTGGTTCCCAATCTTAAGGGAAATGCTGTAGTTTTTGTGCATTGAGTATGGTGCTGGCAGTGGGTTTGTCATATATGCTTTTTGTTATGTTGAGGTCCATTTCCCTTTATTCCAAGTTTGCTGAGAGGTTTTTTTTTTTTTAATCATAAATTGGTACTGGATTTTATCAAATGCTTTTTCTACATCTATTGATATGGTCATATAGTTTTTATCCTTCATTTTGTTTATGTGGTGAATCACATTTATTGATTTGCAAATGTTGTATCAGTCTGGCATTCTGAGAATAAATCCCACTTAATCATGGTATGTGATCTTTTTGGTACATTGCTGTATTCTATATGCTAATATTTTGTTGACAATTTTAGCATCTGTGTTCATCAAAGTTACTGGCCTATAACTTTGTTTGTTTGTATTGTCTTTATCTGATTTTGGAATTAGGGTAATGCAGGGCTCATAAAATGATCTTGGGAGCCTTCCCTTCTCTTGAATTTTTTGAAATAGTGTCAAAGGAGAGCTGTTAGTTCTTCTCAGAATGTACGTTAAAATTCACCTGTGAAGCCATCTGGTCCAGGGCCTTGTTTGTTGGGAGTCTTTTGATTATTGCTTCAGTTTCACTAAGTATAATTTATCTATTCATATTCTCTGATTCTTCCTGATTCAGTGTTGGAAAATTATATGTTTCTAGGAATTTATCCATTTCATCCATATTATCCAGATTGTCAGCATATAGCTGTACATAATATTTTCTTACAATCATTTGTATTTCTTTGCTGTTGTTACTTTTCCCCTTTCATTTGATTTTATTTATTTGGGTCTTCTTTTTTTTTTTATGAGTCTGGTTAGAAGTTTGTCAATTTTGTTTATCTTTTCAAAGAAACAGCTCTTTGTTTCATTGATATTTTGTACTGTTTTATAGACTTTATTTTGTTTATTTCTCTTTGATCTTTATTATTTTCTTCTTTCTGTTCACTTTGGGCTTTGCTGTTCTTTTTCGAGTTCTTTTAAGTGTAAAGTTAGATTGTTTATTTGAAATTTTTCTTGTTGTGAGATAAATCAACATTGCTATGAATTTCTCTCTTGCAACTGCTTTTGCTGTGTCCTACAGTTTTGGGGTTGTTGTGTTCTCATTTTCATTTGTTCTAAGGTATCTTTTGATTTTTTCCTTGACCTCATTGTTAAGCCAGTCATTGTTTTTTTAAATTGAATTTCTTCAGGTGAACTTGATTTATCCATTTATTATGTAGTATCATGTTATTTAGCCTCCTTTGTGTGTTTTTCAGTTTTTCTCCTTGTGATTGATTTCCAGTTTCATAGCTTTATTGTCAGAGAAGATGCTTGAAATGATTTCAGTGTTCTTTAAGTTACTGAGACTTGTTTTGTTTCTTAACAGGTATTTGATCCTAGAAAATGTACACTTGAAAAGAATGTATTTTCTGTTACTTTTGGGTAAAAATGCTCTGAAGATATCAGTTAACTGTACCTGATCTGTGTCATTTAAAGCTGCCATTACTTTGATGATTTTCAGTTTGTAACATCTATCCAGTGATGTTAATGGGGTGTTAAAATCCCCTACTATGACTGTATTAATGTCAATCTCTTCTTTTATGTCAATAAAAATTTGCTTTATATATTTAGGAGCTACCATTTTGTTTGTTAAATGCTTACAAGGGTTATATCCTTTTGTTTAATTGATTTCTTTATTATTATTTAGAGACCTTCTTTGTCTCTTACCATAGCCTTTGTTTTAAAGTCTATTTTGTCAGATACAAGTATTGCTACCTTAGCTCTTTCTTCATTTTCTTTTGCATGAAATATCTTTTTCCATTTCTTTACTTTTAGTCAGTGTGTATATTTTATTCTGAGGTAGGTCTCTTGTAGACCGCATATATATGGATTTTGTTTTCTTATCCAATCAGCCATCCAGTGTTTTTTGTTTGGAACATTTAAGCCATTTACATTTAAAGTGATCATTGATAGGTATGTATTTATTGCCATTTTATTATTTTAACTGTTCTGCTGTTTCTCCTTCTTCTCCTTCCTCTACTTCCTAAAGCAGTCCTTTTAACATTTTTTTTGTAATACTGTTTTAGAGGTAATGGACTCCTTTAGCTTTTTCTTGTCTTGGAAGCTGTTTATTTCTCCTTTATTTTTAAATGATAGCTTTGCTGGGTGGAGGTCCTTGTTTCATCTCAAGAAAATACTAGAAAATGGAATCCAATAACATATAAAATGAATTGTATACCATGATCAAGTTGACTTATTCCAGGAGTGCAAAGTTGGTTCAATACTTGAAAATCAATTAGTGAAATACATCGATGCAATAAGGGACAAACACCAATGATCATTTCAATAGATTCAGAGAAAGCATTTGACTAAATTCAGCACCATTTTATGATTTAAAAATATATATAAACTAGGAATAGAAGAGAACTTAACATGATGTAAAGCATCTTCAAAAAACCTACAACTAATATCATATTTAATGGTGACAAAGTAAATGCTTTTACTGTTTCTTGTCAATAACAAGATAAAAATGCCTTCCTCATGTCTTCTAGTCAACATTGTACTGAAGGTTCTAGCCTGAGAAATAAAGCAAGAGAAAGAAATAAAAGGCACCCACATGAGTAAAGAAGTAAAACTGTCTCTATTTACAAAATATATGATCTTGGTTATAGAAAATTTTAAAATATAAAAAACGATTACAAATAATAAATATCAGGTTTGCAGAATGCAAGATAAATCAATATGCAATAATCAATTACATTTCTGTATTAGCAATGAACAGTCCAAAAATGAAAATAAGAAAGCAAAATTATCAAATAGAATTACACAAAAAGGGATAGCATTCAGAGAGGATAAAATACTTAGGAATAAATTTAACTAAAGAAGTATAAAACTTGTACTTTACAAAACTGAAGATCATTCTTAAAAGAAATTAAAGAAAATAAATGGAAAGATATCCCATATTCATTGATCAGAAGACTTAAAGTATTAAATGGCAGCACCACCCCAAATTGATTTACAAATTCAATACAATGTCTATCAGAATCTCATCGCTTCTTTGTAGAAATTTACAAGATGAAATAAAGTTAATATTGAAGTGCAAGTGACTTAGAATATTCAAAACAATCTTGAAAAAGAAGAAAGTCAAAGGACCAAAGATTTCCAATTTCAAGACTCACTACAAAACTATGGTAGTGAGTAATCAAGAGAATAGAGTACTAACATAAGAAAAGACATATAGGTTAATGGAATGAACAGAATTGAGAGTCCAGAAATAAACTCATATTTGTGAATAAATGATTTGCAAAAAATTGGTGCCAAAATAGTTTAATGGTAAAGAACTTTTTTTTTTCAATAAATGGTATTGGGGCAACTGAACATGTATATGAACAGAATGAAGTTGAATTCCTACCACATACCATATGCAGATATTAACTTAAATAAATTATAGGCCTGTATCTAAGAGCTAAAATTATAAATCTCAAGAAAAAAACATACAAGTAAATTTTTGTGACTTTGGGTTATGTAATGCTTCTGTAGATACATATAGAAAGCATAAGCAACAAAAAAGTGAATAAATAAGGACTTCATCAAAATAAAGAAAAAACTTTCATACTGCAAATGATATCAAAATAGTTAAAAAGGCATTGCACAGAGTGGAAGAAAATATTTGTAAATTACATATTCTAAAAGAGAATTGTGTCCAGGATATGTATAAAGAACTCATAACTTAACAGTAACCTAATTGAAAAAAGGCAAAATATCTCGAGACATTTCTTTTTTTTAATGAGGTGAACCCAAATTTCCATTTTTATTCTGTTATTTTTCCCATGTTAACATGAATTATATCAAGTTCCCTGGCAAAATAAAGTTGAGAGTCTCATTTGGTACAACTGGATTACTTAATTGTACTCACTCCATCTTCTGTAAATTATCTTTTTTGTGGCCTGAAATTAAGTTGGGATCTTTAATTATTTTTCTTAGAAAATTTCCCATAGTTTTATGTGGAGGAATGGGGGGACCGATTGTGGTTGTAAAGGTGTCACAAACTGGTATAAAGTGATAAAAAGAAAAATCATCAAAAATGTTATTTTCAAGTTTTTCAAAATTTCTGTGGAAAAATTCATACATTAAGTAAAGGCATGTTAATGAATATGACATATTTCACATAATCATATTTTCAGTTGCTCCATCAAAAACCTGAAACCATGTATGGCATGTTTTTCAGTAATCACAATAAAATCTTCCTGTGGTCATCCCCCATCATGAACACTCCCTTGTGCACTGGTGCCTGACCAGGTCTCCAGAACCAAAGTGAAACCTGAAGTGAAGCAATCATTCAGTACTTTCTAGCTCCTATAGAAAGTACTGAATAGGCATGGTTTTGACCCTAGTAGATGCTAATAAATGTTTATTGATGATGATATCTTATACAGATGCCATGAATTGCCCAGATTACCTTTTGGAATTGTTAATGTTCTCTAAATAAATGAAAATTTCATTCTGATTCTTTAACCCTGGCATGTATGTCTAACTTGAATAAGTTGTTCCAAATTTCCCTGGAACACCAAATTTTGAAACGATAGAATATTAGTGAATTGTGAAGAATGACCCTCAAAATTCATTCTAAATTATTTCTAAAGAAGGGGAAATGGCTTATTTTAGGCCATTGGCAACCTCTTTGCTCTGGAGGAGACATTTCTTTATGGAAGATACATAAGTGACCAATAAGCATATGAAAAGATGCTCAACATTATTAACCATCAGAGAAATTCAAATTAAAACTATACCATTTCATAAGCACTGGGATGGCTACAGTAAAAAACACAAGACAATAACAAATGTCAAAATGTAGAGATTTTGGAACCCTCATACATTGCCAGTAGAAATGTGAGATACTGAGACCATTCAGAAAACATTTTGACATTTCTTTAAAATGTTAAAAATAGAGTTAACATAAAGCCCAGAAATTCTGCTCTTATCTATTGAAGAGGAATGAAAACATAGGCCCATGCAAAAATTTGTACACAAATGTTCTTTGCAGCATTATTTATAGTAGCCAAAAAGTATACATAACTGAAGTATCCCTACATCTATGCAAGAAAATTTTACTTGGCAATAAAAGTAATGAAGTACTAATACTGACAAACATGGATGACTTGTGAAAACATTAGGCTAAGTGAAGGAAGCCCGTCACAATAGACCACACACATTATATTATTCCATTTATACAAAATGTCCAGAATAAGGCAGATCATTGTAACAGAAGGTAGATTAGGTATTGTTTTGGGCTAATTCTGGGGTGGCAGGCAGAAGGGGTGTGGGGAGACTGCTGACCAGTACTGGGTTTTATTTTAGGATAATAAAAAATTCTAACAATGGATTGTAGAACCATGTGTTATGATTGTACATCTCTTTTAATATGCTAAAATTGAATTGTATCTTTTAAATGGGTGAGCTGTATAGTATGTGAATTATATTCCAATAAAGCTGTTATCAAAAATACTGATGCCCTATTTTCTATTTCTGCCATCAAAGTGTATGAAATTACCATTACCCATTTTAATGTTAACAAAAACAGACTAAGAAAATTTCCAAGTTGTTAAACTGGAACTGTGGTTCAACTGGAAGAGATTTTGCTCCCCAGTGGACATTTAGCAATGTGTGGAGACATTTTTGTCACTTCTGGGGTGGGGGAATGCTACGGGCCTCTAGTGGGTAGAGGCCAGGGAGCTACTAAGCGTACTATAAAGGATAGGGTAGTTCCCTCCACCAAATAATTATCCAGCTGAAAAGGTCAATGTTTTCTTTTTTTTTTTTTTACATTTTCCCATGTCCTTTATTTCTTTAAGTATATTTTATTGATTATGCTATTATAGTTGTCCCATTTTTTCTCCCCTTTATTTGCTTCTTCCCTACATCCCCCTCCTACCAGTATTGTACCCCTTAGTTCATATCCATGGGTCATACATATAAGCTCTTTGGCTTCTCCATTTCCTCTACTACTCAAACCTCCCCTTGTCTATTTTGTTACCTATGAATTATGTTTCTTATTCCCTGTACCTTTTCCCCTGTTCTCTCCCCTGCCCCTCTTCCTCGCTGTTGATAACCCTCCATGTGATCTCCATTTCTGTGATTCTGTTCCTGTTTTAGTTGTTTACTTAGTTCATTTTTGTTTTGTTAGGTTCACTTGTTGATAGTTGTGAGTTTGTTGTCATTTTACCATTCATATTTTTTATCTTTTTCTTAGATAAGTCCCTTTAACATTTCATATAATAAGTGCTGGGTGATGAGGAACTCCTTGAACTTGACCTTATCCGGGAAGCACTTTATCTGCCCTTCCATTCTAAATGATAGCTTTGATGAATAGAGTAATCTTGGATGCAGGTCATTGCCTTTCATGACTTGGAATACTTCTTTCCAGCCCCTTCTTGCTGGTAAGGTTTGTTTTGAGAAATCAGCTGATAGTCTTATGGGAACTCCTTTGTAGGTAACTGTCTTCTTTTCTCCTGCTGTTTTTAAGATTCCTTATCTTTGATCTTGGGTAATGTAATGATGATGTGCGCTGGTGTGTGCTTCCTTGGGTCCAGTTTCTTTGGGACTCTCTGAGCTTCCTGAACTTCCTGGAAGTCTATTTCCTTTGCCAGATTGGGGAAGTTCTCCTTCATTATTTGTTCAAACAAATTTTCAATTTCATGCTCTTCCTCTTCTCCTTCTGACACCCCTATGATTCAGATGTTGGAACATTTAAAGTTGTCCCAAAGATTCCTAAGCTTCTCATTTTTAAAAAATTCTTATTTCCTCATTCTGTTCTGATTGAATGTCTGTTTCTTCCTTTTGTTCAAAATCATTGATTTGAGTCCCAGTTTCCTTCCCTTGACTATTGGTTCCCTGTGTACTTTTCTTTATTTCGCTTTGCTTAGCCTTCACTTCTTCCTTTATTTTGCTGCAATACTCTATCATGTCTGTGAACATCATGATTACCACTGTTTTGAACTTTGCTTCCGATAGGTTGGCCATCTCCTCGTCACTTAGTTCTTTTTCTGGAGCTTTGATCTGTTCTTTCATGTGGGCCATCTTTCCTAGTGTGGGTATACCTGTTATACTGTAAGGGGTGGAGCCCTAGGTATTGGCCAGGGTAGGGCAATCCATGTAGCTGCATTGTGGAACTGTATGTGGAGGAGGGGACAGTGAGGAAGCAGTGCTACTTGATCATCTCTTGCTCACTTTTAGTCACTTCCCTGGCTACCCAAAAGCACATTGGGCCCTTCTGGTGCTGATTTCCAGGTGCATGGGTTGGTGTACATTCTAGGGCCCCATGGGTCTGTCTGTCCAATGAACTTTCCTATGAAGCTGGGAGTTTCTCCCACCACTGCAACCCCCATAGGTTTTTGTAACTAGAGGTTTTATTTTCTTAGCGCTGGAGTCGTGGGTTTGCGCTGTCTGTCTGGCTCCCTAGTTGTTCCTCCCAGCTCTTCCATATGCAAATATGGGATCCCCTGTCCACCTCACCCACCCAGTCCATAGCCTTGCCGTGCATCCTCTTCATTCCAGCTGCCCATCTCTGCTCCACCTACCAGTCTGGATAAAAGTTTCTTCTTTAATTCCTTGGTTGTCAGATTTCCATACAGTTGGATTTTCTATCAGTTCTTGTTATTTTTTATTATTAAATTTGTTTTTGTCCTTTTTGTTCTGCAAGGAAGCAAAGCATATTCTGTCTATGCCTCCATCTTGGCCAGAAGTCCAAAAGGTCAATGTTTTCAAGGTTAAGACACTCTGGACTAGACATTGTATCTTGCTTTTATTTATATGTCTTTGATTATTCATAGGGATACATTTGTTATATGTTTACTAATTAATTATACTTTTTAAATTTTCTGTTCACATTTCTCATCAATTAGTATGAATTCCTTATATGAGTAAGATATTAATTCTTTATTTTATACTGTTTTTTCCTTCTGTTTTCTTGTAATTTTTAAGTTTATATTGACTATCAATATGTTTTTGTATGGTCAGACATCATATGTTAATTATATCTAGTCTAGCAGGGTCTTCCCTATCTGCCTACTCCTCCTCCAATAATTTTGTTTTTATTTAAATTCTTTTTTCTTAAAGTTTTATCTCTTCACATTTACCTTTTAAAAATGCATACATAGTATGTATTGTGAGATAATTTTATGAATAATTTTTCTAAATAGTAATGCCTGGTTTTCTTCCTTTTGAAGGAACATTTGACTTACTAAGTGTATTCCAGGTTCAAGATACCCTTCAAAAAATGGAGCTTTCCAAGGATTTACGCAAGCGAGGGAATGTGTAATGACTCTTTACCTTTCTTAACAATGGAGTGCAATGTAGTTAGGTGTTTATAATTTGCCTAACTCATTACAAAGCAGTAGTCACAGATATCACCATATCCATCTTGCAGAAATATATAAATAAATATCAAAGTTGGATTGGAAATTGCTTGCAGTTTGGGATTAATAACTCATTGCTTATTGATGAATTTTCTGATATAATCAAAGAGTTGGGAAAAGTGATACTGTGTGTGTATTTGGTAAGAAGGACAATGTTTCTCATCAAGGAATTAAAAGGGGTTGTTAGTTTATAACATAATACAGAAATTTTATAAGTCTCTGATGATCTATCGGTAAAGTGAATCAATGGGAATAAGTATAGATATCTTCCTATTGTACAGATGGAGAATGAGTTAGATTCTGCTCGTTCTGAAATAGAACTCCTCAGGAGTCAGATGACAAATGAGAGAATCTCCATGCAGAATCTAGAAGCTCTGCTGGTGGCCAATCGAGACAAAGAATATCAGTCTCAGATAGCGCTTCAAGAAAAAGAATCTGAAATTCAGCTTCTTAAAGAACACCTTTGTTTGGCAGAAAATAAAATGTGAGTTTGTTAGCAATATAATAAAGTCACATTTCTTAAATTTTTGGTACTGTATAAGGCAGTTGAATTTTAAAGCTGGAATTTATATAATTTAAGCATCCATAATGTGCCATTTATTAAATGAGGACCAGAAATATTGTGATTTGCCTAAGATTTAGTATTTATTTCTATTATCTGTTTAGCTAAATTGATTTAAATTTAAATTTAACCACCTCTGTTGATTGTCTCCAATAGAGCTTTGGATATCTAGGATGTTTAATCTAAAACATTGCCTTTAGAAAATACTATAACCAAACTAGAAAAAACACTTCTGAAATCAGAAGAATTTTTCTATTTATGTACCCATGTGGTATTCTACATAGTCTTTCCATTTGTCACACAATATTTCCTTATGTACCTATAATTGTACACACTAGGTACCTGGAAGAACTCCTGCATCCACAGAATACTACAGATTTCCCTTAGAACATTGACTTTTAGTGCTTCTTCTTTTATTTATTTTAATTTATTAATTTATTATATTTATTTATTTTATTTTTTATTGAATTTATTGGGGTGACACTGGTTAACAAAATTATATAGCTTTAGGTGTGCATTTCTACAACACCTGAATAGAGAGTGCATCTCTACTCTGTATTGTGTATTCACCCCCCAAATCAAGCCTCCGTTATCACAATTTATCTCTCCATACACTCCTCCACCACCCCCTACTCCTCTTCCCCCCTGCAGTCACCACCCCATTGTTCATGTCCATGAGGGCTTCTTCTTTTAGAATCCCCAGCACCATTAGCAGCTTATTACATGAACTTAGCTGGAAGATTAGGTAGAAAGGCCTGCATGCACAGTGAATGTTGTATTATTAGCTTGGTCACCTCTCACAAAAAAAAATTTACTTTAGCTTCTGTTCTTATCTGTTTCATCTATAACACTTTTCATCCAGACTCAACTCTGCCCCCTGTCTGAGCCTGGGACCTGGGAAGGATAGGAATCATGATCTCAGGAATCAGTCACTCATAGGAGACCCTTACTAAGCAAAGTCTACAAAGCCAAAGCCAATTTCTTCAGAAACTTTCTTTTCAGGTTATGTCAGTTGTCAACTGAGTCATTCTTTTTAGTCACCACAACTGGGCTTATGTGATACCTTTAACCAGTTCTGCAAGATCACTTACTCAAGCTGGTAGGTGGAAATCTGCCTTGGTGAAGTATAACAAAACTCCCACCTTAAAGGGTACATTCTGTTTTAGACTGGCTAATAAGTATTATCACTTAGAGCTGTAAACATGATAAACTTTTGTGTTCTTAGTTTCTAAATTTGGATGTCAGCAGTCTATAATGCAGTCCTGGAAACCAACAAAGAAAATAGAATGTTCTGTACAAGCAGCATTAATCTCAATCATTATCTTCCTTTTGATAGCATTGCTACAGGGTTTTTGTGGCATTATTTAGCCCTAAAAAAAATCCTGTTAAATTGAAGAGTGTGTACAGGTATATCAGATTTAATTGTAAGTATATGTAAGGCACTTGCTTGATTTAATATATATAACAGACTATATTAATCATGGTGCTAGTGCATTTGAGTTTTGATTATTTGGTTACACTATTACTTTGCATATAATACTTCAAAGTTCTTATAAAAATAATTTACAGTAAATATATAATATATACAGACAGTAGATAATATTACTTCATATAAACACAGAGAAACTGACACAGAGAAGGTTTAAGTAATTGAATGTGACTGGCACAGCTTAAGCTTTTCAAGTAGGCAACTTTGTACATTTACTACATCTAAAATTGGCATATACATCCATAAAAATCAGAATTTGGATGGAGTCCAGCTGAGAAAACATTGCCAACATGGTTCAGTGTACCCCAGGCATATTTTAAGTTTAATCAACTGTCACTTTCATATTCTTTTACACAGGGCCATCCAGAGTAGAGATGTAGCCCAGTTCAGGAATGTGGTAACACAACTGGAAGCTGATTTAGACATTACCAAAAGACAACTAGGGACAGAGCGCTTTGAAAGGTAACTTGGTCTCTATGCAGTATTTAGCCTGGGAAGCATTGTTTCTTAGATAGCAACTGATTTTCATTATTCATGATGGGTAAGTTTTAAAGTAGGAATTGAACTTTAAACTGTGGTTTTACCACAGTGTCAATGATGTCACTGGACATAAAGTTAACAAATGTCTCTTTTAAACTTTTTTACTTTAGGGAGAGGGCTGTGCAAGAACTTCGCCGCCAGAATTACTCAAGTAATGCTTATCATTTGAACTCTGCAATAAAGCCAAATATAAAATGTCATTCTCCAGAACGTGCTCACCATCGATCTCCTGACCGAGGCCTAGATCGATCACTAGAAGAGTGAGTGTTCTAAGGATCCTTCTGTGGGACTGTGTAGCAATATATAAAGTGAATATTTGAGTGTAAGGAAACTCAGTGGCAGTCGGTCATTAACAGTGCTATTTAAACATGATTGGATATATAGATATATTCAAATAAAGCATTTTGAGAATTAGTTTTATATAAATATTCTAAAGTGAAAAATCTGTTTCATCTGTTTACATAAACTTTTGAAACCAGATTTTCTTTTATTTCCACATCATTTTTAAGTTTAATTAATACATTATTTAAATTTTTAACTTTGATTAATAAAATATTGGTTAATTTTTATAGTACCAAAAATACCTATGCTCTAGGAAAGCTAATTTTTCAGAGGCAACATTTTAGATATATTTCTATATGTTACAAATTTAATAAAAATATTTTTCATTGGAAATAATTTCAAACTTACAAGAAGTAACAAACACAAAAATAAAGTAATACAAAGGACATCTTTATACCTTTTACCCATACTCACTTTGTGAAAATTTTACCCCATTTGCTTTTTATGTGTTTCTGGCACAATACATGTGCTGTCTCACATGCTCATACTCTAATACATGCTCCCTCTCAGCATTTTTACAAAACAGTCAGTAATTCCAGTTCCAAACCATCCTCATGGATTTCTTCCTTGCCTTCTTTCCATTCTGTATTTGTATGTCCTTTCTTCTACAGTGGGAACACTGACTCAATATCAACACATATAACTGACATCAGCATAGTTACTAATTTGCTCAATCCCAGAATACCTCAAAAATGTTTCAGAATTTCTCACCTATGTCACTACAATAAGCTGACCAACTTTTTAAAGAGGTTCAAGATCAGTTTGCAACTTTCCTTCCTATCCCCATATAAAGACTGCCCTTAGGCCCAGGTCTTGTGGGTATATATTTAAATATTGTGTTCATAAATTATGAGGACTATTTTTTATTTCTCTGTGGCTATTGTATGTATACATTTGAAATAATATCAGATTTTTTGTTTCAGTGTGCTTTCATTTTTCATTTTTTCCATTCCTACTTTTTTCTTCATTTAATTTAATTACTGAGTATGTAAATTAATATGCTTTCAAAAGTCAAAATTCTACAAAAGTAATACTCACATTTGTCACTGTTTCTTGTACACTTTCTATCCTATCATTCCACTGAAAAGGACTATATTTGTGTTTTGGTTTCATTTTATTATTTTTGTAATATATTTTATTGATTATGCTATTACAGTTATCTAATTATTTTCTCCCCTTAATCCCCCTCCTCCATGCACTCCCCTCCTACTAGCAATCTCACCAACTCCCTTAGTTCATGTCCATGAGTCATTCATGTAAATTCTTTGGTTTCTCCATTTCCCATACTATTCTTAACCTCCCCCTGTCTATTTTGTACCTACCATTTATGCTTCTAATACCCTGTACCTTTTCCCTAATTTCCCCCCCTCTCCCTCCCCACTGGTAATCCTCCATGTGATCTCCATTTCTGTGATTCTGTTCCTGTTCTAGTTATTTGCTTAGTTTTTTGTTTTGTTTTGTTTTGTTTTTAGATTCGGTTGTTAATAGCTATGAGTTTGTTGTCATTTTACCATTCATATTTTTTATCTTCTTTTTCTTAGATAAGTCCCTTTAACATTTCATATAATAAGTGCTGGGTGATAAGGAACTCCTTTAACTTGACCTTATCTGGCAAGCACTTTATCTGCCCTTCTATTATAAATGATAGCTTTGCTGGACAGAGTAATCTTGGATGTAAGTTCTTGCCTTTCATGACTTTGAATACTTTCCAGCCCCTTCTTGCTGGTAAGGTATCTTTTGAGAAATCAGCTGACAGTCTTATGGGAACTCCTTTGTAGGTAACTTTTTCCTTGTCTCTTGCTGCTTTTAAGATTCTCTCCTTATCTTTGATCTTGGGTAATGTAATGATGATGAGTCTTGATCTGCGCTTCCTTGGGTCCAGTTTCTTTGGGACTCTCTGAGCTACCTGGACTTCCTAGAAGTCTACTTCCTTTACCAGATTGGGGAAGTTCTCCTTCATTATTCATTCAAATAAGTTTTCAATTTCGTGCTCTTCCTCTTCTCCTTCTGGCACCCCTATGATTCAGATGTTGGAATGTTTAAAGGTGTCCCGGAGGTTCCTATGCCTCTCCTCATTTTTTTGAGCTCTTGTTTCTTCATTCTGTTCTGGTTGAATGTTTCTTTCTTCCTTCTGCTCCAACCCGTTGATTTGAGTCCTGGTTTCCTTCCCATCACTGTTGGCTCCTTGTAGACTTTTCTTTATTTCACATAATGCAACCTTTATTGCTGCCTGGGTCTTTTTTATGCTGTTGAAGTACCCAGTGAGTTCCTGGAGCATCTTGATAACCAGTGTTTTGAACTGTGCATCTGATAGGTTTGCTATGTCTTCATCGATTAGTTGTATTTTTTCTGGAGCTTTGATCTGTTTTTTCATTTGGGCCTTTTTTTTTTTTATCTCAACATATCTATAATGTATAAGGGGTGGAGCCTTAGGTGTTCACCAGGGCGGGGCAACCCATGTCACTGTGTTGTGACGCTGTAGGTGGGGGAGGGGTCCGAGAGGGAATGGTGCAACTTGCTCCACTCTCTTCCAGTTTTCAGTCACTTCCCCTGCTTCCCACAATCAAATTGGGCCCTTTTGGTTCTGATTCCTGGGTGGGTAGGTTTGTGTAGTTCTAGGACCCTGTGGTTCTCTCCAACAAGCTTTCCTGTGAAGCTGGGAGTCTCTCCCCTGACGTCTCAACCCCCACAGGTATTTTCAGTCAGAGGCTTGAGGCTTTATTTCCCCCTGCGCTGGAACCCTGGGTTGTGTGGTCTTTCTCGCTCCCCAGTTGTTCCTCCCAGTTGATCTGCACTCAAATGTGGGACTGCCAAGTTCTCAATCTGCTGCCTCACTGGGTCCACCAGCCTCCACCTTGGCATGAGTCCTTTCCACCTGGCTGCCCATCTCCACCCCTCCTACCAGTCTGAATGAATGTTTCTTTTTTAACTCCTTGGTTGTTGGACTTCCGTACAGTTCAATTTTCTGGCAGTTCTAGCTGTTTTTTGTTTTTAAATTTATTGTTGTCATCCTTTTGGTTGTGGGAAGCGGCAGAGTGTGTAGTCTTGTTTTCTGTTCTTAAATCAGTTGGCCTTCTTTTGATTGTGTGAGGAAGTGAAGCATATTTACTTAGACTTCCATCTGGACCAGAAGTTTTCTAGGAATATCTTAAAAATCTATTATTTGTATGTTTTTGTTTCTTCTTGTTTCCTATAAATTTTATTTTATGTAGGTGTTTTGTGGTTTTATTTGTTGCATAGATATTCTGAACTGTCATATCTTTATTGTGGAATGTGCTCTTTTTATGAAGTGTCCCTTTCTAACATATTTAATTTTTTGGAGATGGTAGGGGCTTGGAATCTACTTTGTCTGTCATGATTGTTTAAACTCCTTTCTCTTTATTGTCTTCATTTGCTTGGTAAATTGTTGTCAGACTCTTCATCTCTAGCTTTTTCAGCCACTTCATTTTATGTGTCCTCTTATGTATAGCATGGATTAGAGTTCTGTTTTTTGAGCCATTTGAAATTAATTTCTGAAACAATAGGTAAATTAAACTTCTTCACATTATTGAGATGACTATTAAATTTGGTCTCAACTTTGTCATATCATCTGATGATAATTGTGTGTATTATGTGACATTTACTGTATTTCTTTCTCAATATGTTTATTCTTCTTTGCTTTTGTACATTTCTTTTGTTATTCAGGAAGGTGTGTGTTTTATTTATGGCCATTACCTTTCTATTAATACTTCCAGTGGTGCCCTTAATCCTTTTTTCCTTTTATTGAATTTATTGGAATGACATTGGTTAATAAAATTATATAGGTTTCAGGTGTACAATTTTATAATACATCATCTGTACATTGTTTTGTGTGTTCACCACCCCAAGTGAAGTCTCCTTCCATCACCATATCTCCTTCTCATCCCCCCACACCCTCTTATACATCCTCCAACCCCCTTTCCCTCCTGTAATCACCATACTATTATCTATGTCTATGAGAGGTTTTTTTCTGACTTAATCACTTGACTTTTTTCACCCAACCTGGTAACTCCCCTCCCCTCTGACAGCTCTCAGTCTGTTATTGATCTATGAGTCTGTTTCCATTTTGTTAGTTTACTTCATTCATTAGATTCCGCATATGAGTGAAATCACATTGTACTTGTCCTTCTCTTACTGGCTTATTTCACTTAGCATAATGCTCTCCAGGTCTATCCATGTTGTCATAAAGGGTAGTAGTATTCCATTGCATAAATTTACTACAGCTTTTTTATCCACTCATCCACTGATGGATATTTGGGCTACTTCCGAATCTGGGATATTGTAAATAAGACTGTAATGGACACAGGGGTGCATATATTCTTTTGAATTAGTATTTTGGGTTTCTTTGGATATATTTCCAGAAGTGGAATCGTTAGGTCATAAGACAGGTCCATTTTCAATTTTTTGAAGAAACTCCATACCGTTTTCCACAGTGGCTGCACAGTCTGCATTCACACCAGCAATATATGAGGGTTCGCCTTTCTCCACATCCTCACCAGCACTTGCTATTTGTTGATTTATTGATGATAGCCATTCTGACAGGTATCAGGTAACATCTAATTGTGGTTTCAATTTGCATTTCTCTGATGTTAGTGACATCGGTTATCTTTTCATATGTCTATTTTCCTCTTTGGAGAAGTGTCTATTCAGATCCTTTGCCCATTTTTAAATTCAGTTGTATTTTTGGTGTTGAGTTGTCTGAGTTCCTTACAAATTTGGATGTTAATCCCTTATCAGATATATCATTGCTGAAAATGTTCTCCCACTTAGTGCATTATCTTTTCATTTTGTTAACGACTTTCTCTGCTGTGTAGAACTTTTCAACTTGATTGTCCCCTTCATTTGTTTTAATTGTTTCCCTTGCTGGGAAGAGATATATCAGAAAAAATATTGCAATAAGAAATGTTTGAGGTTTTACTGCCTATGTTTTCTTCTAGGACTTTTATGATTTCAAGTCTTTACATTTAAGTCTTTAATCCATTTTTAATTTATTCTTGTGTGTGGTGTAAGAAGGTGGTCTAGTTTGGGGGGAGGGGGTTTGCATATTATCTGTCCAATTTTCCCAACACTGTTTATTGAATAGACTGTAATTACTCCATTGTATGTTCTTGCCTTTTCTGTCAAATATTAATTGACCATACATGTGCAGCTTTATTTCTGGGCTTTTTGTTCTTTTCCATTTGATCTATAAATCTGTTTTTATGCCAGTACCATGCTGTTTGAGTACTATGGCTTTGTAGCATAGTTTGATATCAGATATGGTGATACCTGCAGTTTTGTTCTTCTTTCTCAAAATTGCTTTGGTTAATTGGGGTCTTTTGTGGTTCCCTTTAAATATTTGGAATATTTGTTCTAATTCTGTGAGATATGCCATTGGTATCTTGACTGGAATTGCACCGAATCTATAGATTGCTTTGGAAAGGATGGGTATTTTAATGGTGTTAATTCTTCTATCCACGAACACAATTTATGTTTCCATGTATTTGTATTCTCTTCAATTTCTTTCTTCAGTGTCTTATAATTTTCTAAGTATAGGTCTTTTACATCCTTGGTTAAATTTATTTCTAGGTATTTTAAGTTATTTGATACTATTGTGTATGGAATTGTTTTCTTAGTTTCTCTTTCTGATAGCTCACTACTGGTGTATAAAAATGCAACTTATTTCTTGGCATTTATTTTGTATCCTGCTACTTGACTGAATTCATTTATTAGTTCTTGTAGTTTCTTGGGGGAATCTTTAGGGTTCTCTATAAGCAGTATCATGCCATCTACAAAGAGTGACAGTTTTACTTCTTCCTTTCTAATTTTGGTGCCTTTTATTTCCTCTTCATGTCTAATTGTTGTGGCTAGGACTCCCAGTACCATGTTGAATAAGAGTGGTGAAAGTGAACATCCCTTCTTGTTCCTGATATTAAGGGAAACACATATAGTTTTTGTCCATTCAGTATGATGTTGGCTGTGGATATGTTCACATATGACCTTTAGTATGTTGAGGTTTTTCCTTCTATTCCCACTTTGCTGAAAGTTTTTATCATAAATGGGTGCTGGCTTTTATCAAATGCTTTTTTGCACATCTATTCATATGATCATGTGATTTTTATCCTTCATTTTTTAATGTGGTGTATCATGTTTATTGATGTGGACATTGTACCAATCCTGCAGCCCCTGCATAATCCCTACTTGATCATGGTATATAATCTTTTTAATGTATTGGTAGATTTGGCTTGCTAACATTTTAGTGAGGATTTTAACATATATTAATCATTCTTTGCAATGTCTGCATCTGGTTTAGGATTTAGGATTATGCTGGCCTCATAATATGAGCTTGGCAGTCTTCCCTTTTCTGGAATTTTCTGGAATATTTTGAGAAGGGTAGTTGTTGCTTCTTTGAATGGTAAAATTCACCTGTGAGGCCATGTTGTCCAGGGCATTTTTTTGTTGGAAGTTTTTTGGTGAATGCTTCAATTTCAATAGTTGTAACCCCACTATTCAGATTCTGTGATTCCTTCTGATTCAGTTTTGGAAGATAGTATGTTTTTAGGAATTTATCCATTTCATCCAGATTGTCCAACTTGTCGGCATATACTTATTCATAATATTTCCTTACAATCCTTTGTATTTCTTTGGTGTTGGTTGTTATTTCTCTTTCACTTCTGCTTTTATTTATTTGGGTCCTTTCTCTTTTTTCTTGATGAGTTTGGTTAAAGGTTTTTCAATCTTGTTTATCATTGGTCTTTTGTATTGTTTTTTTTCTTTGTTTTTTGGACTTTATTTCTGCTCTGATCTTTATCCCTTTCTTTTTTTCACTTTGGACTTTATTTGTTGTTCTTTTTTCAAGTTCTTTTAAATGTGAAGTTAGATTATTTGGGATTTTTCTTGTTTCTTGATGTAGGCCTGGAACATGTGAAGTTCCCTCTTAGGACTGCTTCACTGTGTTTGATTGATTTTGGGTTGTTTCATTTTCATTTTCATTGCTTCAAGATGTGTTTTGATTTCTTCCTTGATTTCATTGTTGACCCATTCATTGTGTAGTAACATTTTATTAGCCTCCATGTCTTTGTGTGTTTTTCAGTTTTTTTTCTTGCAGTTGATTTTTAGTTGTATAGCATTATGGTCAGAAAAGATGCTTGATATAATTTTAATATTCTTAAATTTGTTGAGTTTTTTTGGTGTCCTAACATGTGTTCTATCCTAGGAAATGTTCCATGTGCCATGTGCTTTCAGATGAAATGCTCTGAAAATATTAATTAAATCTATTGGTCCATTGCGTCTTTAAGGCCACAATTTCCTTGTTGATTTTCTGTCTGGTAGATCTACCCATTGATGTCAACGGGGTGTTAAAATACACTACTCTGACTGTATTACTGCCTCTCTCTCCCTTGATGTCCCTCAATTGCTTTATATATTCAGATGCTCTTATGTTGGGTGCATCAGTGTTTGAAAAGGTTATATTCTGTTGTTGGATTGGTCCCTTTATCATTGCGTGTTGTCCTTCTTTGTCTCTTATTAAAAAGTCTCTTTAGTCAGATGTAAGTATTGCTCCCCCCAGGTTTTTTCCCTTTCTATTTGCATGAAATATCTTTTTCCAACCCTTTGATTTTTGTCCAAGTGTACCTTTTGTTCTGAAGTAGTGCTTTATAGACAGCATATATTTATATGCCTTGTTTTCTTATCCATTCAACTATCATATGTCTTTCAATTGGAACATTTAACCCATTTACATTTAAAGTGATAGCTACAAATTTATTGTCATTTTATTCTTTACAGCTATGTTCTTCTGTTTTGTTCTTCTTCTTCCTCCTCCCCCTTCTCCCCTTCGCCTCCTCTTCCCTCTTCAGACCCTTTAATATTTCTTGTAATACTGGTTTACTTGCAATTAATTCTTTTAGCTTTTTCTTGTCTTGGCAGATCTTTATGTCTCTGAATTTTAAACGATAGCCTTGCTATGTAAAGTAATTTGGGTGGAGGTCCTTGCTTTTTATCACTTTGAATATTTCATGGCAGTCTCTTCTGGCCAAAAATGTTTCCGTTGAGAAATGAGCTGACAGTCTTCCGTGAACTCCCTTGTAACAGCTGTCTTTTTCCTGCTGCTTTTAAGATTCTTTGTCTTTAACTTTTGCCATTTTAATTACAATGTGTCTTGGTATGGGCCTCTATGGGTTCATCTTATTTGGGACTTTCTGTGCTGTTGAACCTGTGTGTCTTTTTCCTTCATCAGGTTAGGAAATTTTTCAACCATTATTTCTCTAAAAAGGTTTCAGTCCCTTGCCCTCTCTCTTCTCTTCTGGTAACCCTATGACGTGGATGTCATTACACTTCATGCTGTCCCAAAGGTCCCTTTAAGTATCCTCATTTTTTAAAATTCTTTTTTCTTGTTGCTGCTCTGATTGGGTGTTTTCTGCTACTTTTTCTTTCAAATCACTGAATGAATCCTCTGCTTCATCCAACTTTTTTTATGGTTTCTATATCCAGTTTGTTCTTGTTATTTCTTTTTTGAAGTTCTCACTAAATTCTTTGAACATTCTTGTAAGCATTTTTTAAAAAGCTGTATCTAGTTAATTGTATCTTTTATTTAGCTTTTTTTCTGTCAATTTCTCCTGCTCTCTCATTTGGCCTGTGTTTCTTTGTCTCCCCATTTTGGCTGCCTCCTTCTGTTTGTTTCTGTGTGTTATGTAGATCTGCTATGATTTGCAGTCTTGGCAGGGTGGCCTTATTTAGTTTAGTAGGTGTCCTGTGGGACTCAGTGGCACATTCTCCTGATCACCTGAGCTGGATGCTCCAGAAATGTCCCTTGTGTGGGTTATGTGAGCCCTCTTATTGTAATTAAGTCTTGAGTTTGCTATTGATCCATTTGTGAGTGGGTTCGACTCTCACCTAGCTGACTGTGCATATTGACCCCAACCACAGCGTACATGCTGCTGTGCAGGTGCTGACTACACCATGCAGAATTCACCTCAGCAGGGTCTGGCACCTTACAAGATCTCCCTGTGGATATGCCACTTGTGAAGCTTATTGGATCCTGCTCTGATGTTACACGAAGCTGGCCACTGGTTATGTCTTCTCTGGGGCCTTTTGGGAGGGCTCTAGTGTAGATCAATGCCAGATGCTGCCTTTGGATGGTCCTGGGAAACCTGTTTAGAGCTACAAAGTGATCCAAAGTGTGTGGCTGCCTCTGCTGAGCCTTGGGGTGTGTGTGGGAAGAACGGAGCTGTGCACCAAGGCCAGTTTCCACCAGCACCGAGTCTGGGGACAGATCAGCAAAAGGCACAAGGTACCCAGAGATCTGCCTCCACCTACCTCAACCTGCTGGCTGCCAGTTAGACTCAGTAACTAAAAGAGCTGCTGCAGTACCCAAGTTGCATGAGGTAGTTTCTCCGTGAGTCACCAGGTAGGGGTGAGTGGTATTAACCAGACTGATACAGACTCAGCCTCCTCATGCTGGTCCTGGGGATGAGGTCACTCAGTAAAAGTCCCAGATCATACCAAGTCTAGCTTTCCCTACCTCCCAGCTGCTCACAGACCTTTGTAATGGCGTGGAGTTTCAGGGAGTCATCAGGGTGAGGCCAGCAGAGTTTATCAGGCCCAAACAGACCAAGATTTAGCTGTGTGAAGGGAGGGCTGTGCACCAGTTGGACATACGAGGAAAAAATGGTCACTGTCCTTCTGCCACACAACTCATTCTGTCCCAGATTCTTCCCAGACCTTCTTGGCAGGACAGGGTTGCCAGGAGCCCAGATGGCGGGGTTAGCATATTTCCCATGAGGGGAGAGGTGCCACTCAGATCCATGGGATAGTGTATGGAATGGCCCTGCCCTGAAGCCACACAGCTCAGTCATTGACATACCCTGAGTCTACTGGGAACACTACACTACAGCTCCAGAAGCTAACTTCTTAGCAGGGCAAGAGCTCAACAGGATAAGTCAACAGGGAATCCAGATATGGGGGCTATTGTATTTCTCCTGCTGATGCCATAAGGAGGGAAGTGCTCCACCCAAGAAAGATGGCATTTGTGGTGTGTGAGAGGGACTCAGCATGGGGGTCCTGGTATCTGTTTCTTCAGCTCTCTCCCTAGTCTCTTTTCACAGGATTTTAGTCTGCTCTGCCCTCCCTGTGCCAGAGCACAGGGTGAGTGGCTGTGAATAAGATTTTGGGTGGTAGCCCTATAAGAGGGCACCTGGATCTGTCACAGACTCCTGTCTTTCCCTGGAGGATAGAACCCTGCTGATTTTCACAGCTAGATGTTATATGGGCTCCTCTTCTTGGCTGTGGTGCCTGGGCTGGGTAGCCTGGGTTTGAGACCCCATACTCCTCAGGGGGAACCTTTGCCCATGAGATATCCATGCAGAATCTCAGCTGCTGTCTGTTGAAGTGGGGCCAGCCCTTTTCATGTCTCCACTTTTCTTAACCATTCTTAGTGTGGCTTCTCTTGTAAATCCTTGGTTATAAGACTTCTGTTCAGCTAGTCTTCCATTAGTTATTCAGGTTGATTGTTCTATATTTTAGTTGTAATTCCAGCTTGGTCCTGGGAGGAGGTGAGTGCGGGTTTCACCTATTCCACTGCTGTCTTGGATCTCCTCACTTAACTTTTGCTGTTAGTTTTAAATCGTATCTTTGACGGCCACCTATTATCTAGAAATAGTAAATGTACTTAATTTGCTTTCCTCCAGCCACTGGTCTGTTTCCTGTCCTTATAGTTTTGCCTTTTCCAGGTTGTCATATAAATGGAATCATATTGTATGTATCCTCTAATGGCTGACTTTCAGCATAATATATTTGAGATTTCCCAGGGTTATTATATGCACCAGATATTGTTGCATGTTTCTTTTAATCACAGAATAGTATTCCATTGTATGGGTGTACCATTTTTGTTTTATTTTACATTTTATTTGGAAAGAATAACAGTCTTGCAGGTAGTTGCAAACATAGTTAGAGTTCCACATATCCTTCCCCCAGTTTACCAATGGCAATATTTTACAAACCACAAGGTTAACATTAGTACAATACAATTAATCTATAGGCCTTATTCATTTTTCTCTATTTTTACATGCAGTCATTTGTGTATGTGTGCATTTTTTTTTTACATACCACACATAATTCACCACCACAGTCAAGACACTGAATTGTTCCATCAGCACCATGGAACTCTCTCTCCCTGGTGATAACCCTTTTAGTCGTAGGCCACCACACCCCTGGCAAATGCTCATTTTTCTCCATCTCTATACTGCTATAATTTTGAGAATATTATATAAATAGAATCATAAACTCTATGAAACTTTCTGAGAATGACTTTTTTTCAAGTAGCACAATGTCCATGAGATCCATTTAAGTTGTATGTAATAATTGTCTATTCCTTTTGTTATTGAATATTATTCCAAATATGGGTGCATCACAGTTTGTGAAAGCTCAGCAAAAAAATACGCATTGTGTCTGTTTTCCTTCACAGAAGCTGGGAAAATAAAATCTTAATTATTGCTTAGAATATACTTTTTATACTTGGTAAAATTGGTGAGTTAAAAATATTAATCTGCACAATTTTTTTCTCTCTCATAGGAATCTTTGCTATAGAGATTTCTGACACATGAAAGATACTTCACATCCTTGGGAAAGGTCAAAATTACAAACTGATTTTTTTTTTTTGCTATATGATTGCATTTATCTTTTGAATGCTTGACAATGTTAAATGTATTTATTAACTTTGTGCCTCTGAATCTCTGTTCTCATGTGCCATATTGCAGTGATCGGAGATGACTTATAAAAACAAAAATTCATATGGCTCTTCTATCCATACAGTAATAGTGAGTGTAAAATCTGCTTACTTCACTATTGAACACTGTCATGTTAACTGTCCGGAGTAAATAAAGAAGCTTATAAAAAGAGGGATAAGTGTTTTTAAAAAAACTGATTTCCTTTCTTTTCTTGGTATCTCAAATAATTGGTTGGTTAAATTTTTCTTTGTGATCTATACTTTCTTGGCTAGAGAAGTTGTACCAAAATGGGCACAGTTTACCGATATGGGTCTGGAACCCAATGTTTCATTTTGGAACCAACCTGACATAAATTCCAGGCCACAATCATTCCAGTTCAAAGCAGTGGATAGTAGCAGCGTGTCAGGAGTTTTAAATCTATAGTATTGTACCACCTAATTAACATACATTTTCTACAATTCTGTTTACTGCTACAATTTTTAGAAAGGTAGGTGATGCTATATCTGTCAAGAATGTAAGATTTTTTTAAAAAATCTGTATTTTAATAAGTTTTCTTTAGAACATTAAAGTACTACAATCAATTTAATTGCCATTTTATTTATTTATTTTTTTTGCCTGTTGCAGCTCTTTGTTCTACAGAGTAAGAAGTCCAGTGACATTTCTTTATTTCCCCTAAAATCTAAATCTCTTACCTTTTCTGTTCATTGGCTTTGAATTAAAAACCTGAACACTACTCTGTTTTACTGATATTAGCTATTTGTATTATTGCCATTTAATTAAAAAAGTTATATGTCATTAGTATATGCATATGATGTAAACAATTTCTTATTTTATTGGGTTGGCAAAGAAGGCCATTTAGTTTTTTCTGTAAACTAAAAACACATATTTCATTTTCACCAATAACTTCATTGATTTGGATATTTTCATTATGTCAGCTACCTCCCACTATTGGCTTCTGGTGGGTAGAGGCCAAGGGTGCTGCTAAACATCTTCCAATGCATAAGACAGCAATACAGCAAAGAATTATTTGGCCAAAATGTCAATAGTACCAAGAAACTTCACAAACCACTTTTGACACGTTTGATCAGTCACAGCACCTTCTCCACACACAGCACAAATCTTTTTTTGTTTTGCATTTCAGTTGCATTTTTACCTTTCTTGAAACAATAAAGTATAATATGCCAAAATGTTGCATATTTTCTTCCATCTTCAGTGTTAAAATGGCTGAACAAAAATTCACTAATTTTGATAAGTTTTCTTTTTAAATGCACACTGATACAACAGCTGTCACAATACAATCTAACAAAATTGTTTCAAATGAAGTTAGACAACTAAGCACTACTAGAGCCATCATACAGAAAAAACATAACAAACTTTTTGGCCAAACCACCATACAGCCACTATTCTGTATGACTACACTAATGTAGGATAGTGCCCTGATTTAGGTCTTGTTTAATTATTAGCACTTTGATATTTTGCCATAAGTTCATGCTACATATTCACTTTAGTTTCATTTTTTAAAAACCTTGAGGTTTATTCATGTAGTTAAAGACACTCATTATAGGTTGGTGAATAATTTTAAATATGTCCTTTTATATACATTTTATTTACTAATATTCAATAATATATTAATAAATATGCAAAATTAACCTTTGCTAGTGAGGCAGTGACCTAAGCACTAGGTCATCACAACATTAATTTTAATCTGTCCACCTCCTAGATGAGCTGACAAGGAGCTGAGTGTTGCCTGCCATAGGCACTAACATATGTTGCATGTGGAGGGCAGTATGTTAGCAGAGGGAATTTCAAGAGACCCTGAATAGCTCAAACAATCTTGAAATAGAAGAACAAAGTTGGAGGATCCACTTTTCCCAGTTTCAAAAACTTACTACTAAGCTACACTAACCAAAATAGTGTACTACTGGCATAATAGGAATGAAGTATGGAGGCAAATATTTCTGTACTTGAATAAAAGTTTACTTGTCTCATTAATTACAGAATATTTAAAAGTAAAATTTGGTAAGTATAAAGGGGCCAGCATTATCCAAAGGTATGGAAACCTGAACTGTATTCTGTGTTAAAACTCAAAGAAAACATTTTTTCTTATGGTAATATTTAAGAACAATTCAGTGGTTTTAAATCATACTCTAATCACTTAATGTGAATATGTGAGTATATTAGCCTGTTGATATGGCAGAGATCACCTTATGCAATAAAATACACAATAGAAGAACTATATCAAACATTTTCTTTGATAACAAAGAAATCTGAAAAAGCGCTCTCATCTTTGAATTGTCATGTGTAATACAAAATATCCACTCATGCTGAAGTAGGGGTGTTTTGAAATAAAATTGCTAATCCACTGAGTTAAAGATCTCATAGGCACTCTAAATTAAATATATCTAAGCTAAATTAAACACCTATACATATGAACTAAATTAAACAATGCCTCCTCCTTGCATTCTCTGCCCTTGTTTCCTGCCATAGAGTATCACCAGCCACTATGTCAGATGCCTGAACTGTTAGCCCAAATGTCATCAGAGGTCCCTCCCTTCCCTTCTCACTGCACAATTTAGTCAACCTAAATGTCACTTCCTACTACCTATTGAAGAAATTAAAGACAACCTAAATAAGTGGACAGACAGCCTGTGTTCATGGATTGGCAAGCTAATGTTTTTAACATGTCAATATTCCCCCAAACTATCTTCAGATTAAATACATCCTTATTGAAACCCAGTGGAGTTTATTTTTTTTTACAGAAATGGAAAAGCCAATCCTAACATTCATATGAAATTTCAAGGGACCCTGAATAGCTCAAACAATCTTGAAATAGAAGAACAAAGTTGGAGGATCCACTTTTCCCAGTTTCAAAAACTTACTACTAAGTTACACTAACCAAAATAGTGTACTACTGGCATAAGAATAGACAGGGGTAAATTGAATAAAATTGAGAGTCCAGAAATAAATTTATACTTCTGTGGTCAGTTGATTTCAACAAGGGTGCCCATACCATTTAATGGGGGAAAAGAGGAGTCTCTTTAACATGTGGTGCTGGAACAACTGGAAAACCAAATGGAAAAGAATGAAGTGGGACCCTTAGCAAATGCCACATACAAAAATCAACTCAAAATGGAGCATATACCTAACTTTAAGTACTAAAACTATGAAAATCTTCAAATAAAACACAGAAACAAATATTCATGACCTTGGATTTCACCATTGTTTCTTAAATATGACTTAAATGGTAAGCCACAACAAAAATAAATCAAAAATTGAAACTTGAAACTGTACTTGAACAATTAAAATTTTAAAAAGTTACTAACAACAACAAAAAATTAAAAACTTGTACATCAAAGTACACTATTAAGAAAGCAAAGGACAGCCCAAATAATGGAAGAAAATATTTGCAAATCATATGTCTGGTAATGACATAGTATCCAGAATATATAAAGAATTTTTACAACCCAACCATAAAAAATATTCAATTTAAAAATGGGTAAAGGACTTGGATAGACATTCTCCAAAGATATACTAATTGTCAATAAACACATGAAAAGATGTTCAGTATTATTAGCCATTGAGTAATGGAGATCAAAGCTATAATAACATACCGCCTCTCACACATTAAGATGGCTATAATAGAAAAGATGGCAATAACAAGTACCAATGAGGAAGTGGAGAAATCATAAACTCCATACATTGCTGATGGAAATATAAAATGATTCAGCCACTGTGGAAAACAGTTTGGCAGTTCCTCAATAAGTTAAACATAGAGTTAGCAGATGACCCAGCAATTCAACTATGAAAGAACTGAAAATGTCTTCAAACAAAAACTTGTACATGAATATCCATATTTGCTCTAATTGGAAACAACCCAAATGTCCAACAACTGATGAATGGATAAACAAAACCTGGTACTTCCTGACAATGGAATATTATTCATACAAATATGAAGTACTGATACCTGGTACATGGATAGCCCTTGAACACATATGCTAAATGAAAGACTCCAGGCACAAAGCCCACATATTTTGTGATTACATTCATATGAAATTTCCAGAATAGTCAAACCATAGAGTGAAAGCGATTTTCAAACCATGCTTAAACACCCAGTGAACTGACTGAAGCGTGCAGAACCCAGCTCCCTTGGCCAGCTATGGACATGCATAAAAACCTGAAGCATGCAGAACCCGGCTCTATCGGCCAGCTATGGACACGCATAACAGGCAGCGAATGGCTTGTCAAATCACGAGAAATAATCATGCACAGAAACAGTTTTCTGAGTGGAAGTAAAGGACAGAGTGCCCACTCTCCAATTCTTTGAGCCGCTCCGGGCTAACTCCCTTAGGGGGGAGAGCCCCTTCCTTTGTCCCAGTGGGTTTTTATTGAGAAAGTAGACACAGTTTGTGGATTCACAGTCTGGCAGAAGGGATCAAAGGGAACACGTATCTTATAAGGATGCTAACAGAGTTTCTGTTGTGATTCCGGGCAGAGATTGGAGTTTTATCATATGAAAGGACTACAGGTTTCCAAAGGTTTCCTGTCTGTGCCTTCAAATTCCAAGTTAATAACATCCTCCAACAAACAGATCTCACAGGATCTTGCATATTCTTTGTCCCAGGCCTGATTACCCCAGGGGTCCACCGTCTCCGGTCTGAGCTGCCCCTTTAGGCTGTTTGCTAAGCCCTGAGAAGGGCTGGAGACAGAGGCAGCAAGGAGACTTGGATTTCTCACATCTGAGTACAAAGACTCAGGCTAAGAGGGGGAAGGGGTAGATGCTGATCACCCCTTCCTTTCCACAGCCCCTTCATTTATTTCCACAGTCTCGTGAGTCTTATTCCAGAGGCCTTTACGTGGTCAGCACCTGTCTTAGGTCCATTCCCTATCCTAGAGAATTGTTACCCGTCATTGGTTAACTGATCTAGCATTTAAAGGCCAGGCACAGAACAGGTGGCGTTTCATGCCAGGGGAATAAGTTTTGTCTCCTTAATGGCTCCTGATCCGGAGGTCTCTCACTCAGCCTAAGTCACAGGGGGTCACAGCTTCCTGAGACCAGGCAGGACAGTCCCCAACAGTAGAGACAATGCAGATTACTGGTATCCAAGGAACAGTGGGGAGGGACTGCATGGTGGGTGCAGAGCTTCGGTTAAGCATGATGAGTAAGTTCTGGAATTAGATAATGGTAATAGTTGTACAGCATTGTAAATATACTTAATGCTACTGAATTGTACATTTTAAATGGTTAAAATGGTAAATAATTATTTGTGTAATTATTTGTCTAATATTTGCCTTTCCTTCTGTAGAATAAAATCCATCAGAGCAAGGGATATGTGTCTTCACCATTGTATCTCCTAGGGTGTAGCACAAAGCTTGACACATACTCGGTATTCTATAAATACTTAGGGAACAAATAAAGTAACAAATTACCCCTAATTTCTGATAATTCTGTCTCCTAAATATCTTTAAAATAATCCACTTTTCTCTATTCTCACTTTAATCCAGACCATAGTAACCTCTTAATGTGTAATAAAGTGACAGCCTCCCATTTGCTCTTTCAGTTATATTTCCATCTAATTCATTCTCCACACTGTAATCAAAGAAATAGTTTTAAAGCACTAACATGATCACATCCCTCTCTGCACATGTACTCATTGAGTATCAGATTTACCATTAAAGTCTAAACTCTTTAACACTGCATTCACAGACCTCTCTGATTTTGTAATCTTCTTAGCTTCATACCTCACCCCTTCCACTTTACAATTATATGTTATAGTTATTCTGAATTGCTTTCAGTACCTGGAATGGTTTATATTCTTACATCTCTTGACCTTTGCACATGCTTGTTCCTCTGCCTGGATCACTCATTTTTCTCTCCCCCTGTCTCCCTCCCAGCCTGGAAAATTCTTGTTTGGCTTAACCTGGCACATAGTATGTGCTCAATAAATATATTTTTTAAATGATAATGTTCTTATTTCTTGTCTAATTTCTATGTATTCTTCTATTTGTTATTAAATTCACTTATCCTATGTGCTTTGTTGCACTGTTACTGTATGGTCTTGTTTGTGAGTCATACCTACTAGACTGTGAGCTCCATGAAGACAAGGAGAATAGCCTGGTTATTTATCATTGTGCATACCATGCAACATTCATGGCTTTCAGTTGACATATATTCATTGAAAGAGTGTGGAGTATAGGCCCTGGAGTCCCACTGCTTGACTTCACATTATGTCTTTGTACTTACTAGCTGTGTACTTGGGCAAGTTAGCACATAAGCTTTCTAAACATTATTTCCTCATTTTTAAAGGTATATTTGTAACAGTGCCCAACTTAAAATATTATCATGTGGCCCTGGCTGGTGTAGCTCAGTGGATTGAGCACGGGCCTGAGAACCACAGGGTTGCTAGTTTGGTTCCCAGTTAGGGCACATGCCTGGGTTATGGGGAAATGTTCCTAGTAGGGGGTACATAAGAGGCAACCATACATTGATGTTTCTCTCCCTTTCTGTCTCCCTTCCCCCTCTCTAAAAAATAATAATATCTTTAAAAAATACTATCATGTGGATTAATTTAGTTAATGTATCTCTAGTACTTAGTGTCAGTACAATGCCAGGTATGTAGCAGGTAGTAAACATTTTTATTAGTTGTGAAATTAATACAGAAATCTATAGGTTTGAGACTAAAGGGGGGAAACTTGGCTGCAGTGAAAGTTTGGTAGTCCTCAGCAGATATGGGGTAGGAAATTAAACAAATTAAAAACAAGATAGGGAAAACAAAAAGCAGTTCAAGAAAGGAAAGATTGATCATGGTTTACCAGATGGCTCAATTGTAAATAGTACCTTAAAGTCTTAATAAAGTAAGCATTGAATATACATATAAGCAAAATTACAAAATTAATTAATGAGAGCATGAAGGAATGGAAAAGAAGCAATGTATTATGAAAGTCTAGGAAGGAAATAAAGCCAAATCCTCTTCTTTCATAGTGCAGGTCAATAGATAATCCCTAAAACTTAAAATTTACCAAAAATATCCACATAATGTCATATAATTTAGCAATAAAAATGAATGAAGTATCAACACCTGCTATAATATAGAAAGCCCTCAAAATGTTATGCTACATGAAATAAGCCAGTCACAAAAGACCACATACTGTATAGTTCCCTTTATGTGACATGTCCAAAATAGGCAAATCATAGAGATACATAGTTGGAAAAGGATACCCAAACAATCAGTTAACAGAGGTACAAACTGGTTACCTCTGGGAGGGGAAAATGCATGGGTGGGAATGAGGTTGACTGGAAACAATTGTCTTACTATGTCAAACCATTTGAATCTTTTGTTATTCTGATAAAAATTAAAATACATGAACATTAAGTTTTTAAAAGAGAAAGCGAGAAACAGGTCAATCACTAGAAAGCTTTTGTCTTCTCTAATCCCATCAACCCTAGATTATTTTACCCTTCTCTGACTTCCCATTACAATATTTATGGTTTTAGACATTTATCATATAATTCCTTGTATTACACCTGTTTGTGCACATATGTTCATTTTCTAACAGACTTTGAGTGTTTTGAGGTAAAGGAACATAATTTTACACCTTTAAAAGATTTTAAAATAAGTGTATTGACTTTAGAAAGTGCAGAAGAGAGAGAGAGAGAAACACTGACTGATTGCCTCACATATGTGCCATGACAGGGGATTGAACCTGTAGGTTAGGTATGCCCTGACCAGGAATCAAACCCCCAACTTTTTGGTGTATGGGACCATGCCACCCAGACAGGGCACTTTCACTCATTTTTATCTTTATCCCCAACCTTTTCCTACTCAAAACAGTGCTTTTTACACAATAGGTAGACTTTAAACTGCATGTGTGTGTCAGTGTGTGTGTGTGTGTGTGTGTGTGTATTGCATGGGTAACAGTGTATTTAATTAGGTCCCTACCTCATGTGTGTTTTTGCTTTGTTTCATCAGATGTAATACAGGGAACAGGGAGCCAGTTTATATGTTTTTTCATCTCTTGCCATGACTGAAATGTAAGTAGATGCTTAGTAAATGCTAGGGTGATTCAGAGGTGCAATAACAGATCTCTAAATTTTGAACAAGATAACCAGGTTCATCAGTGTGCCAAACTAATTTTCAAAAACAACCTACAGTGTTCTAAAGCTATTAAGTGGAACACATTTACCCCTTTTATACCTTTACAGCACTCTATTTAATTATCATCATTTACTTAATCAATATTCTTTCCCTTATTTGCACACATCAGGATCTATTTGTGGTGTTCCCTGGCCCTAGGAGTATACAAACTTTATTCTTGTCCCTCAAAACATCCCTTTGAGTCAAAATTCTAGTTCCTTTCCTCCTTCCCCTTTTTTCCTTTTAACAGCTTTATTAAGATATACTACCAGATAATTCACTTATACAAAGTATATAATTCAATGGTTTTTAGTATACTTACAGAGTTGTGCAACCAAACCACAATCTAGTTTTAGAACATCATGTCACCTGAAAAGAAACACCATACCCATTAACAATCTTTCACTCCCATTCACCTCCACGTGCTTAACACCCTGCCCTAGGCAACCAGCTATCAAACTAATCAACTGTCTCTACAACTTGACTATTCTGGACATCTCATGTAAAAGGAACCATACAATATGTGGTCTTTTATGACTGGCTTATTTCGTGTAGCATAATGTTTTGAGGGCTTTCTATATTATGGCAGGTATTGATACTTCATTCATTTTTATTGCTAAATTGTGTACCATTGTGTGGACATACTGTGTCTTATTTACCTGTTCATGAGTTGTTAAGAATTTGGTTTGTTTCTACCTTTTGGGTATTATAAATAATATGCCGAGCAATCATGTACAAATTTTTATGTGGACATGTTTTTTACCCTCATGGGTATGTACCTAGGAGTGAACTTCCTGGGTTACATAGTAATATTTTTAGGAACCTCCAATCAGTTTTCCAGGTAGCTGTACTATTTATATCAGCAATATATTGGGGTTCTAGTTTCTACACATCTTCACACTTCTTATCTTTTTTAAACACCTATGTAGTGACTGTGAAGTGGTATTGTTTTGATTTGCATCTTTTTTTAATTTTAGATTTGCATCTTTTCTAATGGCTATTAATATTGTATGTCTTTTCATGTGCTTACTTGGCATTTGTATATCTTCTTTGGAGAACTGTCTATTCAGATCACTGCCCATTATTTCTTAATTGGGTTAACTTTTTATTATTGAAGTCGAAGTTTCCTTTATATATTCTGGATACTAGACCATTATCAGATATATGATTAGCAGAATTTTATCTTATTCTGTATGTTGTCTCTTCACATTCTTGATTGTATCACTTATGGGGAATATTACCATCTTAACTATATTAAGTCTTCTGACCCATGAATATGTGATATAGAATACCTTTTATTTATTTAGGGCTTCTTTAATTTCTTTTGACAATGTTTTGTAGTTTTAAGGGAAACTCTTTTTATAAATTTATTGAAGAGTGTTTTATTATTTTTGATGCTATTATACAATTATTTCTTTATTTCAGATTACTCATTACTATTATAATGAAATACAATTGATATTTTAATAATGATCTTAAATTCTGCAATATCACTGAACTTTTTTTGTTCTAATAGGTTTTTAGGGACTTCTTAGGATTTTCTGGGTACCATATTTTGTTATTTGCAAATAGAGAGTTTCCTCTCCAACGTGGATGACTTACATTTCTTTTTCTTTCTTATTTCCATGGTTAGAATCTCCAGTTAAATGTTGAGTAGAGTGATGAGAGCAGATATCCTTGCCTTGTTCCTGATCTAAGGGGGAAAGCATGTAGTAGTAATTCACTATTAAGCATAAGGTTAGCAGTGGGTTTGTCACAAATGCTTTGTCAAACAGATGAAGTTCCCTTTTATTCCTCTTTTGCTGACTTTTTCATGAAAGAGTGTTGGATTTTGTGAAATGCTTTTCTATATCTAACGCAATATAGTGTGTTGACTGTAATAAAAAATTGTAAGAAATAAAAACTACCAGAATCTAGAAATAAAGACCCTTATGTGGTTTTTGTCCTTTATTTTATTTATTTTTGGATGTTATACCATTTCTGGAATAAATGCATGTCCACTTGGTCATGGTGTATAATCCTTTTTAATAATCTTTTTTATATATTACTGAATTTGGTTTGTTAGTTTTTTGTTGAAGATTTTTCCATCTATCTTCATAAAAAACATTAGTCCATTGTTTTTCTTTTATTGTGACAGCTTTTTATGGTTTGCATATCAAGGTAATGCTAACTTCATAGAATTAGTTTGGTCAGTGTTTCTTACTCTTTTATTTTCTGAATGAGTTTATTAAAGATTGATGTAAATTTTTAAAATGGTAGAAGTCACCAATGAGGCTACCTGGGCCTGGATTTTCTTTATGGGCAGGTTTAAATTCATTCAATCTCTTTGCTTATTAATAGTCTTATCAGATTTTCTATTTCTCCTTAAGTCAGTTTTGAAAGTTTGTTTCCTTTTAGGAACTTGTCCATTATATCTAAATTATCTAATTTGTTACCATGAACTTGTTCATAGGGTTTCCTTGGAATCTTTTAATTTTGGCGGTTAGGGTGCTAGAAATGTCCACTCTTATGCCCTTTATTTTATTTTTTATTTTAGAAATTTGAGTCTTATCTCTCTTTTTTAATTTGTAAGTCTAGCTAAAGTTATGATAATTATGTTTATATCTTATAGGAACCAACTTCTGGTTTTATTAATTTTCTTTGTTGTTATAGTCTGTTTCATTCAGAAATAAAGATATTCTGTAATCTTTATTAGTTCTTTTCTTCTGCTTGCTTTGAATTTTTTTTCTTTAACAGTTTTTTAAAGTGGAATATTAGGTTATTGCTATGGAAACTTTTAAAATATAAGTACTTACAGCCATAATTTCCCTCTGACCACATTGTTTTATATAATTGCTTTTAAAATATTTATTTACTTTTAATTGTAATAAAATTTACCATCTTAACCATTTATATTATTGTGCAATCACAACACCTTTTATCTCCAGACCTCTTTGCATCTTGCAGAACTGAAACTGTGAATGCATTAAACAATAACTCTGCCTCTGCCCTTCTGTGAGCCCTGACAACCACCATCCAACTTTTTGTCTCTATGAATTTGATTACTTTAAGTACTTCATATGAGTGGAATCATACTCTTTTTGTCTTTTTGTGCCTTGCTTATTTCACTTAGCATAATATCCTTAGCAATGCATTCACATTGTAGCATGTGTCAGAATTTCCTTCCTTTTCAAGGCTGAATAATATCCCATTGTATACCTATACAGGGTCTAGCACAAATAACACCCCCTTTTTATTACAAAATCATAAGCATGTAATTCTGTAACATAACAATATCACACTCAAGCACACCATATGGCATTTTAGGTGAAACGTTCGAATTAAAACTATAAATTATTACATCCATATTATTCTTCTACCAACCACATTCAAGCAGACATTACTTCTGCCAGACCCTGTATATAAAATTTTGTTTATCCATTCATCAGTTGATGGACATTTGCATTGCTTCTACCTTTTGGCTATTGGCAATAATGCTGCTATGAACATAAGTGTACAAATATCTCTTTAAGACTCCAGTTTGGATATACTCATAAAAGTAGTATTACTGGATTATATGATATTCTAATTTAATTTTTTGAGGAACTGCCATACTGTTTTTCCTAGCAGTTGAATTATTTTATATTCCCACCAATAGTACAAAGTTTTCCAATTTCTCCACATTTTTATTAACACATTATTTTCTGGGGTTTGTTTTTTGATAGTAGCCATCCTAGTGGGTAGGAGGAGATAACTCATTTCAGTTTTGATTTGCATTTCCTTAATAATTAGTAACTATGAACCTCTTTTCATGTACTTATTATCCATTCATGAAACTTCTTTGGGGGAATATCTAGTCAAGTCCTATGCCTATTTTTAAATCAGGTTTTTAAATTTTTTGCTGTTGAGTTGTAGGATATCTTTATATATTCTAGATATTAACTCCTTGTTAGATACACAATTTGCAAATATTTTCTCCCATTTCCTGGGTTGCCTTTTCACTTCATTGTATTTTTTCATGCACATGTAAATTGTTTTTGAATTGGTTTAAAGAAGAAAGCATAAGGGGAGGGGTTTACAAGAACAAGTATAAAGGACACATGGACAAAATTAGGGAACTTGGAAATGGGAGGGAGATGGAGAGGGCTGTGGGGGTGGGTTGGGGTAGGAGTAAAAGACAGAAAACTGTACTTGAACAACAATTAAAATAAAATTTTATAAAAAGAAAGAATAAGAACTATACAATTATTTTGTCTTTTATAATTACAATCATAATAATTTTTTAATGGTATCAGGTACTAGATTTATTGGGGTGATCATTTCATAAGGTATATAATGTCTAATCACAGGATTGTACTCTTAAAACTAAAAAATATTGTACATTGTAATTTAAAAATAAAAATAATTTAAAAATAGAGGGTATTTAAAAAATTTTTAATTTATTGTAATTTTTTGGACTACTTCTTGAATCTTCTTGTAAAACTTTATTAATAGGATTTTCACAGTATTTACCCAGCTTTCTTTTTTTTCACTTTTTTGTACTTTTTTTAATTGATGTTCAAATATTTGTCTCCATTTTCCCACCACCACTTTCCCCCACCCTACCCATACCCACCTCCCACCCTCAATCCCACCCCTGCTTCGTTCTGTCCATGGGTCCCTCATTCATGTTCATTTACATCCCTTTCCTTCTTTACCATGTTATTTTCCTCTCCCCTCCCCTCTGGTTCCTGTCAGTTTGTTGTCGATTTCAATGTCTCTGGCTATATTTTGTTTGTCAATTTGTTTTGTGAATTAGGTTCCACTTATAGATAAGATCATGATATTTGTCTTTCACCACCTGGCTTACTTCACTCAGTATAATGCTTTCCAGCTCCATTCATGTTGTTGTGAAGGGTAGGAGCTCCTTCTTTCTTGCTGCTGCATAGAATTCCATTGTCTAAATGTATCATAGTTTATTGATCCATTCATTTACTGATGGGCACTTAGGCTGCTTCTGGCACTTGACTATTGTAAATTGTGCTGCTATGAACATTGGGGTGCATAGGTTCTTTTGAATTAGTGTTTCAGGATTCTTAGGGCATAAACCCAGCAATGCAATTGCTGGGTTGAAAGGGAGTTCCATTTTCAGTTTCTTGAGGAAATTCCATACTGTATTCCACAGAGATTGTACCAGTTTGCATTCCCACCAACAGTGCACTGGAGTTCCCTTTTCTCCACAACACCACCAACACTTATTGTTTGTTGATTTGTTTGTGATGGCCATTCTGATCAGTGTAAAGTGGTATCTCATTGTGGTTTTAATTTGGATCCCTCTGATGGCTAGTGATGCTGAGCATCTTTTCATATGCCTCTGGGCCCTCTGTATGTCCTTGGAGAAGTGTCTGTTCAAGTCTTTTTCCCATTTTTTAATTGAGTTGTTTGTCTTCCTGGAGTGGAATCATGTGAGTTCTTCATATATTCCGGAGATCAAACCCTTGTCCAAGGTATCATTGGCAAATGTGTTTTCCCATATAGTTGGTTCCCTTTTCATTGTAATGCTGTTTTCTTTAGCCATGCAAAAGCTTTTTAATTTGATGAGATCCCATTTGTTTATTCTTTCCTTTATGTCCCTTGCTCTAGGGGACAGATAGGTGAAAATATTGCTGCACAGAATATCTGAGATTTTCCTGCCTATGTTTTCCTTTAGGACTTTTATGGTGTCACAATTTATCTTTTAGTCTTCTATCCATCTTGAGTTTATTTTTGTATATGGTGTAAGTTGGTGATCAAGTTTCATTTTTTTGCATGTACTTGTCTAGATCTCCCAACACTATTTGTTGAAGAGGCCATTTTGATTCCATTTTATGTTTCTACCCCCTTTGTCAAATATTAATTGGCTGTAGAGACTTGGGTTTATTTCTGGGATCTCCTTTCTGTTCCATTGATCTATGTGTCTATTCTTATGCCAATACCAGACTGTTTTGATTACCGTGGCCTTGTAATATAGTTTGACAGCATCTATCGTGATCCCACCTACTTTGTTCTTCTTTCTCAAAATTGCTGCAGCTATTCAGGGTCTTTTGTGGTTCCATATAAATTTTTTAAATGTTTATTCTATATCTGTGAAGTATGTCATCGGTATTTTAATAGGGATTGCATTGAATCTATAAATTACTTTGGGTAATATAGACATTTTGATGATGTTAATTCTTCTAATCCATCAACATGGTGTATGCTTCCATTTATTTGTATCTTCTTTAATTTCTTTCTTCAGTGTTGTGTAGTTTTCTGAGTACAGGTTTTTTACCTCCTTGGTTAGGTTTATTCGAGGTATTTTATTTTTCTTGTTGCTATAGCAAATGGGATTTTTTCCTGACAATCATGATAATTTTTAAATTTTAAATTTTTTTCACATTTTTTATTGTTGTTTAAGTACAATTGTCTCCCTTTCACCCCTACCACTCTTCCCACCCCAGCCATCCCCACTTCCCACCCTTGATCCTAATCCCCTCTAGTTTTGTCCATGTGTCCTTTATACATGTTCCTGAAAACTCTTCCTCCTTTACCCCAATTATCCCCTCCATCTCCCCTCTGGCTACTGTCAGTTTTTCCTTAGTTTCAATGTCTCTGATTATATTTTGCTTGCTTGTTTGTTTTGTTGATTAGGTTCCTCTTATAGGTGAGATCATATGGTATTTGTCTTTCACCAAAATGAAATAGACATTCCAGTTAACTAAAAATTGAGAGAATTTGTTAGTGGTATATCAGCTTTACAAGAAATACAAAAAGAAATTCTTTAGACTGAGAGGAAGTAACATCAGTCAGTAATTCAAATCAAAATATAAAACAAGGAGCTACAGTAAAAATTATCATGAATTTCCTTTTGTACTTCTTATAAAGTTGGTATGCCACTAACAGATTCAAGTTTTAGTTAACTGGAATGTCTATTTCACTTTCATTTTTAAAATGTAGTTTTACTGCATATGGAAATCTTAGTTGACAAGTTATTTTTCCCAGCACTTTCAATATGTCATCCCATTACCTTCTGGTCTTTGTTATTTTGGATAAGGAATTAGCTGTTAGTCTTATTGAAGTATATACAAAGTGGCTGTTCTGCTGCTGCTTTCAAAATTTTATTTTTTGTCTTTGGCTTCAAAATCTTGAGTATGATATGTATGGGTAACTGATATCTTTCTATTTATTCTACTTGTAGTTTTTTGTGCTTATTGGATATATAGGTTAATGTATTACATCAAATGCATGACTTTTCAGCCATTATTTCTTCAAAATATGTTTACTGCTTCTTCTTTCTCTCCTGTTCTCTGGCACTCTCAGTATATGTATCCTGTGGAGTTAATAGTGTTACGATGTGTTAATTGACATACATATTATATTAGTTTCAGGTATATAACATACTAATTCAATATTTATATACATTATGAAATGATCCCAATAATCTAGTTAACATCTGTCACCATATATAGTTATAAAATTTTTTCTCATGATGAAAACTTTAAGATGTACTCTGAGTAATTTTCAAATATGCTATACAGTGTTGTTAATTATAGTCATCATGTTGTACATGACATTCCATGATGTTTTTTAAATATTTTATATATGTATGCATATATGTATTTTAGAGAGGGGAAAGGAGGGAGAGAAACATCAGTGTGTGGTTGCCTCTTGTGTGCCCCCTACTGGGAACTTGGCCTGCAACCCAGGCATGTGCCCTGACTGAGAATCGAACCAGCGACCTTTGGTTCGAAGGCTGGTGCTCAATCCACTGAGACATACCAACCAGGGCCCTTGACGTATTTATTTATAACAGGAAGTTTGTACCCTTTGACTTCCTTTATCTGTTTTGCTCATCCCCCACCCCCTACCTCTGGCAGCCACCATGTATTCTTTGTATCTGTGTGCTTGGTTTTGGGTGTGGGATTTTTTGTTTGTTTTTAGATTCCACATATAACTGAGATCATAGGGTGTTTGTCTTTCTTTGACTTATTTCACTTAGCATAATGCCCTCAAGGCATGACCGTGTTGTTGCAAATTGTAAGATTTATTCTTTCTTATAGCTGAATAATGTCCCATTGTATGTGTGTGTGTGTGTGTGTATCACATTTTTTTAAATCCTCACCCGAGGACATCTTTTTTTCATTGCTTTTTTTTTAGAGAGAGAGGAAAGGGGTGGGGTGGGGAGAGAGAGAAAGAGATAGATTGGTTGCTTCTAGATTGTACCCTGACTGGGAATGGAACCTGCAGCCTTTTTGGTGTATGGGATGACACTACAGCCAACTGAACCACACCAGCCAGGGCTGTATCATATTTTCTTTATTCATTTATCCACTGATGAGAAGGCTAGCTTTTCAGTTGAGACACATGTTTGTTTCCCATATCTTGGCTGTCGTAATAATGCTTCAATGAGCATGAGTGCATATATCTTTTTGAGTTAGTGTTTTCATTTTCTTCAGATGAACACCCAGAAGTGCGATTTCTGGATTATATGATAGTTTTCTTTTTAATTTTTTGAGGAACCCCCATACTGTTTTTCATAGTTGGTTGTGCCAATCTACTACACCTCCTACCAACAGTACACAAATGTTCCCTTTTCACATCCTTGACAATACTTGTTACATTGTCTTTTTTTATGTTTAAATAATTTTTAAATTATTTTCTTGTTGTTCAATTCCATTTGTCTGTGTTTACTACCACCACTCCCTCCCACCCCAGCCAAACCCACCTCCCTCCCTTGCTTCCACCCTCCACTTGGTTTTGTCCATGTGTCCTTTATAGTTGTTCCTGAAAACCCTTCCCCTATTCCCCCCACCCCCATTATTCCCTCTATCTCCACTCTGGTTACTGTCAGATTGTTCTTAATTTCAATGTCTCTGGTTATATTTTGTTTGCTTTTTATTTTTTTGGTGATTAGGTTCCAGTTAAAGGTGCGATCATATTTGTTCCTCACCACCTGGGTTATTTCATTTAGCATAATGTTTTCCAATTCCATCCATGCTGTTGCAAAGAGTAGGAGCTCCTTTCTTTCTGCTGTGTAGTGGTCCATTGTATAAATGTATCATAGTCTTTTTGATATAGCCTTTTTAACAGGTGTGAGGTGACATCTCATGGTGGTTTTGATTTGCATTTCCCTGACATTAAGTTTTCATGTATCTATTGGCTATCTCTATGTCTTCTTTGGAAAAATGTCTCTTCAGATCCTCTGCCCATTTTTAAATCAAATTGCTTCAGTTTTTTGCTATTGAGATGTATGAGTTCTTTATACATTTTGGATATTAACATCTTATCCGATATATGATTTGCAAATACTTTCCTCAATTTGATAGGTTGCCTTTACATTTTGGTAATGGTTTCCTTTGTTGTGCAGAAATTTGGGGGGGGGCATTAAATTGTGTGTTGCTGTACCTACAGGAAATTTTTCATCTTATACAATACTTTAGACATTTAGAAAATGAAAACCAAATCTCAAGCAGCTTCAACAAACAAGATAAGATATATAAATTCCCACTTGTGTCCTTCAGGAAATGAGAAATTATTATATTAGTTTATTTTGCTTTTGGAGGTAATGTTAATTATATGTATGGTAACACGGAGTTGGTATCTATTTAGGCAAGACAAATACAGTGTTCTGTTTCAAAGATTGAAGGAAAAAATCCATCTTCTGTTTGCTACCAATTTATTTGTGTTTGGTTGACCTGGATTTATGCCAGTTTTATCTCAGTAGAAAACAGACATTATAGTGATTATTAATGGATTTGCATCATCTCTTAGGCTATAGCATCTGATATAATAGAGATGTCATTTTGTAATATTCTGAAATGGAAGCCTCCAGATTCCTTGATATAATAGAAATCTCTTCATAAGTTTTCTTAACAAGTGTGGAATCCCCAAATGCTATTAAAGGGACAGTTTTTTAATGATGTTTCCATCAAAGTCAGGACAATTGGAAGTAAGCCTAGCTCAAGGACAGTTAATTAACTCCATCTGTGCATGTGTATAATTCAGGATAACAGCTCCAGACAAATAGGCCTATGGTTTACTTCTTTTTTTTCCTTTCATATTTTTTTATTGTTGTTCAAGTACAGTTGTCTCCATTTCCCCACCACCACTCCTCTGTCACCCTAGCCATCCCTACTTCCCACCCTTGATCCCACCCCCCTTTGGTTTTGCCCATGTGTTCTTCATACATGTTCCTGAAGACCCTTCCCCCACCCAGTTTCCCCTCCCACCTCCCCTCTAGTTACTGTCAGTTTGTTCTTTATTTCACTGTCTTTACTTCTGATGAGAGTAATGGAGAAAATCAGGAACATGTCTTATGGTTGTCCTGTTTCTGTCTTTATTTTCCAAGGAAAACGTGTTTTATGGTATAATTGACATAACATTATATCAGTTTCAGATGTACAACATGGTGATTTGATACTTGCATATATTGCAAAGAAAAGTGTTATCTGTATTTAAGTATAAACTTAAGTTGGCATTTATTTACATAATGTTTTTCCTATTCTTTCAGTGGGCTGTTACAACACTTTCACCAATTCCACCTCCAGCACCAGAGACTTTAATAGATGTTCAATAAATATTTGTTGAATAAACATGTGAGAGAAAAACAATTTTTTAAACTCATCAGGGTGGAACTTTTGCCTTAGTAGTTTTCTGTAACCCCAAGAACTCACTGAACTTGCATTCCAGGGCTGCCCATCTTAACGTGGTCTCCAGACATCTGTGAAATGGCTGTTAACATACAGGCCTATCCATTGGCAAACAGACTCTGCTGTACTGAGGGATTCTCTTTAGTTACATTTTTAAACATGGCCCACTTCTCCAGAGTCTAAAAATTTCTAACTAAATAAAACATAGCTTTACTAAGTCTATATAATTATTTATATAATCAGTTCTTCATTAAAGAAAAGGAAGACAGAGTGTCTTTGGAAAAATGAGTTGAAGACACATCTGAAGCAAGTGGTCACAGGCAGGAAACAATTAAAGAACTCTAACTTAGAAGCCCAGGGTTGTAAAATTCAATAACCAAGTTAATCTAGAATGAAACAAGTCCCCTGGACCATTTTCAGGACTTCTATTTGGATAAGGACAGTTAACCCTGGGTTTTGTAGGTTTTATTACAAGGACTTGATTGCCTCTATTAAAGGAAACCCATATTAAATACTCCTCTTAAAAAAAAACCTTATGTAAACCCACATAAATGGATAGTTTATGTATTCACAAGACCCCAAAACTTTCTATTTCTTGCTGCAAAAAAGTCCATGTGTTAAAAACAAATTCTGAACTGTATTAATGACCACAACTTCACATTTGCTCCAGAAAAAAGAAAAATGATTTTTTCTTTCAATATGTATCTTTATTGAATTATGGGTATTGTTCTAACTAGTGCACATTTGACTATTGCAGCCCCCATTATAACATTTTTCAAATCTCTGCTTATCTACGAACCTCTGTTATTTGTGAGGTTTGAACTATTCAGTAACAGGGATCTTCTGTAAGTAGATAAAAAGATAAATGACCTCAGATTTTCTCCAAGTCCCCATCTGGCATTGGGTTAGCCTTCAGAGGTTTTGAAATAAACACCTAGGCTGGGGAAAGTGGGTAATGCATACATGAAGCAATAGAATAGTATCTCCCTTGATTGCAATGAATGGCAGATTTGCACAGGTTAATTCTTGATAAGAGAGGATGAATAGGAATAGTCTATTAGAGGAGCTTCCACAGATCAGCCAAACCAGACAGGGCAAACTGTTGTTTCTCTGGATGCCTCTCTGTGCCATTCTCTTCAGGTACTGTTGCCCACTGTTTTGGAGTTCCCTGGAGTAAAATAGAGCAGACATCTCTGGATTCCACAATGGAAAATACTTTTTCTTTTTTTCTGGAAAACAATGTCTTTGTGTGCATGATCTCACAGGATCATAGACCTGCTATCTGATATGCCAGGTACATTGAGGAAGGCTAGCAGAAAGTCCCCTTTAGGGACAAGGGAAGAAGTATTTGATCCCAATGTTCTGTATTTTAATCTTAGAAAAATCTAATAATAAATAAATAATAAAATCTTAGCAATACTTTATAGAATGTATATTTTTAATTGTTCAATGTCATTTTTATTTATTCAAATAATTGTATTGGTAATAGTTCTGATGGGTCACTTAATTTTTTTGCAAGTTTATATATATATATATATATTTTAATTGTTGTTCAGTTACAGTTGTCCCATCTTTTCCTCTATAGCTCTCCCCTGCCCCACCCCCCAACTCCCACAGTCAATGCCCCCATTGTCTGTGCCCATGAGTCCTCTATTCATGTTCCTTGGCTTGCCCCTTCCCCTTTTTTGTTATAAAGAATTATAACCATACAAAAAAGTACACAATAGAAATGCTTAATGAACTCAATGAATTATCATAAATACCCATAAACCTACTACCTGGATCATGGTATGGAGCACATGAAGAATCTCAGCAGTTTCCTTGGTGCCCCATCTGTCACTCTTCCTGCCCCTGCCCCTAGTTCCCCTAAGTAACAGTGTCCTGATTCCTAAGACTTATAACTTAGTTTAGCCCATTTGGAGACTTTTATAAAAGAAATCATAGTGGATATATTATTTACTTTTTTCCACTCAATGTTTTGTTTTGAAATGCATCCATGTTGCTAATTGTACCTATTATTTCATTTTGTTCATTTTCATTGTGTATTATTTTATTATACAAATATGACACTCTCCATTTATTTATTCTTCTGGTGGTGGACATTTGGATTGCTTCCTAATTAGAGTCAAGGCAAATGCACATGAACATTCGTGTGCGTGTCTCTCAGTGCATATGGCACATCATCTGTAAGAGGAATTACCAGTTTAAAGAGTGTGCCTGTGTTCACCTTAGTAAATAACACCAAACTGTTTTCCAAAGTAATTGCACTAATTTACACACCTACCAGCAGTCTAGGGGAGTTGATGATGCCTCAAAGACTTGATTTTGTCACTCTTATTTTTTGCCTTGGGAGTGGATGTAGAGTGGTGTATGACTATGGCTATGATTTGCGTTTAACCTAATGATTTAATGTGGTTGAATGCCTTTTCAGATGCTTATTTCCCAACTGGTATACATATTTGTGAAGTTTCTAGTCAAATGTTTTACTTAATTTTCTGTTTATATCCTGTCTTATTAATTTATGGTTCTTCATATATTCTGAATATAAGCCTGATAACCTTGTATTGAGGTTTGCTTTTTCTCTCATTTAATGACATCTTTCAGTACACAAGTTCTTAATTTTGATGTCCAATTAGCAATAATTTCCTTTATGTATTATTTTTTCTGTCCTAAGAAATTTTTTCCTACCTTAAGGTCATAATGATGTTTTGTAGTATCTCCTATAGACTTTTTTGTTTTTCTTTCTAATTTTAGAACTACAATCCACCTGGTTTTGACTTTTGTGTATTATTGAGGTAGACACTGGGATTTTCAAAAATTCCATATAGGTTTTTAATTAACTCAGTACATTTATTGAAAAGACTGTTGTTGGGAGAAAGTGCCAGAAGTCTAAATTCAGGACTGATCCTGAAGAACTGGCACATGGCCTTATTCAAATTCATAAGAGCTTTAATAGAAGAAACGTACATACACAGGCAAAGCAGCCACTACCAGTGGTGGCCAGTGGGAAGAATCCATCCCCCACCCGGGACAGGATCCCTTTTCATAGGGGGTTAATAGTAAAACCATGTGTTGGGTAGTCATGCAGGCCACCAGAAAGGACAATGCATTCCTGAGTTAACAGATGATTGCCAGCCAGCTATCACACTCTGTGTATTCTTCAACATCCTTCCTAGGGACATGAGTTTATCTTTGGGCAGCATTTCCAGTTTTCTGGGCAGTCAGCCAAGCCTGAGGCTTCAGAGTGTTAAATAGAGTTCAACATTTCCCAGATGCCTTTGCTGCTGGAGCCATATTGCATCTTGAGTTCCCCAGCAACTGTCTTTTCCCCATTGGTAGGCCTATACCACATTGTCCTATCAAGTGTCCAAATATGTGTGGCTTTCTTTTGGGCTCTTTTACTATCTAGCAAATACTTTATTGTTTTAATTACTGTAGCTTTATAATGAAATCTTGCTATCCACTAGAGCAAGTCCTTTTGTGTTATGGTTGTTCTTCAAAAGTACTGTGGCTATTTTTGCTTTTTCATTCCCATATAACTTAAATCATTTAGTGAAATTTCACATTAAACCTGTTATGAGACTTGACCCATGTGACTCAGGTGGGTGGGCATTGTCCTGCAAAGTGAATGGTTGCCATTTTGATTCCTGGTCTGGGCACATGCCTGGGTTGTTGGTTCAGTCCCCAGGTGGGCATGTGCCAGAGGCAACTAATTGATGTTTCTCACATTAATGTTTCTTATCTTTTCTCCCTCCCTTTCCCTCTCTCTAAAAATAAATTAATAACATCTTTTTTAAAAGATGTGTTATGATTTTAATGTATTGCATCAAATTTACTAATACATTTGGGGAGAACTGACATCTTTATAATATTGAGTCTTCTAGCTCATAAACAAATATTCCTTTATTTATTTGATCTTTCTCAGTAATACTTCATAGTTTTTGTGTGAAGGTGTAGATCCACAAATTTTAAAATATTTATTACTTGGTATTGATTTTTTGATGTTATTGTGTGGTTATGTGTTATTTTAATTTTTTTTATATTTTGATTCATGCTGACATGTAAAATTCATTTGTATTTTGACCTTGTACTATATTCAGTAACCTTACTAAAAGTCACTTATTCATTCTAATAATTTAGTGATAAAATTTTTTGGATTTTTTACATACTCAATTATATCATCTGGAAAATAACATTTTGCTCTGCCATAATTCTAATACTTCTTACTTTTTCTCCATTTAGTGCACTGGCTAGGACTACCTATATGAAGCTGAGTGATGATAGTGGATAGTCTTGTCTTTATCATTACAGAGGGAAAGTTTTCAACATTTCATTATTAAGTATGATACTTGCTAGAAGGTTACTGATTTTTTTAAAAAAATAGTATTTATCAGATTAACAAATTTAACTTCAATTCCTCATTTAAGAGATTTAATCCTGACTGGATGTTGAAATTTATCAAATGTTTTTCTGTATCTATTTTCATGATCATATTACTTTCTCTTTTATTATGTTGCTGTAGTTAATTTATGTTAATTGATTTTCAAATGTTAATTTAACCATGTACTCCTAAAATAAAGACCACTTGGCTTTACATGTTAGATTTTTTATATATTGCCACATGTGATTTGCTAATATTTTGTTTGATATTTTTACTCATGAATGAAATTAAGTTCTGTAAATTTTCATTCTCATAATGGCTTTATCAAGTTTTGGTTTTAAGATTAAGCCATCCCCAAAAAATGAATTAGAAACTATCTATTTTCTAGACGAATAGTTCTTAAGTCAGTTTTAGTATTTTGAATTTTTTAAAGAATTTTTCCATTTACTCTAAACTTAAATTTTTAGACATATATTCCTTGTATTGCTAATTATGTCATACTTTATATGCATTCATACAGATCTATCAAAAGATACCTGCTACACTGATTTCTATAAAATATTGTACCAAGAATAAAATGTATTTTAAAAGAAGCCAAAGTTGTAACATTCATCACTCTTTTTACTTTCCTGATGGTCCACTTTGAAAAACAAAAGTTTATGATTTTGATGAATTCTAACTTAACGCCTTTTTTAATCACTTGTTCTTTCAGGTGTCACATAAAGAAATGAATGCCTATAAACCCTTCACCCTTTCCACCCATTATCCCTTCTCCTCTCCTGTTTGATCACTGTCAGCCTGTTCTCAATTTCAATGTCTTTAGCTATATTTTGCCTAACTCAAAGTCACAAAGATTTTCTTCTATGAGATTTATAGTTTTAGCTCTTACATTTATGTCTGTGATCCCTTGCGTGTTAATTTTTGTCTCTGATGTACATAAAGAATCTAAATTTATTCTTTGTCATGTAGGCATCCAGTTGTTTCAGTGACATTTGTTAAAAAGACTATTCTTTTCCAACTGAATCACCTTAATACCTTGTCAAAATCAACTAATCATATATGTAAGCATTTATTTTCATAACATTAATTCTATCCCTTTAATATATATGTCTATCTTGTGCCAGTACCACACTGTCTTGATTTCTGTAGCTTTATAGTAACTTGAAGCTGGCAAGTATGAGTCCTTCCTCTTTGTTCTGATTTTTCAAGATTGTTTTGTCTAGTGTGGGTTTCTTGTATTTCCATATGGATTCTAGGTTTAGCTTGTCAGTTGCTGCAAAACAAATTGAACTGGGTTTTTGATCTGCACTGCATTAAATCTGTAATCAACATGGGAAATATTGCTATATTGACAATATTAAGTCTTCTGATCCATGATTGTTGGATATCATTCCATTTACTTAGTTTTACTTTAGTTTCTTTCAACACTGTTTTGTACTTTTCAGTGTACAAATCTAATGCTTCTTTCATTTAATTTATTTCATGCATTTTATTTCTGATTCTATTATAAGGGGTATTGTTCTCTTACTATTATTTCAGATTGTTTATTGTTAGGGTATAGAAATACAGTTGAACTTTGTATATTGTCTTTTATGTCTCACCTTTCCTAAACTTGTTTATTAGTTCCAACAGGTTTTAAGTGAATTCCTTAGGATTTTTTATGTGCAGGATCATGTCATCCTCAAATAGAGATTGTTGTACTCTTCCTTTTAAATCTAATGTCTTGTTTTTCTTTTACTTGCCAATTACTCTGGTTAGTACTTCCAGTACAGTGTTGAATGGACATGGTGAGAGTAGATATTTTTGTTCTATTCCTGATCTTGGAGAAAGCATTTAGCCTTTCATCATTCAGTGTGATGTTAGTTGTATGTTTGTAATAGATGCTCTTTATCAAGTTGAGGAACTTCTCCTCCATTCCTAGTTTGTTGAGTATTTTCATCATAAAAAGTGTTGGATCTTGTCAGATTCTTCCCCCCCCCAATCTATTGAGGTGTTCATGTATTTGTATTTTAGTCTATTAATATGATTTATTGCTTTGATTGATTTCCATATGTTAAACCAACCTTGCATTTCTGGATAGATCCCATTTATTCATGGGTGCTATATAATCCATTTTATATAGTGCTAGATTAATTGTACTAGTATTTCATTGATAATTTTGGCATTTTTATTCATAAGGGATATTGGTCTGTGTTCCTTTCTTTTGATGCCTTTTTATTTTTGTTATCAAGATATAACTAACCTCATAGTTAGAATTAGGAAGTGGTTCCCCAGGAATTTTCCATTACATTAGACATTTGGTTTGTTGGCTTACAGTTATCCATAGTGTTCACTTATAATCTTTTTTATTTCTGTAAAGTTGATTGTGAAACTTTCTTTTGCCTTCCTGATTTTAATTACTTGAGCCTTCTTCACATTTTCCTGGCCAGTGTACTTAAAGATTTGTCAATTCTGTTGATCTTTTCAAAGAATCAAATTTTGATTTAGAGTTTTGTCAAATTTGGAAACTTTGTAGCCACAATTCCTTCAAATTTTTAAAAATTTCTTCTCTCTACTCTCCATCTAGGACTCTAATAACATGTATGTTAGAACATTTAACCTGGTCTTACAGGTCACTGAGGCTGTGTTCAATTTTATTTTCAGTCTAATTTCCCTGAGTTTTATTTTGGATAAGGTCTACAAGTATTTCTTAAAATTCACTCCTTTTTCTATTCTACAATATTTAATCTGTTAACCCCATCTAGTGAATTTTTAATTTCAGATATTTATTTTTCACTTCTGGAAGTCCCATACCCACACACACCCATCAGCACCATGAACCATGAATAGATGAGACACATGAGACACACAGAAAACAGATAGCAAGATGGTAAGTCAGTTCTCATCTACCAAGGAATGAAAACTAGCCTATTAGTCTTCTGTCAGAACTATTGAGTGTCTCAATTTGAAATCAAATACGTTCTAAGTGATTCAATTTTCTCATTTTACTGGTTGAAAAAGCAAAGTTCAGGAACTTTTTGAAATTTTCACACAAGCAACTACTTTAGGGCTCAGTCAAGTCTAGGACAAGGGCTCTTCTTACTAATACTGACACCGCTTCCATTTATGTTGCCTTTCACAATTTAGGTAATTGTTTATTGTACTGCACACTTGTCCTATAGAGATAGACTTTTCCCCTACTTTTCTTTAGGGGAGAATCTTGAGAGATTTTTGAATACTTGTTTCTTAGAACCCCAGTATTCCTGCAGCTGATTCTGTAGCAACCTTAAGTTTTAAAAAATAGGAAGAAAATCAAAGCATGTCTTTTGCTTTGTCCTATTGCCGGTGAAACGTTGGTAATAACAAAGCCTGGTCTTCTGTTTGGAAGTCCCAATCTCCTTTGTCACTTCAATACTAAGTGACTCAGAAGGGTTTTATCGTCTCAAAGGGACTGGCATTGTTGGTGGTTTGCTATTTAAGGAGTCTCATTTTGAGAAAGAATGGCAAGGTTGGGTAGCCATTCTGCATGTACACTTTTGCAGTGAACCATTCACAGTATGAAGAGTGAAAGCAATTCCTTTTGCTCCCAAGACTTTTTTCCTTCTTATTTTTCTATTTTGTATGTCTGTTATCATAAAGTGTGCATTTGTAGATGTTACAAATTATAAGAGAGAGCATGTCAGGAAGGAAATCAAACAAAATATCCTGAACAACTCATTAGATATTAAAAATTAAACCTCAGAGATGGGATGTGAAATGATAGGTTCTTTTCATGAAGCTGTTATATAGAAGGTAACTCTACAAAAATGAGAATGGAAAAGACAAGATACCAATTCAAATGAAGAATAAAACTTGGATATGCATCTTTTAAAGTATTTAAAAATGGCTGGTTATCAAAAGCTTTTCCTGAATAGGCCATGGAGAAAAAGTCTAATTTGGTTTTTAATTCATTAAAACTGCTCTCTGGTCAGTAGTTCATGGAGAGACACTCTGTCATGGGAGTACAACTAGTTTTTTCCAGTCCAGTAATAACATTTGAGCCCACTGGATAGAGAAGACAATGAGGCATGTGTGTTTGGGATCTGCCTGTTAATCACAGAGGTTCCTAGATTAACCACTGGGTGAACATCTGGTTTACAATGATCCCAAAATAAGACACAGTCTTCAAAGAAGCAGAAAGCCTGAACAGACCAATAACAGCTGATGAAATTGAAGCAGTAATCAAAAAACTCCAGACACACAAAACCCCTGGACCAGATGGTTTCACAGGAGAATTCTACAAAGCATTTAAGGAAGAGCTAACCCCTATACTTCACAGATTATTCCGAAAAATCAAAATGATGGAAGACTCCCAAACTCTTTTTATGAAGCCAACATCATCCTAATCCCAAAACCAGATAAAGACAAAACAGAGAAAGAAAACTTCAAGCCAATATCACTTATGAACGTAGACGCTAAAATCCTCAACAACATATTGGCAAACCTCATCCAACAATATATTAAAAAGATCATACCCCATGAACAAGTGGATTCATCCCAGGGATGCAAGGATGGTTCAACATTCACAAATCAGTATGTATAATACACCACATAAACAAAAGCAAAGACAAAAAACACATGATCGTAATAGATGTGGAAAAAGCATTTGATAAGATACAGCACCCATTTATGATAAAAACACTCAGCAAAGTGGGAATAGAGGAAGCATTCCTCAACATAATAAAGGCCATATATGAGAGACCTACAGCCAACATCATACTCAATGGGAAAAAACTAAAATCTTTTCCACTAAGATCAGGAACAAGACAGGAGTGTCCACTTTCACCACTTCTATTCAATATAGTATTGAAAGTTTTAGCCACAGCAATCAGACAAGAAAAGGAAATAAAAGGCATCCAAATCAGAAAGGAGGAAAGAAAACTGTCATTGTTTGCGGAAAACATGATAGTGTACATAGAAAATCCTATAGGCTACACCAAAAAACTGCTCAATCTAATAAATGAATTTAGCAAAACAGCAGGATACAAAGTCAATATCCAGAAATCAAAGGCATTTTTGTATACCAACAATGAAACATCAGAAGCAGAAATCAAGAAAAAAACTCCCATTCGATACAGCAACAAGAAAAATAAAGTACCTAGAAATAAACCTAATCAAGGAGGTAAAAGAACTATATGTAGAAAACTACACAGCACTGAAGAAAGAAATCAAGGAAGACACAAACAAATGGAAACATATACCATGTTCATGGATCAGAAGAATTAACATCATCAAAATGTCCATACTATTCAACCAATTTACAGATTCCATATAATACCTATTAAAGTACCAATGGCATATTTCACAGACATAGAACAAATACTTCAAAATTTATGTGGAGCCATAAATGACCCCAAATAGCTGCTGCAATTTTGAGAAAGAAGAGCAAAGTAGGAGGGATCACAATACCTGATACCAAACAGTATTATGAGGCCACTGTAACCAAAACAGCCTGGTACTGGCATAAAAACAGGCATGTGGACCAGTGGAACAGAACAGAGAGCCCAAAAATAAACCCAAGTCTGTACAGTCAATTTTATTTGACAAAGGTGGCAGCAACATAAAATGGAGTAAAATAGCCTCGTCAACAAGTAGTGTTGGGAGAACTGGACAGCTACATGCAAAAAAAAAAGGAACTCGAGCACCAACTTACACCATACACAAAAATAAATTCAAGGTGGATAAAAGTTTTAAATATAAGCTGTGACATCATTAAAGTTCTAGAGGAGAACATAAGCCAGAAAATCTCAGATAGTTCACACGGCAACATTTTCATTGATATGTCCCCTAGAGCAAGGGACATAAAGGAAAGAATAAACAAATGGGATCCCATCAAAATAAAAAGCTTCTGCACAGCTAAAGAAAACAGTATTAAAATAAAAAGAGAACCAACCGTATAGGAAAACATATTTGCCGATGATACCTCAGACAAGGGTTTAATCTCCAAAATATATAAAGGACTCACACAAGTCTAAGAAGACAAGCAACCCAATTAAAAAATGGGCAAAGGACTTGAACAGACAATTCTCCAAGAAGGACACACAGAGGGTCCAGAGACACATGAAAAGATGCTCAGTATCGATAGCTATCAGAGAGATGCAAATTATAAAGCCACTTCACACTGGTCAGAATGGCCATCATAACCAAATCAACAAACAAATGTTGGAGAGGTTGTAGAGAAAAGGGGACCCTAGTGCACTCTTGGTGGGATTGCAGACTGGTGCAACCACTATGGAAAACAGTATGGAATTTTTTAAGAAAACTAAAAATGGGTCTGCCTTTTGACCCAACAACTCCACTGCTGGGATTATATCCTAAGAACCCTGAAACACCAATCCAAAAGAACCTATGCACCCCAATGTTCATAGCAGCACAATTTACAATAGCCAAGTGTTGGAAGCAACCTAGGTGCCCATCTGTAAATGAATGGATAAAAAACTATGGTACATTTGCACAATGGAATTCTACACAGCAGAAAGAAAGAAGGAGCTCCTACCCTTTTCAACAGCATGGATGCAACTGGAAAGCATTATGCTAAGCGAAATAAGGCAGGCAGTGAGAGATGAATACCATATGATCTCACCTTTAACAGGAAC
>PVIA01001779.1:90273-111371 GCA_004024845.1 Tonatia bakeri
CCCTGTTATATAATGACACCCAGTTATATTGGATTGGGGCTCACCCTACTCCAGTATGAACTAATCTTAATTACATCTGCAACAACCCTTTTACAAGTAAGGTCACATTCTGAGATATGGAGGGTGGAGTTAGAACTTCAACATATGAACTTTGGCAGGGACACAAATCAACCCATAACTCTTTGTCAGGGTAGGTTTAAGGGACAATTAATCTAGGGAAAGTGTAGTTTCATTAACAAGGCATGACCTTTCTGGGGTCTCCACTGAATGAGCTGTGTGATGCCCAGGGACTGTCCCTCTGGTTGGTCAACACCTACCTGTCCCTTTGATTTGTATGAGCACTGGGAATTGCTCAGCTTTCAACACTCAACTCTCCTTCATCCAGCCTTGCAGAGTTTCACTCTAGGCATGTGCAGCCTATACTCAAGAGAGACTGGATTTCTGAGCTCTTCCCCCACGGCTCTCCTTTCCAGAACTCTGTCCTGCAAATTTCAGCTTCTTCAGCCTTCCTAAGTTCTGATTGCCATCTCCCTAACTCAGCAAGGCTGCCACCTGTCTAGATTCTTTCTCTCTGCCCATGCAGTGTAGAGATCACCCCAGGCAGGACGCCAAGGTGATCAAGGATCACAGTCCTGTGCTGCCTGTAGTTAAATGACTGAACATAATTGTTTTATATCTTTGTTCTAGTTTTCTAGAGGACAAAGTTAGGTCTGGTCCTTCTTACACATAGTACTGAAGGGCAGAAGTTCAGAATGGACATTTTGAAACAGCTATAAAGTCATCTGTGTTGATGTAAAATTCACAACTTTTAAAAAATGTTTTATCTATTTTTAGAGAGAGGTGAAAGGAGGGAGAGAGAGGAGGAAAGAAACATTAATGTGAGAGAAATATCGCATCAGGGGACAGAACTCACAACCCAGACGTGTACCCTGACTGGGAATCAAACTGGCGACCTTTCATTTTATGTCACAACACCCAACCCACTGAGCTACACCAGTCAGGGCAAATTCACAACTTTTCAATGCCTTTGGAGCACTGAATCCTGGGATGTTCTCCTTGTACAACATGGCTTAGCTAAAAGGTGTGCATAGCCATCCACTGGAAGGCTCATAAAGCTTACTATGGCATTCATCACAGGTCTTCTGGCCACAGCCCATGTGTACGAGTGAGCAGGAATGTGTTAGTTTAGCTAAATCTGTTCACAGGCCACAAGTGGGAGACAAGGGGTGCATCCCTCAGCTTCAGGCAACCCCAGAGGAGCTTGAAGTCCACTTCACCACAGGGAACTGACTTGGCTGACTGGTCTTAATATTACGCCCCCTAGTCTAAAAAGAAATACATTTATTCACACTAAACATTCCAGTTCAGAAGCACCAAATTATCTTAACCCAGTGATCAGAATTGCTCCAAATTCTTTACCATAAAGAGGAGGAGAGGCAAATTCTATCTGAGAGCGTGTGTGTGTTAGGCCAGATACTAAGTACTTTGAATCTGAATTCTGGCTTCTCCACTCACTAGCTATGTGAACTTAGGCAAGTCCTTCTTAGTCTTTTAATTTCTGAAATGGAGGTGTTTTCTCATAGGTATTGCGAGTAATCTGTAGGAACATGTGTCTTCCCCCCAAGTCTGCCATGCAACTGGCTCATAGACAAGCAGATTGGGTTTGGTGTTACAATGAGAAGTTACCAGAAGCCTACATCCCAGCATCTGCCCCCCACCCCCAATGCCCTGTCCTGTGCTTTTTACAAACAAACATGCATTTTCTAAGGCTTTTTCTTCATGGTTTGCAAAAATTATACATATTCCTATTAAGTGATAGGATAGAGGTGATAGAGGTGTGAAAATAGCAAGTCAATACTTGTCATTTCTACCTTTGAAAGGATTGGTTTACTAGCTGGGGTTTATATAATGGGTACATTTGAGTGAGGGTGGAGGAAGGGGTATAAAATGGGGTGTTACCTGGAGAAGGCAGGTCTAGGGCACCTGCAAAAACAGGTTTTGAGCTGCAAGAAGACTCTGAGTGTCTCAAAAATGAGCTTAACCTACATCCCAATTTCACACGGGGTCAGTAACCCCTATGCAGTTTTGCATAGAATCGAGTATAGTCAATACAAACTTTCATGTATACACGAAATAAATCAGACTCACAGATATTTAGAATGAGAAGAAACACAAAAATGGCAGTAAAGTTATTAACAGTTGTTTTGGGAGCTATCATGTCGAAGATGCCATCCCATCTCTTTTAAGAAGTCTCTAAATCTACCTAAAGCCTCAGAGGCACAGTCAGTGCCTCATCTTCCCACTTTCCTATTTTTCCATGGAAACAATGAAGAAATTATTCCTCATCCTACTTTCACTCCAAACACTATTTTTAGTGTTAGCATTTGCTGTAGAAACATTCACTTCTTCTTTCCCCTCAATGTCATGTCGTTTCACTGACAGACGAGGAAGAGCAGCTCCAGCAGTTTTCAGAAGTGAGTTAGGTGTCTGAGGTACCAAACGTGTTTTTGTTCGTAATTCAGTAAAAAATAAGGGACTGCCCCAAAATGACAATTATAAAGTCTTTCTATTATAATTTTGTCTTATAATTATAAGACCCTGTTTCTTTTTTACATTTGTTTATCTTTTACTTTCATTAATAATACCAAGTGGATAAGATGCCGTGTTCCTATCAAAGGAATAAATGTTGCTGATTTGTTCTACTGAGAAAATAAATTGTTCCTCAAAATTTTGCTGGCGATCACCAGAGTGTCAGGAAGCTACAGAATCAGGGAGAGGTGGGCAGGTGTTGTCACCCACCCTCCTTCAGAGGCAGGTGTGAGGTGTGTAGCTCAGCTGTTGATGTGTCACATTGGGCTAGTCACTCTCCGCCTTCCGCCCCCACCCCCCACCAGTAGAATGCGGCAGAAGAGCATGATCTCTTAGATCCTGAGACCCTGGACACATCTCACCTTCCAGATTGGATTTCCAGTCACGTAGCATATTGTGTTTGAGCAGCAAAGGAATGGCATTGGGTGCTCAGAAACACTGCAGAGTGCTTATTGGCAGAGATTGTCGCTCATGTTCAGTGCCTCACATTTGTACTCCCACATTTGTTCTTCTTGCTTCTAAATTAGTCAGTGTAAAGACTTTAAAAAGATTAGCTGATTTAAAGCCACATTTGCAAAAGGAGCTATGTGGGCCAGCATATAAATCAGATACATGCTTGTTTTATTTCTCTGCCCAAAAGAAAAGTAGTGGTTTAGACTTATTCTCTTTTTTATTGTTTATGCTATTACAGTTGTCCCAACTTTCCCCCTTTGTTTCCCTTTGCCCAGCCCGCTCCTTCCCACAGTCAATCCCCACACCATTGTTCATGTCCATGGGTGATACATGTAGGTTCTTTGCCTAGCCCCTTCACCTTCTTTCAACCACTCCCAACTTTCCCTCTCCCCTTTTACAGCTGTCAGATCTGTTCCTTGTTTCTGTACCTCTGATTCTATTTTGCTCATTAGTTTATTTTGTTCCTTAGATTCCAGTTATAAGTGAGATCATATGGTATTTGTCTTTTACCAACTGGCTTATTTCACTTAGCATAATAATTTCCAGTTCCATTCATGCTGTCACAAAAGGTAAGAATTCCTTCTTTTCTTGGCTATTGTAAATAATGCTGGGTCAAAAGGCAGTTCCATTTTTAAATTTGTGAGGAAACTCCATACTGTTTTCCATAGTGGCTAAACCATTCTGCATTCTCACCAACAGTGCACTAAGGTTCCCTTTTCCCCTCAATCTCACTGGCATTTGTTGTTTGCTGATTTATTAATGATGGCTATTCTGACAGGTGTGAGATGATATCTCATTGTGCTTTTAATTTGCATCTCTCTGATGACTAGTGATGCTGAGAATTTTTCATATGTCTATTGGACCATCTGTATGTCCTCCATGGAGAAGTGTCTATTTAGGTCCTTTGTCCATTTTTTAATGGGATTGTTTGTCTTCCTGGTGTTAAGTCGTATGAGTTCTTCATATATTTTGGAGATTAAACCCTTGTCCAATGTATCATTGATAAATATGTTCTCCAATATAGTGGGTTCCCTTATTATCTTGCTGATGGTTTCTTTAGCTGTGTAGACTTATTCTTTATAAGCGTAATTAAAGTTCTCAATTTCTTATTTAAAATATTACTCTAAATAAATACAAATGGGCATTACTGTGGACACTATTCCAAAATAATCTTCCATATTCTTTCCCAGTCCAGGAAGCTGATCCTTTCAGACAAGCAAACACTTGTTAGGTTAGATCGCAGGTGGCAAACACAAGGCCCACAGGCTGAATCCGGCCCTCCACCTTGTTTTATCCGGCCTGGCACCTTGTTTTTACTCGGCGGCAGCGCTGAGCTCCTTGCCCCTAGTTAAGGAGTAGTTACATTTATAGAGTCCTAAAATTACATTTGGCCCTTTGAAGGCAACCGCAAGGCTGATGTGGCCCCTGGTGAAAATGAGTTTGGCACCCCTAGGTTAGAGTAAGTTTTGATCTTCAAAGTGAAGAGTTTTGTGGAAAATACCATATTTTGCGATGTTTATTGTGCACTTTTCTGCCCAAATTTTTGAGGGAAAAATAAGGATGCACATTATACATGGGTACTAATTCCATATCTACATAAATGTTTTTAATTCTTTTATTTATGCTTATGTGTAAAAGTGTAAGTCAGAAAAGCAATAATGATATCCATATGGAAACTAATACCCTGGAATACAATAATCAGTTTTGTTTCTAAATATAAATAAATAATTGAATTAAAAACTTAAGACAAAAGATTTTTTTTCCTGAAAGTTTGGGCCAAAATGTGGGTGCACAGTATACACAGGAGCTCATTATACATGGCAAAATATGGTAACAGTATTTGCTAAAACCCAATAAATCTATGATATTTAGATGTAACAATACAACATACTTTTTAAGAGAGGGAATAATTAAAAATAAATATTATAAAATTTGGGCAGGGTAAAATTGAAAGCATTTTTTGAATTGCCAGAACATACTGTTATGGACATTCCTGAGAAAGGTCTATAAATTTCTGATGGGTATTTAAATGGGTGCCCAAGGGTCTAAAATTTCAGACTGTCAGTGTTTGCCATTTATCAAAAAAAAAAGAAAAAAGAAAAAGAAAACAGTGCCTAGAAGAGTCTTAGCTAAGAGTCCGAAGCATGTTAGAACAATTTGAATGATAACTTTTATTTAAAATATTAAGCATGTGTAGCTAGGACTGAGGCACAGCATGTCTAATGGGCATCTGCTATGGACTGTTCGTGAGTGGGGATGGGGAAGTGGCGTTCCAGCTATGAGACTAGGGAACTCTAAAATAAATTCTGTAGTGGTTTCCTATTGTTGCACTAACAAATTACCACAAACTTCATGGCTTAAAGCAGCACATATTAATATTTTTTCTGAGGTCAGAAGTCTGACATGTGCCTCACTGAGCTAAAAGCAAGGTGTTGGCAGGACCATCTTCCTTCTGCAGACCTGAGGGGAGACCACATCTCCTTGCCTCGTTCAGCTTCCAGAGGCCTCCACTTTCTCTGGTGGTGGCCCCGCACTCCACCTTCCAAGTCAGCAATGTTGGACTGAGGCCCTCTCACACTGCCACCTCTCTGGTCCTCATCTGCCTTCCTCTTCAGTTTTTAAGCACCTTTGTGATTACTGTGGGCCCTCAAGGATAACCCAGGAAAATCTCCCTATTTTAAGGTCACTACTTAGTAAACTTATTTCTATGCCTGGTAACATTAATTTTCTCTGAGAAAAGAAACAAAACCATCTGTTCAGAAGATTATGGTGGGCACCAGAACATGGGTGAATGAGAGTCACTATGGCTAGTTGGTCAGGGGATGGCAAAAGACACTGCCCATGGAGAAATGCAAGTATTGTCTGAGTGTGTCATTCGGGCTACCTCTGACTCATCCAGAGTCTTAGGCCCATTCACAGCCAGGGACTCAGGAATTCCTCTTCTGGAGATCTCCTAAGGATATAATTATAAATACAGACAAATTATGTACACAGACATTTGTCAAGGAAATTTGTGTAATGCCTTCAAATTGGAAATGATGCAGTAGAGAAATGGTAACATAAATTACCATCTATTCTCATAATGGACTATTAGCCAGTTACTAAAATTTACATTTATGGAGACTTTGTTATTATTTGGCAAGACACTTATGTTAGAATGTAGTTGAAGACAATTGGGACATAAAATTGTGTATTTGGCTTCATCTCAACTAGCTTCTAAGCTAACTCCAGCTCCTTCTTTATAAAAGAAGAAGTGGAAGGAAAAACAATAAAATGGCGACAGAGAGTCCTCTAGGGTTGGAATTATTGCTGATTTTTTCTTCTTTCTTCTTTTATTTATTGTTCTTATTTGTTTTTCAGAGAACGTCTAAAGGTATTCTCAAATGAATGTCTAAGGCTCAAATGAAATTGGAGACAATAAATCTTTGTGGTTTTAGTTTTCAGGGTTCTGTGCTTTTCCTCAGTAGCATGGAAATGCGCGGCTGTAGGAAGAGAACCCTGGTGTAGGGCTGGGGCTTCCACCAGGAAGGCGCGGCAAGAAGACCAGGAGATGAGAGCAGCACAGGATGGGTGCCAGTTAGTCAGCAGCTGGGGCAGTGACCACGAGGATCAGGGCTACGAAGGGAGGCTAGGAGGGATGTTTCGAGATGACAGCAGTCAAAGAGCAGAACACACCTGGAAGGGGGAAGAGCAGAAATTTGGGAAGCAGGGAGCAAGAGCAGGGTGGAAGAGAGTGAGGAAGAGAGAGTGACTACTGCAGATTAATACATCTGAAGGAGGTGGAGCAATTCAGGGTCAGACGGGTCATGGTGGAAGCACACTAATTAATAAATATTTATCTAGCAGATACTATGTACCAGCACTGCACTAGGTGCTGCATATGCACCACTGACGCTCAAAATCGATACAGATTCTGCCCTCCTAGAGTTGTTTCCCACTGGGGAAATTCAGAAACCAAAAATAAATCAGCACAAAGGGTGCGATGTACTCTAAAGAAAAGAACAGGGGCCAGTGGGAAATACAGACCAGGAAAAAAGACCAAAGCAAGTGACATTTAAGCTAAAACCTGAAGGATGAGTGGGAGTTAGCCAGGTGAAGGGTGGGGAAAGGTAAAGCACTCCAGGGGAACGGCTGCTCAGGTAGAGGCCCCGAAGCAGGAAGGAGGTGGGTGTTTAGGAACTGGAAGAAGGCTGGTTTGGCTGTAGTGGAGTAAGCAGATGGTGGCATTGAGAGGAGGCCCCAGAGATGGGCAGGGGACAGATTAGACCCTCTTAAGGGCATTGGGTTTTATCCCAACTTCATGGATGATGGGGAAGGGTTTTGAAAGAAGGACATCCCATGGTCATTGATATTAGTGGAGGAGCATGGAAGGGACACTGGCTGGGATCTGGATTCTGCAGGACAGCCAGCCTGTGGGGAATTCTGCAGCAGCAGGGTTTGTGTGGCCTCTAACAGGGAGGCAGCTCTAGTCCACTCCTGTCTCCAAAACTCACCTGAGCAAAGGGCCAATGGTCAGAAGAAGGATGATGCTCCCTTTTTCGTTGGTTCCTTGCTGGTCCTTGGCTCTAATCCTCTACCCATGTAGAGATGTCTGTGTCTGTGGGGTCTGTATTTTTGGAGCCCATGGGAAGACAGGCGGAGTGAATGTCTTATGAAGGGAGACCCAAGAGCAGAATCCTGGGGTGAAGCACTGTATTGAAGAATACAGTCTCCCAGGTCCCAGCCTGCTTAGGAAGTCTTGTGTCTTTGGCGAAACCCTCTTTGCCCCATTAATGGCAACCCTCTGATTCAACGAAATGAAGAGTCAGAAGGGTAGAGACTAGAGTTCAATACTCTTGTTTTCTGGTATCCCAAAGGATACCTCATCCTGAGTGTGGGAAGGGCTGATTCTCATTTCTTTTAAAAACTAAAGGCACTTTTTAGTTTGCAGAATTAGATGCCATTTTTAGAGAGGCAGCCTGCGCAGCCTGGCTCTGCCCCTTACTTCCTGCATGACCTTGGGCACTTTATTTACCCTTTTCAAGTCTGAGTCCCCTTCTCCACAACATGGAGCAGTCCCTCATCTGTAAAGTGGGGGAATGGCAGGTCTTAGCTCAGCGGTCTGCTGGGGACTAAATGTTTTCCTTGACCCTTTGGCAGAGACTTACCTGCATATTTTAGCTTCTTCTCAGCCTGCCTTTGAGATTTGTCCAAGAGGCATTAAGGAGGGAAAGGGGTCCCTTGGAGGCCACATGTCAGGGCCCTGGGCACCAGAGTCCTTGGGAGGAAGGTGGAAGTGAGGGGGACGGGGGAGGGATATTCTTCCTTTCAACATTTTTAAAGAATGGAAGTGCTTGCTCTCCCAGGTTCCAAACAATCTCCCACTTTCCTAACCTATTCACAAAGCTCACCGCTTGCTATTTTGGATGTTGACACCATGTTCTTTCTGAGCCTTAGCTAATCACAGAGGGTTTTGTCCTCTCAGGGCCTCTAGGAACTTCAAAAGCCACCCACAGCACACACAAACAAAGTCAGGGACTTCAGATACTCTGGGAACACATGGAATTCTTAGGTAGAAAAGTGATTTATAGAGTCAATAATATTTAGTTGTTACAACAAAAATAAATGTGATTTTGAAAAGCAAGGAGCAGAGTATGAGGGTGGGAAAGGAGAGAAGGGTGTCTGGATTTGAAGTTGTTGGGTTTAGTTTGAGAATTCTTTGGTAAAAAACAAACACTAACAAGTTACTGATTCTTTCCTGAGTCTCCTGTCCATTTTGAGTACAGATTATTAACTTAGGGGGCTGTGAACTAATTCACAATACACTTTTGTTCTTTTCACAGAGAATTTAAAGCACTTAACTGTCAAGGGGGGCTTTATCTGAACAGTTTGTGCCAAAGGGATATAAAAAATGTAGAAGGAACTTTTCTATGTATGCTTATTAAATGATATCTGCCTTTTGCCTCCTTGCCCTGCCTCCCATTCTTCTTTCTATTCGGAATTTTGGTCCCGATTTTTATTTTTATTTTAGTTCACAGCCAGAGGTGAAAAAAGCCCCTTCCACGTCCCTTGGCTCTGCTGCGGATAGTTGTGCAAACGGACGTAGTCTTCTCTGGTCCTCTGTATCCTCACGGTAACCTGACCAGGCCCATCACCGCAGGACGTGGCGCAGATGCCGGGGTGAGGGTCCCCCACAGAACAGCGCTGACAGTTAAGACTTCTGACCTCAGCATTATCTCGTCCAGCTCGGCATGAAGTTTTGTCGTGTGTAAGCCGTTTCGGCCATGGTTCCTGCGGGAACACAGTTCATTTCTCTTCTTTGCCGGCTCTCAGCCCGTAGCGGGGTGGGGGTGCCCCAGGTGTCAGCAGGGGTTTCCAGTGGGTCAAGCTGGGCATCAGCTTTCCCTCCCACCCGGGGTCAGCACATTTCCAAAGACTGTCTCTCCATGCGGACCCGCCTGTCTGTAAAAGGAAAAAGGGGACCGGGTGCGGCTGCGAAGTCCTCAGTAGCTTTCCTTCCCACACTTGCGGTGTCACCAACAGTGAATCACCTCAAGACAGGGCGGCAGCTTCCTAATTAACCTGGAGACGCTGGAGACTCACACGGTCATAAAAAAAGAACTTTTACTTTTATTCAAATACGCACTTCCCACCCGAGAGCCCACTCCTTTTGGCCCAGCCCGCGCGGAGAGCTTCGCGAGGCGGATTCGGAGCCCCAGGCCCAAGTGGCACGCAAAGGCCCAGGTGACCTGGAAGGGGGCGACTGGAGTTGGGGCGCGCCGGGACTCGGCCTCGGCCTCGCCCTTCAGACCGGTGAGGGTCTCAGGCGGCCCGCTGAGGTCTGGGCGGCTGGTCCCGGAGCCCCGACAGCCCCGCAGCGCGGGCAGGTGGGGAAGGTTTCCCCGGTGTGGGGCGAGGGGGCCACCCCGGCCGCCCCAGGCCCTCCCGCGCGTTCCCCGAAGGGGCCCTCGGCGGACTATTCCAACGCTCCAGAGAGAGGCTGGCGGGGGCGGCGTGCGGCGGACGAGCCAGCGGAACGGCGTCCGCCCCCGCGGAGTGCGGCGCGGCGGAGCGAGCGGCGCCGACAGGGAGCGCGCGCGCTGCCGCGGGAGGATCGTGCCGGCGCGGGTCCCGGACTCCAGCCGTCGCGAGGCCGGCGGCCACCTGCTGCGTGGCGTCCGGGTCGCAGGGTCCCGCGGGGCCGCCGGTAGCACCGGAGCTGGTGCAGCACCGCCTCCACCTGTGCAGGTACTGAGCGCCGGTACTTGGGTTGGCCGGGGCGCAGGCGAGCTGAGAACCGGCGTAGCGCGGTTCGGACGAAGCAGGCTCGGGCGGGCGTCCCGTCCCGACGTCGGGACGTGTGCGGGAAAGCGGAGGGCAGGGCCTAGCCGCCAGCTGCTCCTTGGACCGCCGTGGGTGGGCCTTTGAGGCAGCGCAGGGCCTGGGGCAAGGTGAGCCGGCTGCACTTCGAAAGTTTCCTTTTGCTCTGTTTGCTGGACTTAACTTCGACTTGGGAGGCAAAGCCTGGCAGGTAATGGGTTAAAAAATAAAAGGTGAGGGGAACCAGTCTTGCAGGGTGGAGTTTGTTAGTATAGGAAAGATTTGTGCCTTCTGCCCCTAAAGGCCACTGCAGGAGAAAATGTGGACGAATTCATTCACTGTCTTCCTTATGCTCGGGTAATAGTTTATCTGTTAAACAAGGTTTAGGCTTTGCGTACAAGCCAGCTGTAAGGGATTCTGGGTTTGATCTTAGAAATGTTTAAATTTTTAATCCACAAATATTTGTTGAACAGACGCTTCCTGTCAGGCATGGCTTTAATAGCAGGTTAACAAACGTAACTAAGTAGTTACTCAAATGAGCTGACGTTGGGCTTTTGAAATGCAAGGAGAAACGGATGCTAGCGTGGACTTGGACTTGTGTGGGTGCAGGCGGACAGCTGGCGTCGTGTTGCTGCTGAACACTTAATTGTGAGCCAGGGAATCCTTCAAGTGGGAGACAAGCAGCTGTGTGATCCTTTTTGAGCCCACCCCACACCTTCTCAAGCTGATGTCTTAAAATATCTTCTCTTATCCAGGCGCAAGTTTCCCTCATCTACATAAGTCACCCATGACAAAGGAACAGAATCTGTTTAGACCCCATGTTCTCCTTGGAGCTCAGCCACACCACTCACATCAGAGAAGACAGGCCATCATAGTTACTCCTAAGGGCCCTTGAAGGTCATAAAATTGCAGGGAGAAACACCTAGAGATGATGCAGTTCAGGGACATCTAGGGGGCCTGCCTCTGGGGACTAGTGCGAAAAGGGTGAGCTGGGCTGGCCTCTTGGCTGTGCCCCATTGCTGGGCTTCTCCATGCTGGAGCTTGAGATCAGTAAGTAATGCTGATCTTGTCTTCATTTAAAATTGTAACGTTATCTACGATGTGGATTTTGTGTTAATGTTGGTGTTTGAAAACATTGATCTCACAGAGTTTTGGGGTACCCCTTAAATTTTGTGCCTGAGGCAAGTGCCTTACTTACCTCACCCCAGTTCTAGACTTGCCAGAGGATCAAGTTTCTTAACCTCTCTAAGCATGCTTTTTCACTTAGAAAATAAAGCCAGTGGACCCTCCATGGATGTTATGCATCTGGTTGCTGTGCAGGACCAGGCATATTGGACGTGCCAAAGAGAGTCTATACTAGTAGTATCACTACTAAGCTTGGTCATTTTGCACTTGTCTCTGAATCTTCCTGAGTCTCAGTTGGCTACTTGGCAGAATGGGAGTAATGATAGCCAGCTCACCAGATGCTTTCAGGAATAAATGGGAGACTGTGTGGAAATGCCTGGTCCTCCTAGCTGGTAAGTTTTCCATAACGGTGTGGTGGACCTGGATTTGCCTTGGTAAGCTTGTGTCCGCCTGCTTTTCCTTTGGAGGTTAGCCTTGTGCCTTGTCACACACAGACCCTTATAAATCCTGCATGGGTCCCCACAGAGTGTTTGAGTCAGAGTAGAGATGTTCCCTGTCCAGGCTTATTGTGGAAGGGGTACACCTGACCAGCTACATGCGGTGGTGTGCAGCCATTGTTTTAAGAGAATTTAATTTTGCTACCCAAACCAGTGACTTTGGTTCCTTTTGTTTTATTTGGTCCTAGCTCATGATTGTGATTTTCTTGAACCTAATTCAAGTGATGTTATCTTAGTTGCTATCTAGTTTAAAGCTGCTTGGTCCCTTGAGAGTCAGCTTCTTGGTTTCTCTAGGTCATCGTGGGGCCCATTCTTGCTGTGGTGGTCTCTGGGCACCCATAGTAGGTTGTGGTCACATCAGGGCGTGGAGGAGGGTGTCCTCTTGTTGGTCATCTGATCCTCTGATGAGTTCCCCACCACCAGCACTGAGCCTCCTCCTGTTTCCACTGAGTGTTGTCTAGCTTGGTGTCACTGGGGTGAGCTACAGCAGGGGACCTGCCTCCTGCCTCTTGGTCCTGCCCTACTGGGCGCAGGACCACCTGTCCAGATTGTCAGGGCTTTGTTACGATGCCATTTATGCTATACTGAGTGACCTCCAGTGTTCCCAGCAGGAAGCAGGATGAACACTCCCTGTGCTTTCCACATCCTCCTTTGCCTCACAGGGGTCTTTCTTCCCTTACCACCTCTTCCCCTCTAGGCCAGGTGCAAAGGGGGAGGGGGCTTGCCAGGTTTTCCCCCCACCCCACCCTGTACTCGAAGAGCTTTGTCTATGGGGGGGGTACAGAAATATTTCTTAGGTTGTATCTTCTCTCCTTTGTACGTTGTGGCTTAGAGTAAAGCCTGGGTGAAAGCTTCCAAGCTTTACTTGTGATATGTAAAGGGCATTTAAACCTCTTTTTCGGTTAACTCCCCATCCCTGGAGAAACCAGCAGGCAGCAGAAGCATTAACTGTGATGCACATGCTTCCCAAGAAACCACTGTTAGAATGGCTGCCACCAATGTGGGATGTGAAAGTGTCAGGGGTGTTTTACTTTCTTAAAGCAGGTGGTCCAGCCAAGGGGGGCCAGTGGACAGTCAAGTCCAGCCATGCACCCTGGTGCTGGGAGGAGCAAGCTGGGGAAAGAGACAGGAAGCTCCCTTCCTCTCCCCCTTCTCTGTGTTTCTGGGTTCCAACCTGGTTTATGTGCATTGGACTTCTTATCACCTGAAAAAGACTGGGAAAGCTGGGGTGGGGGGAACTGCTGGAGAAACCAGTCAGGGGCTGGGAGGAAGCAGGAGAAAGAGCTGCTGTGATGGGTTGATGGGGGGAGAAGAGAAACGCTTTCTGCTTGTACAGTACTGAGCCCAGCCCAGAAAGTCAGTTTCATGTGGATTAATGTCTTCCAATCTATCATGCTTTCTTCATCGTCAGAATGGTCTACTGTGTACTTGGCATTTCTTAAAAGCAATTGAGGAAATACAGAAAAGTCCCAGACATAACTGCTTCTTCAGGGTGCTTAGACATTACTTGAGTCTCTTTTGAGACCCAAGGCTGAACACCGAATCCCTGGGTTTTGTACATACTCAGTGCATGGAAGACAAAGTGCAGGAAAGACTTCTTGGAGGAGATGGGACTTTAAGTAACATTAAGTCTTGGCCACATGAACATGAGATGAAAGAGAACTTCCCATGAGAAGGAGCTCTTGAACCGCTGGAGACAGAAGGACCTGCCTAGGGTAGCCTTTCAGGACCCAGCTGTGGCTGGACTCTACCTGGTGCCCTGCTGATCCCTCTCAGTGTCTAGGTACCTGTAAACCCTGGTACAGTTAGTGTCACCTGTAGGTAGGACAACATTCTAAATTGCTGTGTTTTCTCCAACCGAATAGAAATCAGAGGAATTTTAATTTAATCCTATTTTTTTAATATATCTGCATCTGGGAAATCATTTCAAATTTTTAGGTCAGGTAATTGGTCCTTCAGCCACGTTTGTGATTCTGAGGAATTACCTTAGAATTCTTTGTATTGCTTTAATGTGGTTTAACCCTTAATCCTGACTCAGTGCGTCACGAACCAGAAGATGCCATGTGAGTGCTCAGCAAACTGACAGGACACAATGAGACAGCTGTGGCCGGCAACAGGGGACAGCCTTTCTCCAGAGTCGGCTCCTAACTCCATATAGGTAGGCACTTGCACTGCTCCTGTGCAGATTCCTGGTAGGAAGGGCTCTCCAATATTTTTTCTTATTATTAAGGCATCTTTGAAGAGAAGTTACAAAAGATCCTTTGAAACGTGAGGAATAGAAAGTTATTCGTTTGCTCAAGCCTCCTCCTGGCCCTGGTGTGTGGGACTAGTTTTTAATGTCTGAAGATTGAGAACTCCCAGAAGACTTGCCTCCTATCTGAGATCCATACACCAAGCTCTGTTGGTTCCTGCCCCCGATTCTCTCTGTGGGAGACAGCAGAAGCACTAGCTGTGGAGCACATGCTTCCCAACAAAGCACTATCAGAACGGCTGCTGTCAGTGTGGGATGTGACAGTGTTTTACTTGCTTAAAGCAGGTGGTCCAGCCAGGGGGTGCCAGTGGATAGTCAGCACTCCAGGGTCAGCTCTGCCACTTATAGGACCTGTGACCTCAGATACACCATACTGTGGGGCTGGTGAGCTGGTGATTCACACACACATGCACACATGCACCCGCACACACACTCTCACATACCCCACTTGAGATACTATATCAGCAGAGAAAATGCTTCATAAATTATTCATAGCTATTACTTTTCCATTGTCTTCCTTACATGAGAGAGTACTTATTATAATTCCCAATGGTGATCCCCTAGCAAAGCACCTAAAGCAGTCTGCACGGGGATCTGATGGCATATAAGAAAAAATGAGCAAATCTGCTGTACAGGGTGCTCTCAACAAGAGCTATTGGGAGATGTCAGGTGAGTGATGATGACCTTGGTGCAATGTAAAACACACACTGAGAAGGAAGGGAAAGGAAATAGGGAAGGTAACAGAAGCAGGAGGGTGCAAATTGGTGGAAGACCCTCAGCCCCTAGGCCCAGGGTCCACAGTGTTTGCATGTGCCATCTTGCTCTGCAGCTTGAGTTTTTCCCACTAATATGTGATCACAGGGACCAGAGTTAAAGTATGAGCAGTGGGGCCATGGATGGGAGGTGCTGGGCCAGTGACACACACGTGGTCCTACTGGCAAGTGTAGGGACAGTTCTGCGCTGCCACGTCTGTGGCTTGCCGGAGACTTGGCGAACAGCCATGGATTAGAGGGCCAGAATGGGTGTCACCAGTGGGTGGCTGAATTAAGACCTAAATTAGGTTCCCCTTACATATCATGACCACCATATCAGGAATATTTAGCACCATTAGATACCAGTTAGCATATCATGAACATTTATTGCCCAGCTACCTGGCCGTATATAGCCTCATGAACAGTAGGTGTCTCTTGTTCCTTCCACAGCTTTCTATCTGTGTCTAATACACACGTGCTTTACCTCCTGAGTATTTATCTATACTTAATATGTCTTACAAGTCATCCATTCCCTTTGCTGTCTTTCTTCAGAATTGAATGTTTTCAAACAATACAACAAAAGGACATTACAGAACACTAAATTGGTCTCTTAAAGTCAGTTTCCAGATTGGGTATACTTTTGTGAAGCCATTGTCCCATTGAGGTGGGTGAGCCTGTGGCACTTGGGGACCTCTGGGACCAGGCGTAGGTTTGAACAGGCTTATATAGCTTGTTCACTCCCACTTTAGGTTTGCAGATGGACACTGAAGAGTGTGTCAGGGCTGGTTTCTTCTCTCAGCTCCTCAAGTAAGGAGTGACCTTGGGAGAATGGCCCTCAGCCACACTATATATGCTGCTTTGAGTCTTGTGCAAGGCAGTCTCAACTTTCAGCTCTTTTGGTCTGGTTGCATCTCTGTGGCCAGGCACAGTGTCTGCACCTGACATGTACGGGAACAGGTGCAGTGGGTGTGGAGGCCACTCTTTGTTGCAGGGCAGAGACTCAGACTTAGGTCCTTTATTTATTGAGTTTATTGGGGTGATATTGGGTAACAAAACCATACAGGTTTCAAGTGAATTAAGACCTAAATTAGGTTCCTCTTGTATACCATGACCATATCAGGGATATTTAGCCCCATTATATACCAGTTAGCATGTCATCATCTGCACACTGTATTGTGCACCCATTGCCCAAGTAAAGTCTCTTTCTGTCCCCATTTACCTGCCCCTTGCCTTCTTCCACCTCCGCACTGCCTTTCCCTCTGGCTGTCACCATTCTGTCATCTGTGTCTATGTGATATATATATATATGTGTGTGTGTGTGTGTGTGTGTGTGTGTGTATAGTATATGTATATGTATATTTTATTTTATTAATCCCTTCACCCTTTTTTACCCAGCCCCCTCTGTCCCCTCCCCTCTGATAACTGTTAGTCTGTTCTGTGTATCTAAGCTCCTGTTTCTGTTTTGTTTGTCAGTTCAGCTTGTTCATTAGATTCTACATACAAGTGAGATTGCACAGTATTTGTCTTTCCCTGGCTTATTTCACTTAGCATAATGTTTTCCACAGACCTGAATCTCTTGAGTTCACTGCTCTGCAGCCAATGTGGGACATGCAGTGAGCCATTCTGAAGCCCCATTTCCTCTCTGCACCTGCTCCTCTAACCTGCGTTTACACCTAAATCCTAGTCCTTGGGGGCCATGTTGATTTAATACCTTAATGATTCATGTTTTCTCTCACCCTCCTCCTCCCAAAGAGTGGTACCAAGAACTTTCTGTGGGTCCTTTCTGCAAGGAGGCTTTGTGACTTAGACGCTGCAGTGCCTCTCTGCTCATGGAAGTGAGGAGGCGGAGGCAGGGTTTGTTGGGGGGTCAGACCCACCCACTTGACATCTGAACCACATGGTCACACCACTCCACCTGGTGATTCACTCTCTGTGAACTGGAATCATTTCCACAGGAATAGAATTGGTCATATATTTTTGGATGGTTGCTGCCTGTCAGCTGCATGTTCCACTGGAAGTCAAATACTTAAATCACCATAGATAAGCATTTTCAGTATACTCTCTGGGTGGAAATGGGCTCTTGACATATAAACACAAGCACTTTGAAGGCCTGAGTCATCCATTTTCCAAGGCTGGCCAGTGTCATCTTGCCTGCATGGCCTTTGTGAGCAAATGTGGGCCTTGGAACTGAGAAGGCAGGGCTCATCTGGCACCACATTTAGAACTGGAGTTACTGGATGTACTTCATGGACCCAGGATAGCCCAGGTGGGTCTCTAGGTGGTGAAGGAACCACTGGGGACAGACTTGGCTGGGCCAGCAAGCAGGGAAGGCCGGAAAGATAGGGAACTTGGCGCAGAGCAGGCCTGCCTGCCGTCTGGGGCTTGGACCAGACTTGTCATTTGGCTCATTCCAGCCAGTTTGCTCTTTGACTGGTCCCTCGTGTGGCTCAGGGCCAGGTCCACCGTAACAGATAGTCTCTACTTCCAACTCTCCTATGGGCAGAACCTGAGCAGGATCCCGGCAACATTTGGGGCCATATCCTTCCAATATTTGTCTGTGCCGTACTGAATATTTATATATGCACGTATGTACAAAAGTATATATTTTAAAAGAGGTCATGTCTAGATTGTTTTGTGGGCTGCCTCTCAAAATTAGTAATATGTGTCGAGTCTCATTTCCACATTATTAGACAGTCTTCCGTAGCACTGGTTCTTGTGGTTGTGAGGAGCTCCATCGTATGGGTAGGCCTCAGCTTACTCGCCCAAGCCCTCTTTGGATGGACATTTAGATAGTTCATTTTCAACCTTTGCCTTCAGTAACAGCATGACAGTGAACATCCTTCTCCGGCTCTTTTGCACATCACCTCAGTAGATTTCCTGTGTATATACAAGCTTCCTCCTTGGACATGTCCTTCCCAAAACAATTTCACACCAGGAGTCTTCACATGAGTTTTCTGCATCTTTGTCGACAGCACCTTTAGCATCTGTGTTATTCAGGATGCACAAGAGTTTGTTTAGCAGACGAAGGTTTAATGCATTTAATTCAGCACTGGCAGAATTGCTAGAAGTTTGGCTCTTGGCCAGATCTGCAGCAATGACCACCTCAGGTGGCTGGCAGCTACTCAGGGTGGGGTTGCAGAAGGTCCCATTTGCTGAGGACACATCCCACTCGCTGGTCAGTGTCCATATGTGGAGTTGTGACCACCCACCAGAAAACCTGATGCCTGGTGCCCTTTAGCAGAGATGCGCAGGAAAGTCTACCATGTGGGAGCCTGGCAGGAGGGGTGTTCACTGCTGGAGGTGGTGAACAAACAGGAGGGGTGAGGAGAATCTCAGCCTTTCTTTGTTTTTTAATTTTGTGCTTTTTATGTTGTATGTGATGTAGGTAGAGGTGAGAGTCACAGAATTTACCCGTGAGTATGGTGGTCCTGGTCCCTGTGTCACTGAATCAGTCATTGGTCCTCTTCAGAGCTCTGTGATGGAGTCCCAGTCCCTTCTCTTAGAAGCCATATTGGAGGCTTCACCAGCCTGAGCTCCAAATAAGCAGAAAGACATGGTGAAGCCCCATACAGATCATTTCTCCAGACTTATACACAGTGGCCTGCCTAAATGGGAAAGCAGGGTGTGTCCATCTGCTGCTTTCTCTCCACAATGGAGAACCCTTGGTTCTCTTTGCCCCGTCTTGGCTGTGTCATGTGAATTTTAAATAGCCACCTGTTACCAGGCCTGGGTAGGAAGCAAGAGTTAACAGACTGCTAAGCTAATGGCCTTTTTTTTCCTCATGAGTTACAATTGTTCAGCAGTCAATTTATGAACTGTATTGCTCCTTGCCTCTTCAAACAGGCTTTGTGCGTAATTACTGTGCATTCAGGTGTTTCTGTAGTTCCAAGCACCCCCTCTGAGTGGATTGCTGTGTTTTCAGTCCTTTAAGGAATATATTGCTAAGGAAAGAGTCCAGGAAACAGTGTCTTTGGCGACCAGAGCCCATGGTCGGATGGCACAAGTGTGTGTGTGTCCTGAGTGTGACCCTAAGTGAACTGTTCACTATGTGCCAGCATGATTAGTTGAAGGAGCACATATTTCTTAAACATCATCTGTTCTTGTTTCTCCTCAATTCCCAAATAAACACTTAGGTTGTAATATCACCACAATATTATAGTTCTTTGCTCTTCTGATGGATGGACTTACAGTCTTTAGTACAAAGTTACAGTGGAAGCTCCTTTCTGTCAGGCCAACTAGAATTCCTGTCTGAATTCACCTTAGGGAGCATGCTCTAGGATGGCCTGACACAGTGTTTGGTTTCTTCTCTGCTGTCAGCCCTCCCCTAATGCATCCCTGGTCTTTCTAAGTACGAGAGTCCCTTTGTAATGTTGAACAATTTGGGAAACCTTTCACATGAAAGCAATTATATTTTCATGATCTGTCCAGGAAGAAAATATATATAAACAAAAAGACACTATGAATTTTGAAGCTCACTTAGATGACATTGTATTTTATTAATCATATCTACACATACTGAAGAATAATCTGTGTATGTCCGTGAGATTGTAGTGATTCCATTTTCAGATAATGATTGTACATCAGAGATTCACATGCAAAGAACTAAGGGTCTACGTTTGAAGATTTAATATTTGTAGCCTTTCAGAAAAGTGGGTATGCTCTTTTGCAGTTTGCTGTTTCTTCTGGGGGACTTTGCCTGCAATTTAAGCAGATTCCACTGGGGGTGCCTGGGATTATACTACATCTGCAGTGTGAGGCTTCATCCAGTGATGAGACCAAGTGTGGTTTTCTACTCCCAGATTTCTTTTAGGACAAAATACTTTCATTAAAAAAATATGAATTAAGAGAATATGGTCTAACCCTAGCCAGACTGCTCAGTTGGTTAGAGTGTCATCCCATACATCAAAAGGTTGTGGGTTTGATTCCCAGTCAGGGCACACACAGGAGGCAACTGGTCAATGCTTCTCTCTCACACTGGTGTTTCTCTCTCTCTCCCTTTCTCTCTCTCTAAAATCAATAAATGTATCTTCAGGTGAGGTTAAAAAAAGAGAGAATATAGTCTAAAAGAGATAACCAAACATAAAGACAAATTTAAAAGATGTTGCAGGGTAAGTAACACTAACATTCCAATGATTAACTGCTGCTTAGTTTTCCTTAATTCTGCATTTTTTTCCATAGCATTCAGGCATTAAAAGCAGTCCCAAGCATCGGCCACTGCACTACTTCCAAACAGTGTGAGGCGTCCCAGCCCAGTACAGTGATAGCATTAGAAATACACAGGTCGCTTTAGCCACTGAGGGACTGTGAAGCACATCAGACCACTCTTCTACCGGAACCCTTCCAGAAGGCTCTGAGACTCTTGCAGGCATGTCCTCCCTAAGTAGCCCAGTCTTGATGGGCACCTTGGCTTTCTGTTCACCTGTGAGAGCTAACTGGGTGTTGAATTGATTTGAATATGAAATATGAGGTCTATCCAGAAGGTATCCAGCCGTGTACTATGAAAAATAGAGACATTTATTGAAGAAGATACAGGATACAAGAAACATTGTTCACTGGACAGTGATGCCTCAGACCCCTTAGAAGTTGGGACCTCACACAGTTCTCCCAACACTTCAGCTGCCCTGTCATATTTTCCTGAATCTCATCGATGGTCCAAAATCGCTCCCCTTACAAAGGTGATTTTAGTTTTGGGAAAAGCCAAAAGTCACAGGGTGCCAAATATAGGCTGTAGGTGGGCTGAGTCACCTGTGTGATTTGATGTTTTGCCAAAAAACTCTGTACAAGATGTGATGCATGAGCAGGCACATTGTTGTAATGAAGCTGCCAGTCACCAGTGGCCCATAGCTTTAGCCTTCTGAATCATCCAAATAGTTTCTGTGGAGGAATGTTCAAGCTTAATGGAAAATTTGATGCAGATTCATTGCTCTATGCGCTCAGTCATTTTGAATGTGATGGCTACACAGTACACATGCTCACTCAATGGTTTCTACTGTCCCTGCTGACTGGGACAGTGAAGTCATCATTGTTCACACATGTGCATTCCAGTCCAGTCACCTTGGCCGTTAGGTTATTTTGGTGTCCTACAAAACCATTCTCATTATATTAACAATGGCTGGACTTGTTCTGGACAGA